>WBNA01000156.1:912778-935873 GCA_013398345.1 Nothocercus nigrocapillus | reverse complement strand
AAAAAAAAAAAAAAAAAAGGAAACTATTTATTTACAAGATATTCATGGACTTGCATTCACTATTATTTAGCCAACTCATCTGTTAAGCTCAATGGCTGTAAAATGTTGATTTAGCAAGTGTGAAATAATAAAAATTACTCCAGGATGCCATCAGCCATCAGCCTTCAGCCTTTAAATCAAGACAGTCATTTTTTACAGGAACAGTTCTAGAAGAATGTGAAAAAAAAAATGTGGTTTAACAGAATTATTGTAATTTATAGGTTTGCTCATTTGGGATAGGAACAAAGTTTTCTCTTGAGGATTTGGAAACATGTAAAAAGTAAATAAAATCATTTTTATGGAGCAGCATAAGGATTGCTTTTGTTTTGTCACTTTCCACTTACAACTTGTGCAAACTTTACATTAAATCTTATATCTAGACACTCAATAATAAAACTGAAGCTCTCTATAGGTGTAGGGCATATAGATGCATTTTTTAAAAGTTCCCTGTATCAGAATCTGCTTTTACCTCTAAATAAGACATGGGATAGATGAAGTACTGCAGCTAAGATTACACTAAGACCCCAAAGACTTAAAACAGGCTTTTACTAATAAGGAAATTTCATATGCTGATGTCTAATTTACTGGTTTAAACTAAGGATAGGCTGGTGTTTCTAACAATTGTGAAAACAAATCTTTTTTGGCTGATGTTATCCTGTCCATTTTAGAAAAGACTGAAGGAAAATATTCTGACGCTAAGGCAAATTTTAAGAGATTAAAAATTGCAAATATTCTCTTTTTCAGTATGATTTTGCAAGATGATGTGTATCCAGTTTAGATACAGCCTGGTGTCAGTGTCATACTCACTTGGCACTCTTAAAGAAAGAGCTACCATCGAAGAAACCGTCTTTAAGAACTCTTCCATGACAGCTGCTGTATGGTATAGAATGGAATAGAATCTGGGACACTCTACTCCTGGATGCTTAAATCTCACAGGATCTCTTTTGATAATGATGATTTGGGCATTCCATGTTTTTTTCCAAAGGAATTTAAACTATAGGGCAAGCACAAAATGCTGAGGTCACTACCTTTTGCAGATCTGTTCTGTATGATAATTCCTGTAGACCAGGCAATCCTCAGATCGCTTTCAGGATGATTTTCAGACTATGTAGGTCTGGCTTTGGGCATGTTCTTGTGGGAACTCACCATATGTTTATTGGTGCAAACTTAACTCATTAAGCAAGATAAGTATGTTTATTGTGGGAAGGATTATAGTGAGACATAGACCTCCTCTCCTCTTGCTGCTATTTTTATTATGCTCTTTCTTCCAGAAATAGGAAGAGGATATATCTTGGAACTTTTTCTCTCCCCCATTGTTGTCACTAGTCCCAGTCATGCTATTTTCTGCAGCTGAGCCCCTACTATATGGGACCAGTGTTCATCAGAGCAGCCTCTTCCTGCCTCCGAGCCCCCGTGCTGCGGGCTAGTACGTAGCATTCACTCATGAGCCTTCTGGGCTGTGTGCCAGTGCTGCCTCTACTCTGCTCTTCAGCACAGGATCCCTGCTCAGCCAGAGGCTGAAGAGAACAGACAAGAATGCTCTGACTGAGCCTCCTCTAGGAACATTTTTTCACCCGTGCCTCAGCCCTTAGTGCCGCTGTGTTTATCAACCTACTTTGATAACCACTTTAAAATTCGGCTAGCTGTAGCACGGCGTTTCTAGTCCTAAACTGAATTCCTCATTCCCCCACCAAATGAAGTGCTACCCCTCGTCTACGTGCTATGTGTAACCATCAGGCAGTTACTCTGTGTCGTGAGAGCAGTGCTAAGCCGGGGGCCTCATTCCTGCACGGCCCATATCCAGCCCCAAGGGCTCTTGGAGTCTTTCGCAATATGACTTAGGTCATTGGCATCCTGAGTTTTTAACTCTAGCATTAAACCTAAGCTAGAGAGGCTGAATCTGGCCAAGAGTCCCTGCCTGATTTATGGAGTTATTTAACTTGTATGGAGTTCTCATTCTACAGCCACAACAAGTCTGAATCCTTATTTAAACCCACCAGCAAATTGTCTTTAATCTGAAATCCTTGGCAACCAAAATAACCTAATTAGGCTTTTTTACTGTAGACACTAGCTCTTCTTTTTGTGAGGGTGAAATATATTTTGACTGTATGTAGTTCAGCTCCTTAAAATCTGCCAGCTAAAACAAATTCAAGCCCACAGAGCATCCACTCTAGAGTGCACCTAATTTTATGTCCAACTCTTTGACACAGTTAAAACTAGTCAAGCAGCTTAATCTAGAGCTTCTTATTGGCTCTTGTCTGCATTAAATTTAACTCTAATATGAATCTTAGCCTTAACCTCTTAGTCATAGGTTAGCAACTGCTGCTGCCACAGACAGAATGAACTTCTTGGGTCCTAAATTAAAACTGTAATGCCATTGCTAACAACAGAGCTCACAGACCCTGTCAATTCACCCTAATTCCCTAATTAGTCAGTTCACCCTAATTCAGTTGGCCCTAATTCCAACACAACCAGAACCTTTTCTCAGGAATCCTCCAGAGGCCATAAGCTAGCACCAAACATATACTGCCTCTTTCTGACCTATATAATAATTTTAATTTATCAACTCCTGTGACCTGAATCCAAAACCTTGCCAAAATCTCATTCACATTCATTCAACAATGTGTGCTCAGCATCTTTATCCTTGGCGATCCGTTAAAGCACTGAATGAATTGCCTCAAATCAAAAGAATTATTTGTTTTGAAGGATCTGCTTTTCAGACTCAGATTTATAAACAAAGTAAGCAGAGAGAAAAACAAACAGAAAAGTTTGCATTTATCCTCTTACTTCCCGTTATGCCAGCCAGTTTCCACCTGTGGCTGAATGACAGAGGGAATCCAGTCGGAATGATGCTCTGTCAGCACATCTCAGCGGGCTGAAGCTGCCCCTTCAGTCAGCTCCGAGTTTCCTCCTTGCTCCTGTTGGCTAAGGCGGAGGATTTGCCTTGGAGCCTCCGGCAGAGAGCCTTGCAGAGAGGGAATAATAGCAGCTGGTTGTGCTCAGCCAGGCAGCTGCTGCCAAGTTCTCTTGCTATGCGAACTCCATGGAAGCCGCCTGACTTTGGGGGAGTTCTCACTGGGCTTTTTTTCTCTCAGTCCTGGCATTTTGGCAGGCTAGTTTCAAACTGACAACCCGAAAGTTGCATAGATGTATTTTGGTTTACATTTTTTTTTAACATATAAATACAGCTTAATTCTGCATACAAAGTAAAAATCTATGTTAAAAACACAGAAGTAAATCATTATGCAAGAGACCAACAAAACATAATTATTGCTAACAGTACCTATCCTAGAACACACAATGCTATTTTTCATGTTTAATAGGAAGCTTTTAGGTATAGGATCCTTAAGGCAGCTTCACTCAGTCAACTAACATAGTCTTCAGGCAAGTATTAAAGCACTTCCATGTACAAAAGAATTTAAACAGCAATGGTCAAGCCAAATCAACTGGGAGAAGCAAAGTTGTACATATGTGACTTCAGTATTTGCCAGTGAAAAACAATGCAAGACTTGGCAGGAATTAGAATATAGAAGGCCTTAACTATTGTCCTGTTCGCCATTATCGTAAGGATTCATTTGGACATCCTAAGATTCAGATAGATTTTGCTCTTTCCGTCTTACTCCAAGAAAACTTTGGGATATTTAAAAATACCTGGAAAGCATCCTCAGTGGAACCACAGAACTGATGGCCTTGGTAGTTTTTCAGTAATGCCAGAACAGAAGTCTATTTTCAGTCCATCACCTCTAAACCTCAATGACTTTCACAATACACAGCGTCTAGAACCAAGGACAAGTAGGCTATTTACTAAGATAACTGCTAATAATTGTGTTGGTGGGGTTTTTTTCTTACTGCAGAAAACTAGTAAGGGAAGTTATCAATGTCCTACTTGGATACTTGGTCAATGCTTGGGAAGAAATGAAAGTCAAATGTCCCTTCTATGAACTTTTCTAGGTGGAATTATTTTCTCTGCATCTGCTGATTTCTTTTTTTCTTTTTTTTCTGTTTCTTTTTTTGTTTGTTTTTTTGAAATGTAGGACAGTTACAGTTGTGACGGGACATTCTTGCCACATTTCCTTTGAAGAACCTTGCATTGTTTGTAGCTGCTCCAGTCATTGACTCAAATAATAACTAAGAATTGTGCAGAGATGCTATTATAAACACCAGGTTCAGAGTATCCTAATAAGACACTGTGAAATGGTTTATTATGTCAGCAGTGCTAACCTTAGCTTGACTGATACCATTACTGAAAAATGCGTAAGGACAAATTTCACTACTATATATGGCCATCCAATGTATAGGTGGTATGGAGCATAAACCTGAATGGATAGTAAGACTTGGTAGAACTTTAGCTAGGTAGGCACAGCCAGGCTGTTCAGTGCAGCCAGTGTATTTAATGAGCAGAGTCCTTGCTGGTGCATCTTTTATCTGTGAGGTTGGAACACTCCACATCTTAGGGCATCGTAGGAGAAACGTTACTGGCCTTCACCCTATGTGCTTAACATAAGCAGAACTTCAGGGTTTAATTAGATGAGAATTTTGTCCACATGATAAGCCAATAGTCATCCAAACTATTGTATTTGTCACAACTGTTTGTACTTCTTAACAGCTTCCCAAATACCGCAGAGATAGGAAACCAAAGCCAAACCCTCAGAAAAATAGCTCGTGAGATGCTTGGTGTCCCTGAACTTCAAAAACAGACCAACAGTACTCATTTGTACAGGGCTGCTTTCCGAATTGTTGTCTGTACTCAGGAAGGTCACATTTTAGCTTGCATTAGGCAATACACATATGGACTGGTCTTAGTAAATCACATATATTGCTATCAGTAAATTTGTTCCCTCAATTTCTTCTTTCTAATGAAAGCAAAACTTACAGCATACAATAATACCTACTGAACACCTTTAAGCCAATCTACATGCAATTGTTTCTCTTATTTAATAACTGGTTCACAATAATTATTGTGAAATGTCCCTTACAGTCCTTAAAGAATGACTTGTCTGTCTGTCACATTGCAGCAACCTATGCTACCCAAGCTTGAATTACGGAGTCCACATTTAAGAGACCAAAGATATGCTAGGTCACATCATATACCCAAGACCATATTCATAACATTGCTGCCTTTTAAAATGCACCATCACCTGTGACTTATTTCATCTCGTTGTTAATCACTATTGTCACACTGAAAGTCTCAAAAGAGATTTTGTGCATAATATAATTAAAGCAAAGATTAAATGAATGCACTTGTGATCTAAATAGACAGCAAAGAAGAATGTAGAGGGGAGCAAAACGTGGAAGAAGGTAGAATGACTGAAAAAAAATGCTATGAGAAATTGTTTGGAATTTCTGCAATTTCTTTTTCTTGATGGCTATCTTTTCTTCTAAAAAAAAAAAAGAAACCTGGATAATGAGCTCTGTGAGGAAGAGCAGACGAGGGCTAGGAGGAAGAGGGAGGAAGAATAGCTTATAGAGGAGCAGGAAGGGAGGAAATCCTCCTCTTAGGAGGAGAAAAAGTGCAATCAACAGGAGCAATAAAAGATATCAAGTGAGGAGGAGAGGGAAGGGCTGAGGCCAAAGATGCTGACAGAGTCTAAAAATACATAGCAAGTTGGAAGAAAGCTGTGGAAAGACAAAAAAAATAAAGAAAAAGGATCAAATACAACTCTGGTGAGAAGACCCAGAGAGACCTTTCTGCTGTACTGATGACCATGAGACCATAGCTGTACTGATCCCAGAGCTTCCGCCTACTCCCAGCAACAACAGAAAGGGTGGGAGGAGAAGGCAGGGGCTGCCCGCGAGTCCGGAAGCCGGTCGGCAGCACCGGGGACGTGTCCTCCTCGGCTGCTGCCGGGAAAGGTGTCCCAGCTCGCTGCACCTCCTCTCTGCACAGGCCACGCAAGCGGCACTTGGACGTTGTATAGAAAATGCATGGATATCAGTGTCCACTGACGACCTGAGATTTTTTTTATTAGTGATTAAAAAAATCACTAATTATGTCTTTCCTGGGAGGATGCCTGGCATGAGAAAACTGCTCCTTTTGCTTAGTAAATTATTGTTATTCTGCTTATGTTTTGGCTTTTAAGCTCTGCCAAAACCACCTTCTCCACTCAGCCTCTAAACTTTGAAGCACAAATTATTCCATTTCACTACCTTGGGTTTTACTTCAGTATTTGTAGTTTATAGCTTAAATCATTAGCTTGTCCCACTGCCTCTATTAAAGACTAGATTCTTCGCTGATTTGCAAGAACATTCAGTCATTCCTTATTCCTGAAGATGTATGATAATTTCTTTAAATTCCCAATTTCTGCTAAAAATCTCACATTATTTGCATCCTTTCCAGCACTCTGTAAACTACCATTTGAGGTCCAGTATGTTGTCAGTGGTGAGTTTCTTTATCGAACATAACTTGCCCTCAACTTTGAGAATTTTAGAATTCTAGTTTCTTTCCTATTCCTTATTTGTGAGAATGAAGCTGAGTCCAGAGCAGCTCTGTGGGAAAAGGAGACAAACTGGAGCAGACGCAGAGATGGGAGCATTTCCACAGAAGATCTGCTCCCCAGAAATGACAGACCAGCTGTAACAAAGTAGAGATATATCAATTCTCTAGTTCACTGTAACAGTTAATGTCTTTAACAGCACAAATGAGCAGATGTTCCTTATCCGAGAGACTAATTTTTCAAAATATCTTTCCACAACAGCAGAAGCTGCCACAAAATATCAGTTTCTAATAGTTCTTAAAGTAGTCCCTCTGGCTTCATTTGCTCTAGTGAACTAAATATGCCCGGGAATGAGATTAGGCCCTAAGGCCAAGTGGTCTGGAACGGCCTAAATCTGTGCTAGACAACGGTTTTAGGCTCCCAAGCAGGTGGTTGCAGGTGGGCGGCCAACAGGGAGTGGACACTAAAATAGCTGAACTGCCGAAGCACTAAAGTGTGCCCAGGAATAGCTTGGGTGCAGCAGTATTTGGGGCAATTCAGGCCAGGTAAAGTTCTGTTTGCTAGCACAAACATTAACATGCCAGTGGCTGCAAGTATTCCCAGTTTTACTAATATAGACAAAGCCCGTAGATAGAGCAGCATTTGAAAGGGGTTCTTGGATTACAGATTGCCTCAATGTTGCTTATGACCCAGATTTAATGTAGCTTTTCTGTTTCCTGGTGTCCTGCAATCTCCAAGACATCAGTTAAATATACAGGCTGATAGTGAAGCTGTTCTGTCAGCACATAACATGGAGAGAAAGGGATGAATGTGGCATGGTTTTGCTTTGTAACAAATCACTAGTTTGCCTGAAGGATGTTTCAGCTGACATGCTCAAGGAGCACAGTAGAAACTTGTATTTAAAAAAAAAAAACAAAAAAAGAAAAAAGAAAGAAAAAGATTGATAGTGGATTTTAAACAAATATTGACAATCGTTTAGGTTATGAGCTTGTTATTTCTCACTTTCAAAGCAGTTGTAAAATTTGTCATCTTATATGTGCAAAGTTTTCCTTTTGTGGATCAAGAAAATATTGCTAAACCGCCCACACCCACAGACACAAAGCCCAGACTCTATAAATTGTGGGAAAGCACAAGTTCAGATCCACGTCGATTACAAAAAAAAAAAAAAAAACACCAAAAAAAGAGCAGCAAATATAAACCAGAACAGAATGGAAATAAAATCCTGAAAGGGTTTCCTTGCATTCCAGAATACTATTTACATTTCGTGTCTGGCACAGCGCTAGAAAAATACATAATTTCCTCTTAATTCTGCAAACACAAGGAGTGTCCTTTAAATGTGTTATTTCAGACTGCTATTAAGATCTTAAGGCAATTCATGTCACGCCATCCTGTCACTTCATGACAATAACATAACATTATACCCTAGGAAAATAATTTGGTTGAATTGTATTTTACAAGAAATAACCCAAGCAAGGTGCTGTACAGCATTTTTCAGAGGTCCCCTTGATTTTCAATCAGAAGTAGAAACATTTCAGAGAAATGCTGGGTCACATTCCTACTTTGTGCAATTCTCAGTATCTTCAAAAAGTTATGAAAATTGTCTAGTAGGAATACAGACATTTGCACATATCTGTTTTGTGCCAGTGTGTGGCACTTGTGGGAAGTAGCTGGAGGAAGAAATTGAATTTGCTTGGTAGGTTGCCATTCTCATACTCCTTAACAAGAAGTATTTTCTACCTGCAGCCTGGTTGATTTGAATGTTCTGCCAGATGTAATCATCAGAAGGATTGGCTAATATTTGGAAAACACAGGCTGTAAATGGTCTGGCTGCTGTTCAAATGTATATAATTGCTTCAGAATGAGCAAAGGGCACGATGAGGCCAGCAAAGGGAGAGGAGGGAAAGTCTGGATTAGAGACTTCCTGTATGAAAAACATCTGCACTTTCACTGTTGTTTAGCTTAGTTATTTACAGACCTACACAGCCGATTGTGCAGCATTGCTCACCCAGCCTTCTCGGGCACATTGATCAGGGTGATCCAGGGAATGCCAGAGCACGTCCGGAAACACGACTCCTTTCCCAAAGGCAGTCACCCTGTTCAGTGAAGGGTACTCAAAACCAGTTATCAAAGCAACTAAATTTTGTCATCAGTTTGAATATCAGGTTCCTCATGAAAATACTGTAAATTATTTGCTTTATATCCTAATCAGGACAGCTGCATGCATGAGCCATGAAGGCCTGTGTTTTCACAAAACATGCTAACAATCTGAAGAGGAATTATTTTGCCACAAAATCTATTCATTGCTTCTAGAGACTTTCTCATCAGACTAAATAAGTTCATTGTTTTAAGGAACAGGTTGCATATATATACATCTCATGTCCAGAGTGAATCAGCAAGAGTCAACTCATTGAACTGAAAAGAGACAACAGCTACAGAGGCCACAGGAATAAAAAAAGTGATACAAATCCAACTGTTTTTCAAAATTTCATTGTTTTCATATTACTTTTAAGAAGAGGTGTAAATTATGTTAAAAGATGATGTTTCCTTATGCCTTAAATTTCACAGATAACAGACTGCTCTAGTGGCACTACACAATTTAGTCAGCATGCTTGGGAGGATTATTCTGAAAACTAAAGAGATTGTACTCATCCTGGTGACACATTTCAGGGATCTCTTCTCCCAAAAATCCTTTTAATATTTAACTCTCTATGAAAGCATTTCTTGCCAATGCTCTCTCCTCCCTCTTTCACCCTAGGATCTCCTCCCCTCTTCATGAAGGTTACCAGAGTAACAGAAATAGAAAGGAATCCATTCAAAGCTATGCAGTGCACAATTTCAAAAGCATTTTCTTCAAATACATAATTAGGAATCAAGAGGATAGGCAAGATACTCCTATGGCTTCGGAATTACATTTGGAAAAGCATAACTTAGGAAGCCTTATGGTAGTAATGTTAATATGAACAGAGACATAGCTGAAAAACACAGTACTAATCCAGATCACACTGGTTTGTTTTTCAGAAATATGGTTAACAAGAGATTGATGATGATCTGTAAGGAAGAAAGTAGGAAAGCATTTTAAGATAAATGCAAAATAAAACCTAATAGATGATTATTAAAGCATAAAAAGTCAAAATGAAGTAAGGCTTAGTGATACCTGAGTAATAAGAACTAGCTATTAAAATTGTTTCTTCATGGCTATGAGACATGTTCCATTCCTTGGAAACTTTCTAGCACGATTCAGGATCTCTTAGATGTGTTCACGCTCTAGCACAAATCACAGACTTGCTCAGAGCAGATTCCAAGCCAGAATTATCACCTTATTCACTTCTGACCTCACTTTTCCCATACAGAGGGAATCTCATGTCAGCACAAAGAGTCAGCTGGGCCAACAGATGGAGCATATGAGCCTGGAGGACCACTGCACACGCACGCGAGGATAAGATGAGACAGTGAGGAGCGGCGTCAAAAGGAGCAGAGAAGTACCGGCCATTCCTGCGCTGTTCTTTTCATGAGATGTTAAGAGCAGTGCTAAAGAACAGATGCTTATTGTCTCCTCCAAACGAGGAGAAGAAGCTGAAGAAAGGATGTAAACAAGACATTTTCCCCAAAGCCACAAAGTCACCATGGAAGGACAGCTGGTTTCCACTACACAAGCGGCATTTCAAAGTGCCTCTCCGCTCTTTTTCCCATTACACTGGAGTGAGGCAGGAGCCTGCTCTGAGCCAGCTCCCTCCTGGCCTCGTGTGACCCCGCTCCGAGAACAAGAGGGAAGGAGACGAGCGAGACGCCGCTTCCAGCGGGTGCAGCCGCTGCGGAATCCCACGTCCGACTCGGTGCCCTGAGCGGCTGCCAGCATCCAGCTCGCCTGGCAGCTGGGTCAGACACATACATTGCTACGTGACTTCGTTGCTTTAGGAAACAAGACTGATGCGGAGAGCAGCGCTATAGTTCTCTAAACCCAGTTAATTTGCATAGAGCAAATATTCTTCCAAGAACACCCCTGAATTCTTTCTAGCTGAGACAAACTATTTATATAAGTTTTGTTGGTCTGGGATAAGGCAGCTACTAAAACAGATTTTACTGGATATTTATATGATCTTTACATATTAAACAATTTCTTATCAGTAGCATAAAATTAAAGATTTATTTCCACTCTAAACCCTTATTTCCATTTGACATTTTGGTATCATCACAGAGAACAGATACACATTCTCCAAAGCTGGAAGTAATTTTGTTTATCTGGGATGAATTGTTGTTCTGAATCATAAAACCCTATGAGGAAACCTCAATTTTTGTTATAATTGTTTCCACTTTAAAAACCTGGTCATTTCCAATATATCAACATCTATTCTGACATTGGTATAGACTTGTAGGATGAAATAATACTTTATGTGTTCAGTAAGAAAAACACATCATTTTAAAATAAAGGACAGAGCATCATGTTCTTCAAACACTGAATTATAGGAGACCAAACTAAAATTCCCGGTAGATTTTTCTTGGCATTTGAACTCCAATTTATCTCCTTAGGAAGACACAGTAACAAAGTCTGGAAACACAACATTGCACTCAGCTTTTAACGTGGGATCCGAAAATCTTTATCTGGTGCAGCACATTTATATTACTACTATAGATCTAGGAACCTTTTGCCTGCCCTCCTAGTGATTAAATGATAACTCTTGTCCCAAAAATGCAGGAGCAGACAGTATTATGGCCTGCCTGCCAATTTGGTGAGCCCTGCATTTACTCCAGAGCTCCTCCCTACGCAGCAGAGTCCTGGATGGGCACCTAACCCCTGCCAGAGACCTCCCGCTCGGCCGCCCCGCGGGAGCAGAAGGTTCGTTGCTACCTGCGCTCTCAGCATGTCACAGACACTGCACAGATACAGCTTGGCCTGATGCCTCTTCATCACATCTGTGCACCCTCGCTGGGGTGTACGGCATGGTATTACAGCAGCTCTGCCGTTCTTCAAAAGGATTGGTAATACAGCTTACATATCATACGTAATTTTTTTTCTTACAGTGATTGAGTTTCGTCACTGTGGGATGAGAGTTGAAACTTCTGGAAACTGAGAAAGTATGTAATCAGAAAAACAAAAAAAAAACTACAGAAATAGACTGGGTATGTCTTTATAAAAGCACTTTATTTACCTCAATCACAGACCAGATAGAGGCAGATATTCTTTGCTTCTTTCTCTGATAAGAGAGGACAGCCGGCTTCTTTTCTAAAGCTTCTGTATTTACTGGCATCTCTTCATTTCTGTTACAGATGTTTCCTTGTCCATTTCTCATGGAAACTTTTTTTTTTTTCTGCAACTCACTGGATTTGTTTTGAATGGAAGGCTGAAATGGAATTGTGACTAACCAGCAGACAGCAACAGGAGGGAGGCCTTATTTGCTCATTATCCATCTATAAATCAGATCTGTTCATCATGGTTGTAATCCAGAAGCAGAGAGGATATGACTGAACAGAATATAGATCCAGAGTGAAAACAAAACACTGCAATTTGGTCTCAGCTCTTAAGGAAGCTGAAATCCTTAAAAAATGAGAATGGTAATAATGAAATTCTTGCAGAGATTATTTCTCTGGGCTTATTTTACCAAATCACTCATTAAAATACATTGTTATCTTGATGAGCCTTTGTTATCTGAAAAAAATCACACATTTGTTAAATAAGCATAGAAAGTAATGAATAAATAACATTTTGATAAACAAAAGGGGTTTTCTAGTAGAAGTTTGCTGTGCTGGAGAAGAATGTATAAATAATGAGCAAGAGACTGTAGTGTTAGAAATCAGTCTGCGTATGACCAGATCACATGCAGTTGTCTTCAGCTAAAAGCAGCGAATGGACACCGGGAAAGAAAACACATAGCCAATGCTTTCCATCTGATACAGCTTTGGAGAGTCATCTCAGCCTTACTTTCAGTAAATGTTTCAAAGAACCAAATCAATATGCTCTAGGTTTACTAAGAAGAGAGATCTTGCAAATGCAACAAATCACCAAGATGTTGAAATAACATTTAAAACGGAAAAATAATAGACATAGAAGATGTTAATCTGAGTGAAGAGATCTGTTGCACTTCCATTTTTGGCAGTGGGTAGTTCGAGCTGGCTAAAAGCATCCTTGCCTAAAAAGTTAACTCTGCTCCTGCAGCAGCATAGCTTAATTCAGGCAGCACTGTGCCCAAGTGCTGCCTTTCGGCTGCCTGAGGATAAAGCTGTACCTTGTCCTTCTGCACTTCATTTGGTAACCTGGAACGACCACAAAAGCTATCCGCATCCTCCCTGACGGTGTATCCTCAATCTGGGAAGACCTCTGAAAAGCCCTCTCAGGGCAAACCTACTAGGAATTTCAGGACCCGTATAGGTCCATGGATATTATTATCCCCAGAGCACTTAGAAACGCTCTTCAGTCTTTACCAGGGTTGAAGCAGAAGCTTTAAGATTTATTACCAGTGAAGGCTTGAGTAGCAGGGCAGGATTGTTTCTATTGCAAACTGAGTTCCTCTGCACTCCCTTGCCTCACTTTTCTATTTTATAGGCAGAGTGCCCCTTCCATGGCTGAAATATCTATTTGTATTTGATAGAGAAAAGGCAGGGAAACCCTTTTTAAAGTGTATCCATTACACAGTAGTCTGGCAGTACCTAGACAGCAGAACCTCAAAATGAAAGGCAGAGCATTTACACTACCTGTGTTTTTTTTTCTCCAGAAAATGCCCCTTCCTGTCGTATCAGCTGTACAAGTGCTGACATCTCTGTGCAGCAAGGGACACTGGACACCACGTCCTCTGTAGGTTGTTGTAGAGAAACATACTATGAAGTCGTAGAAAAAGGTCCTATTTACAGTACAAATAGTTATTTTGCATGTACTCCACATATTTCATGTTGACATGCATGGTTAGATAGTGTTAGTGAGCTAGCAAGACAAAAATGGGCTGGAATTTAAAGTGTCCAGAGGGATTTCTGGTTTCCAGGAAGTGTCAACCCTATCCCTTTTTGAAAATGATTCTGTTAGGCTCTGAGTTATTGAAGATGAGCCAATATTTTGCTAATAGTGCTCCACCTTTTCAGTTTAAATTAGTCTCTGTAGTGTTGCTTCGTGCCCATGGAGCTCTGTTAAGAGTCTAAGCAAAGTTTTAAGACTGAAAAAGATAAGGCAGGTGCATTGCTTGAGTCCAGGAGGTGCCCCAGGCCTCAGGAGATACTGGGTTATTCTGTGGCTGCCGCTGCAGAGGTGCCCCAGAGAAGATGTTACTTATACTCCTGTGAGCATCTTGCACAGATTTGCTAGTGTTAACAGAGATTGAATTATACCTAGGTTAGCATTCTCTTAGTTCCCTCTTATGTTTTGCTTTGATTAAATAAACTGTTAAATTCAAGTTCTCCATCCTACAAAACTGAGCAACACTCAGGTGTTGCTGTCATTGTCTCCACAATTTGTATTCATTACATTTTTCGATTGAACTAAATTGATTCTTGAGGATCAGATTTTCACTTCAGCTGGAGTAGACATAAACAAAATACTGGAGCTTGTAGAACTGTGTGATAAAGATATTATCTCCAAAAATATATTACAGCAAGTTTCCCTTTAATTCTGCTGTACAACAAGTCTTTTTCTTGGTGTTAGGCTATACTTAAACTGTTCCTTAAAATAAATCTGCTGGTTGAACTAGCAAGCTTGAAGGAGTAACAACATTTCTATTTTTCAGAGCTTAAAAATAGACCCAGCTGTGCTGGTGTGCCAACTATCTAAAAGTAATGTTGATCAAATTGTATGAGACATACAGCAGAGCCTTGAAAAATTTATGCCTCTGACCAAATTTGTCATTGCTGGCTCAGGGGCTAAAATTGAAAACAATTAATTTTAGAAAACATTAGCTTGTCTACCACTTAAGCCATTCCAGAAAGTCCTGTAAAACAAAAATTTTTTTTCTAAATTGATATATGTCATACCTTCATTCCTCATATGCCTCTTCCCGTGAAGAGAGTGGTTATGAATTAAAAATGAATAATTACCTTACCTTTTAAATTCAGCCCACCAAAGAATACCTTTTTAGTTCTTCACTGAATTATGTCAAAATATCTGCAGTTTAAAATACAAACACAAATTGGAAAAAGTAAACACCACAAAGTTACAAGTAAATGTAAAATCAGAATAGGAAACACAGAAAGGCACAGTGAAGATTATTTTAATTCTATATTAAAGACCTATAGCATTTACAAATTATAGAATAGATGTCTAAGTGGGACTATTTTTTCATTCATAGCACATGTGAAGCAGTATTAGAAACATTAGAATAACACAGCACAGTTTTAAAGGTATATTCCTAGAATATGATTTTATTCTTTGCCTATTTCTGCCTCAACCAGATGTGTCAATCTGTCCCTTTCATGAAAAGGCTGATAATATGGGGTAGGAATTTAATTTTTTCCAAAGTCTAGATTTTCATTAGAGCACATTTTAGAGAAGGCCTCCCCATAATTACCTGTCTCACTACCTGACAAGGCCTTGTGAGCTGCATGTGGGTGTCCAAGCTGCTCACGGTGGGAAACAGTACAGATGATGTGTGAGGGAGAGAAGATTTCTGGCATTAGAATTTTTTTTTCTCCTTCTAATCAGATCTAAGCTAACAAATAGATATGTTTGACAAGCACTTATTGCTATCTTGTAAACCTGAGACCACCAAATAAATTAGTGACTACAACGATAAAAACAGTAAGCTAATGTTTAAGAATAATTTAAAGGTCACATGTTTTTGAAAGAGAGCAAGTCTGATGCATCGAGATTTTCTGTTGGATGCTTATGATTTCTAAATGCTGAAAACAGTTATCGATAACATCAAGAATGATTCCTCCTTTCATACCCTAGTTGTTCTGCTTGGCAGGTCTAATGGTTAGCACTGATTTCTTCTGAAGGGTTTCCAACTTCTGCTTTCAAAATGGAGAGGGTGTTCTGTCTTTTTGAGCTAGAAGAAACTAGTCATCATCACTTTTTCAAGTAGTTTTGTGATTTTCAAGATACAATATCCAGTCCGTCTGCTGTAGCTGCCCACAAATGTAAAAATACGTATGTACGCCAAACGTGGACATGAAAAACAACTTCATGGAAATAAGTAAATAATTAATTTTTCCCTCCTTCCTTGTCTGTTTTTTTGGCATTTCTAAATGCACTGACAACCCTAATAAACACATTTAATTGCATGATAATATTATCAGCTAGATAGGCAATTTCTTCCTTATCACACGTGGCCACAAGATGTAAATGCATGCCCATGCAAAAGACACTAGAACCTTTGTGAGCTATCATTCAATCTGGAAACTAATCTCCTATAATATAATATGCAATAATTTTCCTATAATATAAATGGGTAATTTATTTTATTCTTTTGTGCACAAGTGTTCAGTGTCTACTCTTGGCCCTCTTTGGGTTGCACCAAAGCATTTTTAGATCATCCACATTCATGTTTTGACTCTTCATAATAACAGCTTATTGCTTATATCTTTAATGATGGAAAAAATATAGTTTTTTATTTTTAAAGTTTCGCTGCAGTATTTACCAGCATTAACAGGTTAAAGGGGTTTGTTCCAGCTCAGAAATGCCCAAATTCAAGACATTGCATAAGACGACAGCCCAAGGCTGGCACTTTTATGCTGGAGTGCAAACAGCATTTTCCCTTTTCCAAGATACAAGAATGCCAAGCAATCAAAGCGAGCATGGCAGTGTTTTAGCTATGTCTCAGTTGCACAGACCTGTGCTAGCTGAACAGTGCTGTCATGAGATGCCCATTGCCCACGTGTCTGTTGCATTTCTATTTTGCTGGCATGAACCATCTGCCAGGTGCTTTGTCAACTACCTCTATGAGGCTTTTTTGGACAATTAAAGCAAGAAGTTCAGGATGATGGAACTGGCTGTCTAGATGAGGTCTTGTCTTGGGGAAAGTAAGAAACTCCAAGCCTCATGGCCTATTCAGTACACGCAACACAAGCACAACTGCTGGGAAAAGTTCAAAGATCCTGCTGAATTTCGCTGTCCTAGGAGCAAGATATTATCCCAAGAAAGAACAAATTACCTTTCCAAAGCAACAGCCTCATCTTGCAGGATGCTGACACATTCAGACTCTGGACCAATGCTATGGCCATTGCAAGCCACAGGATCTGAGGAGGAAGAGATGATGAATGAGTCTAAAGGTGCCTTTTAAAGCACAGCTCGAATGGAAAAACATGCACATATTTCATAAGTGAAAAGCCCAAAAGACCTGTTACTCTGCCACTAAAGAGCCTTAGGTTTCAGTTCCTTTGCAAACTGCAATCCTTAGCACAACACCGGCCACCTAATCACTACACGGAGGAGATGCAAAACCAAGGCGCAGGCTCCTCCGTGCAGGCGGGGAGCCAGACACCCCTGGCTGGGAGGCTCTGCCAGGCCCTGCTCCGTCTGTCTCACGCTGGCCCGGGCTGCCACGCACGGGGCCGCCACGCAGACCTCCCAGAGAATGCCCTTGGAAACCCTTCCAAGCTCCAAACCGCTACACCTCAACGGAGAGGTAGAAGTAGCAATAAGATAGAACAATAAGCAAAATTTCCTATAAATATGCCAGCTATTATTCTTATGTTATAGTCACTTTGACAGATTCAAATTATCTATGGAGGCAAGTAAATAACTTTATTACACATTATTTATCACAGCAGTATCTCACTGATGCAATGTGAGTTAAACTCCTGTTCCAGGAAAGAAAACTCTCTTGGGGCAGCTTGTAATTCTGCTTATCGAAATGGCCTTCCCAAATCTCCTTCTTTCCTAAAAGTTTTGGGCTAGAGATAAGCTGTGCTGAATTTCCTGAAAGCTGGACCACTGCGGGCCACAGATGAGCCGACATTCCCATTTGTCACGGAAAATGGCATGGAGACGGCCCCTTTTCTCTTCAAGCTTGCATTTTTCTGCTTTGTGCAAGAGAGAAGTCTGTGACAGGATGTGAAAGAGAGGAGAAAAGGGCCTATGTTCAGGCTGGTCCTACAAGTGCTCCACATGATCCAGTCAGCATCTGCTCTGCTTGATTCTGCTTAATCTCTTTGCTGAGTGCAAATAGAGTGGGGAGAGTGGGGTATTTGTGTATATCTGTATTTTGCAGCATAATTTAATCACGAGTAATGCACAGGATTAATGAAATACAATTTTTCATGTCCAAAAGCAAACAAATCCTGATATCCTGCTCTATCATGTGACCAAAGCAGCCACTTTTTGTGTCTTCGTTGTTTGTCATTCACATTCCTTTGCTCGTGTTTTTAACCAAGCAAGGGGCAGTAAAGAACATGTAGATTTTTCATCACTGCTGAAATCCCGTTTAGATCAGCGGAGTTAACTAAAGGAGATTCTGATTTTTAATGTGCAGTCAACACTTATCCCAGCTCTAGGATTGGCTTTAAACAAAAGAAGAATCTAATTAGCTGTTATTGCATTGAACAGCTTAGATTTTATAAACAATAATAATTATGGCCCAGATGGCAGGGCTTTCTTAGAAAGCTGATTTATTCAGTTAGTAACATACAGTTAAAAGATAGAATGTTTATGCCTATGAAGTTTAATGCATTTCTAATGTGAATTAGGCAAAGCAGAAAAAAATGAGTAAATACAGATATGAGAAAGATGGGATTCATGTGCTTGAGAATTTTCAGAAGGAGAGAAAGATCCTCAGCTCAGGTTTTCAATAGCAATGTTTGCTCAAAGGCTGTCTGATACAAAGTCATGCTAGCGGTAGCTACAGTTTATGCACGATTCTGGTGATTCTGCTTAACTAGAGATGTCGCCTTTGGTGCCACCAACCTCAGTGGGCACAAAGTGACTCATCTTTCTTGTGGCCAAGTCTGGCCTCCAAAGCACCCAGAAGAAATATGGGGTTTATTGATTCAGATTCTTGCCCATTTTCCATAGGAAGTGACCCTCTTCCACAAGGCTGGAATGCTTAGGAAGGAACTCCATCAAGAGAAACTTCTAGGATGTTTATACATTTCTACTCATAGCAAGGTTAAGTTGCCAGAAAAATGTTTTATATTTACTTCATTTGCCAGTTTTCTATAAAAACAAAAAGAATCTGGAAATTACTGATCTATATTCAGGGCAAAACATTAATATATTCAAGCACAGCTGGATGCTGAAGTAGAAAATAATAGCTCTGACTGATAATGATGTCTTTCACAAAACAGACACCATATTTTACTGAGCTGTGGTCGATGGAAATAATTGTTACTGTGAATATATACAGCCCCATATAAAAACATTTCCTATTATCAAACTTTTGAGAAAAAAATATTCATGGTCCAAAACACCTTTTACATCAAAGTCCTTCAGTAGATTAATAAAACTTAATTTAAGCTATGGACTCAAGACAGTGGAATCACTATGCACAAGGGTGAAATCCACTTTTTTTTTTTTTTTTTTCCTTTTGTTTTCTCACGTAATTCTGACTTACAGAAGAGAAACAGACAGTTTGGTATCCTCCACACGAGCAGCATTCATGCCTATATCATATCCTATTCTTTGATAGAGAAAAAAAAAAAAAAGAGAGAGAGAGAACGTGTGCCCAAACTGATCCCTAAGCCAAGAACATTTGCTTCAGTTTTCCAAATGATGTTGATGTGAGTTAGTAATACCAGTAATACAACTTTTGGCCCTTAGGCTATGCAGAAGACAAAGCTCTAAATGGCTACAGTTCACAGTTGTAACTGAAGACTATAAACACTAAGTTTCTTTAAAAAAAAAAAAAAAAAAAAAAAAAAAAGCATATATGTTCAAAAACATTTCTGTTCCATTAATAGAGAGAAGAAACAACCTGAGCTGAAGAACTAACTACTTAGGCTTATGAAATTTATGAAATTAGAAAAAAAAAATATAGGAAAGGAAATCAGTTTTCAAATAAAACACAGCTAAAGAAAAAGACACACAGTCAGCCTGTCCACGGAGCACTGCAGAGCTGCCAAAGCTTTCTGAATTATGGACTGGAAGTGATGCATGAGCATTGCAAAACAGGTAGCCCAGGTCCACAAACGTGCAAGTGCTCACATGTTCTAGAGACAGCCGTGTCAGGTAAGGCCACGCAAAAGCACTCCAAATGTGTCTCATTGGTGTTTCCAGAAAGAAGTACAGGGGAAAATTCAACAAAGCCAAACATTGACTGAGAAACGAACTGAAAGAGCCAGATTAAGGAATATGGTTGCTTTTTCCCTGAAAAACTTCTAGCTCCAGGGCTACACAGTATAAACACACAATTTCTAACACTGCTTATCTGCCTATTTTTGGTAAAAAATAGACCAAATGCCTACTAAAATAACGGAACACATTTGTGGCTAGCATTCTTTGGACGCATTAGAAATTGTCTGCAGGCAATTTCTAGATCTGCAGCTATGTCCAAAACAATGCCTAGATGATATTTAGGCTTTGCATCTGCAAAAGAGGAGAGACTGCCACAAGCAACCTGCAATGGCAATACCCACATTATTTGAATACTGTGAAATTGAAAATGTCCTCCGCTTCTGCAGAACTGGCGCGGATGAGCCTCCCCTCGAAGCAGCCCGACCCCTGCGTGGTGCGTAGCCAACCCGCCGTACAGGGAATGCAGCAAGGTAGCATTTAACTTCCTGAGTTGAAAATAAGGATGTTTTATTTCTGGTATTAAAATATAATTGTCATATTTAACTTAGCAACGACTGTGGCAAGGCTCTGTGGGCCTCCCCGCTTGTGCCCACTCAGTGCAAATGCCAGACTCTCTCACCCCAACCGCTGAGACATTTATGCCCTTATATACGCCAAACGTAGTAAGGCTCATTCCTCATTTACACATTGGGGAACGTGTCGCAGGCTGAGTGCTGTAGCTGGTACTGTGCTGTACCGCGCTGACTCTTTCTTTGGCTGTCATATCCTGCAGGAGCTCCCGAGCACAGTCCGTGCTCTTGCTCTGCACCTCCGCGAAGAGCCCAGCTCTGCCTCTCTGCAGTGCCCACCCCAGGGAGCTGAGACAGCAGGGAGATCCCCCTCCTCCTTTTGCCATCCCTGTACGTGCTCAGGTTGGCTTTGTCATGCATGTCATGGGTATGTAAACCAAGGCTTTATATCTGTTGTCTTTAGCAGCTTTTGGCAGCCATTCTGATAGGATGCTGGCCCTGCAAAGAGCCACTAATGGTGTCTTAGCCCCCCAGAGTTTTGGTTAATATATAGAACAGCAGGTTTACTTGCAGCCTGGCTGTTGGGGTAGACTTTTGCTCAGACAATTCAGCTGACTTCTGCAAGATTTAGGGGTTTTATTAATCTTTCAGGCTTCCTTTCCTATTCAGGTGGTGATGAAATACCACTGACCTACCATTGATCTAAAGGGAGTAGGAATATAAATATTAAAGCTACTTTTCTTCCTCATGCTCTGTATTTGATACCTACAATCTAGTTCGAAATCTGTGCATATTCTCTCTCCTTCTACATGCTTTCATACTGTTCATATGCTTTTCTTGTAATAGGCTTCATCCTTACTCATAATTCGGTCTACTGGGTCCCCAGAAAGTGGAGATGCCACATGCTTGGAACAGAAGCTGCTTTTTCAATGGGGCGATTTCGAGAACTCTCTCATTTGTTCACATTTAGTCTTTTGTTTTCTAAACCCGGCCTGAGAGCGAGAGAGACCCAGGCAATTTGTTTCTTGGTATTTGAGCCCCAAGAGGTCACATGACTCACCCACGCCGGTTCCCACCAGATGCTTTCAATCAGAGATCTGCAGGAATCCGCGTTTCGGAAGGCTCCCAAACAGATGCTCTGGACAGACTGTTTCTGCTTTGCTGTCACGTCTTCGCCTGGAAGGGTGCTCTGGGCTACACAAGCCTGAAGGGAAAAAAGGGTGCAAGAGAAAGATGTTCGGAGAGGGCATCAAAGGCCCCGTGCCACTACTTCAGATGAAGGACTATCAGATCTTACACGTGAGGAGGAGCAGGACGGAGGGCCACAGGTTGCCTTGGAAGGCCTAACGGGCTCCTCATTAGCATCGTATCTCCCGAGATATCAAGACTGTCGTGAGGAAAGGGGAGAATAATGAAACATTTCTTCAGTGTATTAGTCACAGCAAGAATGCCTGTGTTGCAGATTTTACTGCCTCTAATGCCAGGTTTGGTTTTGGCTCAATTAGAAACAATCTCCACTGATTACATATTTGAGGAGTGATTATATACATGAAGATGTTTTTAAAATGGATTTTGTTTGACCTTGCTATAAAACGAAAAAAAAAAAAGAAGTGAGAGTGTTGTTATATACTTCAAAATGCATTGTTTTGCACAATCTGAGTAGTACCACATCACAACTTAGGGCAAGCTGCAGTTGCTCCTGGAAAACCTTATATTTCTGGTTTTTAAAAGCTAGACTTCAGGCTCTGTTTGAGCTTGTGACTTTTACAAAGGAAGCATTTTGTAACACTTTTATAGTAAGAATTGCATGCCTCACTAACAGAATAAATCAATCTAATGAGAACATAAATAACCTAAATTACTTTGCATTTCTATATTATATTCAACATTACACTATATGCTAAGCGTGCTAACTGATTTTCAAGAGTAATAACACTTAACAAATAAACCACATAGCATACCCACCTACTGAAAGTGAATAATGTTAATTACAGCTGTGTGAAAATTATAAAGCAAAAACTGTTTCAGCAAAATACAAGGCCATGAAGCCAAAGAAAAAGTGCCATGATGAATAATTTAGGACCAGTTCCACTCATACCCTTCTTGTAGACATTTGACAGCCTTAAGCCTCATTGATTTGAGTAAGATTGCTTGTAAGATTTCCGTTATATATTTATTTTAAAGTATTTTCAGAAACAGATGATTTAAGCCAAAATTATCTGAGGACTTGCTGCATTTAAATTTGACTGCAGCTCCCCTATCTGCCGGACGGAACAAATTAGAAACGTTCTCCTGTCTAACGGTGTTACATAAGGCTGGCTTACAGTGGGTTGCTATCTGCAAGACACCACTCGTGTTCACTGTTATAATTTGGTTCATTTGGCAAAGCTGCTCTAGACAAGCTCCAGAAGAACTCGCCCTTTTATGTAAAG
The DNA here is from genome assembly GCA_013398345.1 of Nothocercus nigrocapillus. NCBI lineage: Eukaryota > Metazoa > Chordata > Aves > Tinamiformes > Tinamidae > Nothocercus > Nothocercus nigrocapillus. Next base: position 913,315 of record WBNA01000156.1, on the reverse strand, counting down.
GATCTACTTTTCTGTAAGGGTTAAAGTCGATAGGCCACTATGGGCCAGACACTCTGTTCTATCATATGTGTAATTAATTATACATCATCCTTTATCCCCTATGTGATATGTTCATTAAGATGAGACATGTATTGCTTAATGAGACCTTTGACTTTATGTTTGTTTCCCAACTGTTCGGTGAAATTTTTATTTGTAAGCTTAAAGCATTACCAAACTGACAGTGATAGCTGGTTTGGCATTAGTCACTTTTTTCCAAGATTGAATCCAACAGTATCTTATTGAATACAGCTGCAATATTCAGATCTTACAGATGGTCACCACAGTTCTCTGAGACTAGAAAGCCAAGACATTGGTGCCAGCTGATGTAATGACCCTTAAACTAAGTACTGACACGTACAAGGAAATCCATGTGTCTCTACTGTGACTTTTTTCATAAGTAGGCATGGTTCTGCAGGGGACCTTGGCTGCAGGATGCTGACTAAGGGGTCAGCGCTGCTCGACATGAGGGTGAGGGTATACTCTTTTATTGCCTCGTTA
>WBNA01000156.1:783376-912503 GCA_013398345.1 Nothocercus nigrocapillus | reverse complement strand
TTTTTTTTTCCCCTCATCTCTGTGCATGTCTAGCTCCTCTGACTATGAAAAGTGCTCATATTTCATGGAAGACATATAGGTTATCTTATAATCACTTGGAACAGCAAATGAGAGCAGAGATTTTTTCCAGGTGTCTAGTTTGCATTCATTGCAGTTTAGAATCCATCACTGTTTTACAGAATAGCGTCTACAGCTAATAATGAGGTTTTTTTTTTAAAAAATATAGAGTTCTACTTTAAGTATTAAAATACTTGTTTTCTAGTCCTAATACTCCCACTTCTTACTCAGCAAATAATATCTTTGCATACAACTGATTATTGGCAAATAATATCTTAAATAGAGCTGATTGCTGATTTTGAAATCATAAAAGAACTGCTATGGACTAAAACAGAAAATAAAAAATTGAAAATGCATGACCTTCTGTTACAAAACATGTCCTGTTCTTACGCAAATGTAAGTATTGCTGAGCATTTAAAAAGGAGGAAAGGTAACGCTCATGAATGACAGGTATACGACTGTCTCCTCTCAAAATATCTTGACAGAATTTTCTCTGATACTTCTTTGAGGCACGAGCACCTCTCTGAGAGGGAGGTGGAAACTGCATGATATTTGGAAGGTCAGATGATCCAGCAGGCAGCGCCACTAAGGACATACCCCACTCCTACAGCTCTGCACAGCAGTTTATCCAGATTTTGGCTAAGCAGAATGTACGGGTGCAGTACTTGCTTCAATTTGGTAACATTATGTGCCTTTTTTTTCCCCAGTTGCAGAGTCAGCTTGATAGAAAATGAAGGGAACTGAATTTCTTGAAGTGTTCTGTATTAATAAAGTGCATGGGCATTAGATATGATTATTAAATATATGCAAATTATTTAAAATAATATACTCTATTTTAATAAATAAATAAATTCTCTTTTTATTATTCCCATTGGTCTAATTATTGGAAAATATGTTTATATATTTATATTGATTTTACATTTTGATAGAAAAAAGTAGGATACAGGGATACTAAATTACTAATACATGCCAATACCAATATCTAGACTCAGTTAAAAACTCAGTTGAATTTAACAGAACTATGCCAATTTAAATCAGTTGCCAACCCAGCCTGTGACTGTGTTGTTTTCCATTTGGCTAAAGGGATGTGCAATGCATCAACTGGTCACATGCAAAACAACAATCCAAGGGTTATTTGGCCAGAGAAATTACTAAACTGTTTGATTTTGCACTGTGTCCATGAACTTTACATACCTTTGTGAATGAAGGTACTTTTCTTCCCAGAAATAAAAATCAGCATAACAGGTATATTCTCTTCTGCCGCCCCATTTAGGGGCCATTAATAAAGGCCGTAGCATTAAAAAGTCACCACCGAAACAGCAGCACAGGGACACTCTGCCACCACCACCACGGGTCTCTGCGCAGGGCCTGAGCAGTGGAGATGAGGAGCAGAGAGCTACAAGCGAGACCATACACATGCTAACTATCACATTATTTGTTTCTATACATTTTTTCCTCCTAACCTGCTAGAGAGAAGACAAAAAAAAAAAAAAAAAAAATTAGAGCTCTATACTAGACAATACACTTCTCTCAGGTGTATTCCCACTAAATTGTTGCTGGATACCAGACACCCATTTCAAATATATCACATCTAGCAAAAGTGAATTTGATTAATACACCAGGGTATTCTCACTGTCTGAGATTAAGCCAAATATCTCTTTCTTCCGAGCCTAAGCTTAATTGTACTTTTTCCAGAGAGCTGATTTTCTGTGTTACTGACATGGTCTCCTTTGAGATGTTTTTATAATCTTTGGAACAAGCAAAAGCTAACAATTTCCTTGATGTTTGCTGTTTATTTAGGGCCAATGTAAACCATCTATTATATATTCCAATCCTTAAATGACCCTCAAATGTCAATTCACCATATTTTTCTTTGTATTAATACTGCTGATGCCAAAAATTCCATCTAGGATTGTTAGGAGCTAACAATGTGCTGTTATAACCATGTTATTCTAATAACCTTAATCGACTTTACTGGGTCTCATCCTTTGCAGGAGCTCTAGCAATTGCAGATCATATACTGCTGGAGCCTAAATAGGTTTGTATTTTTTATATACACTTTAAATATACAATTTCTCAGTCTCTTTACCATCACATTTTGTTGTATCTTTAGACATTGGGTATCTCACATGTTTGCATTTAACTTTAGATTTTCGCAGTTGGAGCTGAAGAGCAATCATTTTGAGAGTTGTTTGCCAGACACCTGTTGCTCACCAGATCCTCCTTTAATTCCCTAGACGTTCCCTTCCATAAAGCAAGACATTATCATTGTAGTTCTTAGAATCTGTTGTACAACAAAAACGCATTCTTGGTGGAGGAGCTGCGGTGCCAAACTCAGCTCCAAGAGGAGAGAGCCAAAGGGCGGGTGCAAGCTGGTTTACTGCTCCTCTTAAGCAGTTTTGTCCTTTACTCACAGTTCAGCTGGGGAACACACCTTCACCATAACGTGACAGGTGCTTTACCCTCTCTTGTTTTTATAAGTTTTTTCCCTTCCCATTTATAATGTATGCATTTATGCACTCCAAGCGCCACACTGATGAGGATGAAGTCACCGCTGCAAAACTCCTCTGCATCTAACTTCATTTTTTCTATTTTTCCCTGTGTCACTGTTTCTGACACCACTCTGGGCTGCAACTCTCTGTGCAGTTTAAAATTAAGAAACTTTCCACTGCTCCTGTGCTCCTGCTATGAAGAACTTGCTGCAAAGCAGAAAGCAACAGAAAAATGCTCAAGTAAAAGCAAACAAAGAGAACACCTCGTCTTCCAAAGACAAAGAGGGCTGGCAATGGTTATTTGCAGACTTAGGGTTTTTTTATCTGTTTATTTTTGCGCTCTCTGTTTCATAAATCATCTTGCTCCAGACTGTATGCTAACAAAATTCAACCTATTCAGAACCTTCTAACAGGGGTGCAGACCAATCTCAAAACCTGGGCTGGCTTGGCATCCGTTTGGCCTGAAACCAAGAGGGCTCTTCTGCCATTTTCAAACCATCACTCCTTTTTACTAACTGCTCTGCTTTGTGCATGCCATGACAAACTTAATGCCACCGTGCTTATGCTTGTGGACTCAAGTGTCTTACATGGAAATATTTTGCATTCTCTGTCCTGCCCTTGGTGTGAGAACAGTCTGCTTTCTACAGTGTCCATCTGAATTTGTCTGGCCAACTTCTAGTTGCTTTATCGGGGTTTGTTCTGGGCCCTGCAAAAGTCTCCAGCACAATTTTGACCTGGATCCCAATTCTTGTCTGCGCTTTTATCAGATTTTCTGTACTCTTTTTTTACACAGTGTTCAGAATTCTCTGCACTGTATTTCATAATTTCCCTCTTCTTCCTGACCTGAGCACTGCTTCCAGGACCTCTGAATCACACACAAAAAATAAAGCCAACTTCTGAGAGTGTCCTTTTTCACAGGCACCCACAGCACTTAAAATGTTGTTTCAAAGCTGCTTAGGCTGTCTGACACATTTTCAGAAGTTTCAGCCTGCACTGCAATTTTTTTCTGTTTTTCTAAAGGCTTTTTTGTTTTATTCTTGGTGTCCATAACCATCTTGAGCCAAGCAGTCTGATTGAGTTCAAGTTCTAGAGTCTGTTGATGTTCAAAATCTAACAGAGCAGTATTGCTGAATTCTTGCACAACACAAAAAAATACCCAACAGCATCAGCATATTTAGGACATGGCTTCTAAAGTGCAATTATTCAAAAGAACAGGAGACTACATTCATTAATTTACTAAAGTCGTCCTACATCTGGAATATTGCTTTCATAAGGAATTAGTTTGATTTTCATTAATGTTTTTAAGACATAAGAGGAAACTGGGAAATAAATTATTTAAATTTAACCATAAGAATCAGAAAATACAAACCATGACCCTGAAGCTGCTAGTTTTCTCTATAGCTATCTAAACATTTCAGAAATATTAACTTTATAAAAGGAGCTCTAGGTGATGACTAAAGATTATGTAGGAAGGCTACGATTTTTTTGCTAGGATTTTCAATAACCTATACAGTGCTATTCAGCTTTTCTAGAATTGATTCCTTATGAGAACCTTCTGCAGTGTTATCAAGAAAAAAAAAAAATCCAGAAGCCCCACAGATTTTAAAAAGTCCTAGATGATTTCACTCCTGCATATTTTTACAGATGCATATAATTCATAATCAGATCGACTTTTAAAGATACCATCTCATAAAATAAATATAGTGTAATGAGAATAGAAAAGTTTTCTGAAAAAAATGGAAACCTATAGGTCTTTGCAATAATTATAGCTATTATCTGTTACTTGCTGTTTTATTTACTTACTGTGTATACCCTTACAGCACTTACAGTTGTTATTTACTTTCAACTTAAGACCACAACCATTATATGTACTTTATTTGTATTTTTCTGGTACTTTTTAGATATTGCTTATTATTGGATCTTTCCCATTTCTCCCAGTACGTAACCATGGTGGCCATCACAGAGCCACTACGGCAATATTGCATTCAGAGGAACATTAGAGGACATTTAATACCAAGTCACACAACTTATAGTTGTCAATGCAGATGTAAAACTAAGTAAGCTCATGCAGCAAAGAGCTTTTCAACGTAATGGTTCTTGAGAATGGACATCTTACCTGACATGGCAGCTAGAAGGAAATGGAAAAGAAGGGTCGAAGTCTCCCCACAACCTGACCTTATTACTGTCCTTTAAAAAGAAACATCACTTCACGTTACTCAGCCTCTGTCTCATCTGTTGTTGCAACAGCTCTAGACTTGTCCTCACAGCAAATGGAGGAAGCCTTATGTTCAAGCGAAGCAAAGAGACTAAAGAGCCCCCAGAGTCAGCCCAGAGAGGGGAACGAGCCAGTGAGACCTATAACCAATAATGCTCCCCGTAAAGCCTAACAGGCTGGGGAAAAAAAGGATATTCATAGTAGATCCAGAGGAGGTTCAGGGAAAAGTTAAGATGGATAGGTGAACACTTTAGATGATTTATATTAATTCAGGCTATGTGGGAAACAGGATATAGGAGAAATAAACAACAAAATCACAGAATCACAGAATGGTTGAGGTTGGGAAGAGGCCTCTTGAGATCACCTAGTCCAACCCCCTGCTCCAGCAGGGACACCCAGAGCACGGGGCACAGGGCAGCCTCCTGGCGGGTTTGGGAGATCTCCAGAGGAGCCTCCACCACCTCTCCAGGCAGCCTGTGCCAGGGCTCTGTCACCCGCACAGGAAAGAAGTTCTTGCTCACATGGAGATGGAACTGCCTGTGTTTCAACTTGCACCCATTACCCCTTGTCCTGTCACTGACCACCACAGAAAAGAGTTTGCCCCCAAATCTTTGAATCTGAGCAAAACTATTAATTGCTATATCAAATTGTGGCAGAATCATTATAATTGACATACCGATATAAAATAGTATAACAAGTTTGCTAAGTCAAAGTCTCATAGCTTATGCTGTGAGATCCACAACATAGAGGGAAAATAGAATTGCTTGAAGTCTCTAAATGATTATTAAGGGGAAGAGAAATTGGTAATTATTATAGTGAATTTTTCTTCCACAGATGTTCAGATCAGGAAAACCCGTGGTTGAGCAAAGTCTCTTTACAGAGAAATTAGAGGGTACGTACATTTTCCTTGGGGACGGGAGTGATAATTCTAGTAAACGATGCTTCCAGCTAGAACTGAATGGAGCTGCAGTTCCAATGACACGAGGGAAAAATGACTCATGTAAGCCATGTTCCAAGCCCCAAAACGATTAAATGGGACACTGGTTTGTGGCAAAATGTTCCATCTTCACCTCAGTGCAGACAAAAAAACAACTGCTTTCCACAATAGATGTGGAAAAGGCCCTTTCTCTGAGCACAGATTAAAAACAAATAAAAAACCCCTTCTGTTTTGTTACAGTCAGGCAAAGTTGACACGTAGCACCGGGGCCCACAGCAAGACTGGCCCACAGTGTGTCTCCAAAGGCTCTTCACTGCAAATGCCTTTACTTCCCGAGATGCTCACTCAACATCAAGAGCAATCTAAGGCTCTAGGTTCATCTGCTCTCAACAGTGGGCTCATTTGTTTGTTTGTTTCCGTAGGAGTTACTTCAACTCTGCTGAGAAAGTGCATCAAACCCACAATAACTTCCATCCCCTTCATCAGCGTTAGGGGAGGCACCAGAATCTCAGTCTCACACAGGGACCTCTAAGGTTTCCTGCAAATCGAAGGAGAACTGCTGCAGTTCAGGCTCAGAGCGGGACAACCACAAAGCCAGGAGGATTTTACACGGGATTTATACTCGTACTCAGTACTGGAGATGAGAAGGGAGATTTGTGGTTAAATCCACAATAAAGAGCTCCGAAGGAAAAGACCGAGTACAGTGGGAGGCTGCAGTTAAACCAGGGATCAGTGCAGGCCTAGTGGAGTTCAAGTGGCTCAGGTCCTGAGACGCTCCACTCCTGTCTGACCCACGATCTGGAAAACGTTCCTGAATTCTCGGTTGTCTCTTCCACCTCAGCTGCTGCCGAGCAGGGAGCTACATCAGCTGGTATTTTCCACTGAATTTCCACGGAATTTGGGCATTGAATTCCCCTCAGGCTCCATGAAAACTACTTCAGCAACGTCTGAAAAACAGCTTGAATGTAAGTGAGGACATCCAAGCAAAATTATATCTCTGCTGAGTATCTTCTAATGCAGCCTTGATGATATTTGATTTCTGAATGTCTCAGCTTTGTAACACAAGAACTCTTACAAACACAAAATTTTCTAGTGTTAGCCATAATGTCAATCAAAAAGAAGTAAAGCATGTGGCTGCACTGTATTAACAGATGGAAACAGTAGACAAGCCCAGATAATTTAATAATCTCTGGCAATATTAATTTTAAATCAGAAACACTGTGAGAAAAAAGCATGTCTGGTTTTCCCTAAAGACATTAATAAAACCTAAATCAGCTAACATAGAGATAAAATGGTCTAATAAGAACATCCTTGAGGTTTTTTGTTATTCTTTCTGTAATTTGGTCCAGTGTCACCTTGACATAGAATTCTGTTATGGCTAAGAGATCCACACAAGAAGAGCCATCTGCATCTAATAGCTATCAAATTGACTGCACTGTGGTCAGCATTTCACCAGGCAATCATTTTGAACGGCTGTTACGAAACATTACAGGCTCCTGCTGTGCTTGTGCTTCCATAAATATGTGGCCTGGGTAATTGTTTAAAATTATAGCTATGTGAGATGCTTTGTTAAAGAGAAGTACAACACTGGAATCAGGCAAGCCATGTGTCCAAAGCAACAGAGAAAGGAAATGAAGATCTTCATACTGCCGAAGTTTTAGAAACCAGATTACTACTTTCTCCACTTTTTCCTGCACTGTCATTTACAACTGTGTAGTCTGTTACTGAGCCTGCAATCAGTGCCATAAGCTGCAACCAGCTCATATATTACACAGATTTTATACCCACAGTTTAAAGTGGTAGAACAGTAGCCTATATAATTCAGTACCCTGATAGTTGAAAGAAGAACAAAATTTACGCTGGAAAATTACAGGATAATTTGCTTACAGGAGATATTTCTCTCCAAATCCTGTTCCGCGTGCAGTGAGATGATGCCAGGAAGCACGTACGAAGGCATGGCAGGAGGATAGGTGTTGCTGGGGTCAGCACTAGCCTGCACCCCTGCACGAAGTGCTGCACGAAGGCGACGCTCCTGATTTGCCTCCCTTGCTGCAGCAATGGCTGGGAAGCTCTAGGCCAGTGGCTGACAATTAATCGAGGGGTTTGGGAACTAAAACGAAGCAGATGGCTGTCAAGGATTTCCTAGCAGAGCAGTCTGAGACTTGCAAACTGCATGTTCAGACTCAGATCAAAACCACAGAGTACGTTGGAGTTTAGCTTAGATTGAGTTTTTCCAGAAACAACAGAAACATGATACCACTTCACATCAGGGACAGAAGAAGACAAATTTTCACTGCAGAGTTCAGCTTGTGGTCATGTTGTATGAAAGAAGGTCAGGTTACTAGTGACACTGCTACACACTTCTAAACAAGTTAAGATATAATGAGATGTGAAATAAAAGAACCTCTTTAATATTTGATATAAAAATATCACAACCTAGTAGTATTAATGAACTTTTAAGTTTGCTAGGGCATGTTACCAGTGATCATTAAAACATCAATTCAGAGAACAAAACAACTGAGCTCGATACAGAGAGCACCAGGAAATTGCTCTGTTGCTTCTAATAGTTTGGGCTTTTTTTGCCTTGGAACTTCTGGCAGCATATTCATGCACATTATTTCATTATTTTGTTGTGTGCTACGTTAAGGATTAAGAAAGGCAATAATTGTGAAGAATAGCAATATAGTTAATTATTTAATTTCTTATGAAATAAACAGAATGTTCTATTTCCATTTTAATGCATGCTATCATGGCATTTCTTAAATACATAAGCACTCTTTTTATAATCTGTTCCTTTTTGATAACAAGCTGAAGGCAGGAAAATTGGCTAAAGGCTGCATGAGGGATTACAGAATATCTGTCCTTAGAAGTGTGGGGCATCTCCCCAAAGGCACACAGCCAGGCCCACGAAATCTGGCTGGGTTCAGTGATAAAATCTTATTCCTACCAAGTCATTATAGCCCAACTCATGAACCTAGTGACAATTTATCTGCTTCAGAATGTGCAATCATAGACTGATTCAAAGTCTTATATACTGAAAATTTAGTAATATTAACAGATTTACTACACATTATCATTCTTTATTTTCTGGTTAGGAGAAAAGCACTGAACTTCGAGGATGCATCTTATTGTCAGAGCCAAAGGTGGTACCCCAAAACACACAGTCCAACGTCAGTGTGCTAAGCACACCTATACTGACCTGAAACATGGTCCATTTCTTCCCAGACATAATATAATATGGACACGGGATAGAAACAACAACCGAACAAAGGAATTCCAGTTTTATCCCCTTCCTCTTCCCCTGTAAGAGGACATTTAAGAGGCTGCTAGTGTGAAAACCCTTCATTTTTGACCCCAGCCAAAGCCTTCTCTCTTACTAATCCTGGCACTGCTACTTGTTTGCCCAGCCAGCTTGTCCAGACATCACTTCCAGCTGCAGCTCCCAAAGGAAGCTGATAAGGCTGTTGCAACCTGTCCTTGCCCGCCACCGAGCTCGCAGACCCTGCAGCCAGGGCTGACTGGCTTCCCCAATTTCCAGAGGCCAGGAAGCAGCACATACCGCCTCTTTTTTTTTTTTTTTTTTAACCCACCAGAATCTTATCTGACTCCAGAGTATTTAACCTGCAGTTAAAGTCAGTAAAGTCCTTGGCCACAATGAAAAAAGCTCAGAATAAACTCTCTCAAATAAAGAGGAAGGTGAAATAAGCTTGTGGGATGATTTTGACCATGACAACTTTCTAAGAGCCAGCCCTTTCACTGGAGTTGGACATCTCCTCCAACCACCAAGGAAATCCCTCCCACTGGATCCCGGCTGTCCCAAAACTTGACAGAGCTGACCATGACAGCCAGAGGCATTCACACCATTAATCAGTCATTCTGACAGTGGCAGAGGTGAAGCTGGAAGCTTTACTGTCTGCCTGGGTGTGCAGTCTCATTCTGAGTTCACGTATAAATTTAGAAGATTCAGTGCCTTTAATCCCGTACTTTAAAATTCTGACAAACAGCACAAAGGCCTTCAGCAATGCACACAAGGATGAAAATATGAATTGGAATGTGGCAAGGGACAATTCCGTGGGTGGCAGCCTCTGGACAGTCTAGCCAGCCAAGACTGCAGGGCAGCTATTCACTTTTCCATGTGCATTTATTCTGCAACAGCCAGGGACTGGCCCTGAGAGAGCACTGTGGAAACTGAGAGTATGTTTGGCTTGGTCCCAACCAGCATCTCTTCCCACCAAACAAACTGCTGAGGACCATGGCGGCGGCCACGCAAAGCAAGTAGTTCCAGGAAGACTTTCAAGGGAAAATGTGATTGATTCGTAAAAGCAGCATCTAATCTGTCTTTCAGGAGATTTAAATACTTACACTTCAAACAGATCCTATAGGAGCAGTGCTTGGAAGCCTGCTTTCTCTCTCAGCAGGGGCAGGCACTCCACAGAAAGCAATAAAAGCTTGTGGAGAAAAAACAATTAATACATATCAAGTCAAACTCAACACAAGATTTCTTTTCAAGAAGAGGAAGGAGAATCCTGCATAGACTAGCCAGGAGTCAAGGTTTGTGGATGTGGCTCTAGACACGCCAACATGATTCTGCTGCTTGCACAAGGACTGCAGGTGGGAGGAAAAAGGGAGCTAAAAACAAGAACCCAGAATTGAAGGGTCGAACAGGCTTGTATAAGTTCTCTGTGTGAACTTCAGCATCCATCCCATTCGTATATGCAAGCCATCCTGGTACATAAGGTGCTTCCTCTTCCATGAGATGAGCCAGCGCTAGGATTCCTAACCACCTGGTCCTCCCATTTCTACTGCCATTGAAAAGGCTCCTCACTGCCTCTAACGGCCTCAGTTAAGTCAACACTTTCTGTTGAGCTGGTACAAAGAAGGCCAGCTGGGCCACGTTTGGGCATGAAGAACCTCCATAGTGACAGTGGCCTCTACCTTACACCACACCTTGCAGGTGACCTTCTCCCCCAGCCTCTTGCAGGAAGGGCCTTGCTCAAGGCTCTCCAGGGCACAGACGGCTTTGCAAAACAGCACAGAGCTCATGACCACAACTGATTTGTCTGCCCCATTGCATACATGAACATCTCCGCATAAGTAAACGGGAAGCAGGACACTTACACGAGAGACGGCTGCAAAAGCACATTGCATTGCCCACTGCTGGGCGTCTGACATGCTTCAGGGTCAGCCGAGAACACGTCCGTCCAGAGGTCACAGCACAGAGCTGCCATGCCATGAAAGCTTTGCTCACAAATTAAAACAAAGCTATTAGGCAATTCTCTTGCCCTGTTTTATGTAAACAGCCAGCATTCTTCTAGCATGTATTATATATTGTTATATTTTACGCATAATACCAGAACGCTAATAGCCAAAAGCTCACTAGATAAAAACAAAAAACAACAAAAAAAAGCTAGACCACAAGGTGGTAGCAACTTTACCCTGAAAAGATGCCTTTTTTTTTTTTTTTTTTTTTTTTTTTTTTTTTTTTNCTTTGTTCGTTTTTTAAAACGTGGTTGCATCAAGCTGTGGTCCTTGCAGTGTCACCACCATCCATCCTGTCCCAGTCTCACAATGGGAAACTGCAACTGTAGTCAACCCACACAGATGGATTCAGTGAAAGCCAGGGTTGGTGGTGGAAAATATTTTCCTCTGGTATCTTGTGTCAGAACAAGTGAGCTGAGCTGCTCAAGGAATTTTCAAAGCTTCAAACCCCCTGAATTTTCGCTGCCTTTTATCAGGGCTCAATATGTACAGGATTGGATTCACAGTAAGTCTGTATCTAAATGGTTGCAAACTCTCCATTAATTTGTACTTAAAATAGTTTCCTCCTGGATGTTAGCCACAAAGCACTACTGTCCAAGTGTACGAGACTGGAACATTTTCAGTCAATATTCAAGCAGCGTGATGCTGTGGCATAAGGTGCGGAAAGAAGCTGTAAGAAGACATGGAGCTGTAGACTTCAAACTGGCTTATCACCCCTGGAAGATGACACATTTCTCAAGGCCAAGCACAATATTTTTTTCCAGTTTCCTTAGCAAGCTTGTGTACTCTTTAAAAACATAAGCATGTAATTTGTGATTCCCAGGGAAAAAAAAAGCCTTTAAGAAAAGTGTCATGTCCTTGGGTTTAGGCAGTAATATGCTGAAATATCGACATAGGTCGAATCTGTGCATTTGACAGTTTACCAGAAATTTCTCTAAATGAAAATTGTGGAAAAGAAAAAAAGAATTTGTAAAATTTAGGTAAAGCTTATGATAAAAATAAGGATCATTCCAACACATAGAAGCCTCAGTCTTCTGTGTACAAATAACTACTCTGAGTTTCTGAACGTTTGCATCTACAAAACATGGAAATAACACATTTTCTATAAATGTCATTATACTCTATCGCTCTGACTTACGGTTTGCTTCTTAATTACATAGGAAAAGTCAGGAATGCATGTAATTTGCTATAGCTCCGCAGGAATCCACCTGGAGGTACCCCTTCCCGTGGGTTTACGTTGGCCTGAAAAGGAGAAAGTTTTACATGTTCTCTGCTTTAGAAGGGTTCCCAGTAGGGGCCAGGGTCTCAAATGCTTTCTCCACCTGTCTGCAGTTACTGGCATTGATCTTGCAATACTGATTGACTTGAGATTTCTACAAATCTTGCTAGGTCTTTTAACCCCTATCAGTTCAGAAACTGATGTAAGAAGAAGCAACTCCCAGTTTAATCACCAGATGCTCCTTCTGATTGCCAACCTGCATTTTGAGACCTCTGTAGAATAAGCATAAAAGCCCTAAAAATGTACATGTAATGTACCTAAATACGTATATATAGGTTTTATATTTACTTTATATAGAGAGATATATAAAATAGAATAATACAGCAGTATTTTAGGTACTTGACAAATATTGCTCAGCCACCTTTTTGCAACAGTTATAACAGATGCTCAAAAAAATTTATTCTCAGATCACTATATCACAGGACTGTTTTCTGTGGTCTATGTTGCCATGAAATTTTTTTTTTTTTCTTATTGATAATCTTATTTCCCAATCTTAAATCCATATTAGCATCTGTATTTTCACCACCTTCCTCCATTTCCCAGCATCTTTTGCTACTATAAAAACCACTTAGGACCACCTGAGCATCAAGATGTTTCCTCCAAGCATATTGAAAAATAGGACGGCTAAAGTCAGAATAGAGATAATCATCTTCTACACTTACTGAGCGGAGAATGCCTCTTGCAAGTAATGCTGTTATTTCTAACTTGATGAGCTGTCTCAATATGCAGTCTGCATCACTCTTTTGATGATCATGTTTCTAGTTCAACCTTAGCATAAACTTAGCTAAAGCAATATGCTGGATCAGGGTCAAAAGACATTTAGATTATTGTGTTTTTTTTTTTTTTTTTTCCTTACAGCATTCAATGTTTTAACTGAAGAGGCTGAGAGACTCAATCTGTGGTCCTGAGAAAACACTCCCTGTTTTCCTAAGTACATTCAATTTGGTTATATGACTCATGAGGCTTTAGTGGTCTTACTAGCTTATTTATTGGACTGCTAAAGTGGCATTTTTGGTTTACTTAGGTCTGTATATCTGTCTCTTAAGTAACACTTTTTTTTTTTGCTGTTACAAAAATTTAAACTTTCAGAAGACTACTAAATTACTGAACATCATTTGTCATCAATACATCAATTAATTGCGATGTTACAACACCAACCAGTTTTGTTGTTATACAGCACAGGCCTGTATGAGCTTTTTACAGTGTAGTTTAAATATTATGACAACCTACAAACACTATTGAAATATGTACAAATGCATGCTAACAATCCTTAAATATATTGCAGGATGGACTTTAGCGTAGACTCCCAACCTTAAGGCTGGCAAATAGACACACAACTCGGAAAGTCAAGATTAAAACTCTCAAACATTGAACACTTCCCAGAGGCATATTGCTCCACTTGGCAATCCTAGCATGGCTACACAGCAACCAGTACAACAGAACATTTTCAGAAACCTTCACTTGATTTTTTTTTTTTTTTTTTTTTTTTTTTTGGGATAATCATCTCTCACATAAAATTTCTGCCTCTGTCATCTTAGATCGTGAATAATGTATTACTCGCTCTCTCCTCCCCCCCACTTTAGAAACGTGTTTACTATTTTTATATCCCATAAGTATCTAGCATAAGTTACACATGTCAATGTTGTTATTTCACAGAATTGAATTATCTCGGAGATTCAGACCTATTCTGGTGCCTATTGCTGCACCGTTGAAACCCTCTGCATAGTTTAGGTCTACGACAGTAGAAGCCTAGAAAAAATAAGCAAATTATGTATGTGAATGGTAATGTTTTTCTACTGTGCTTTAAGACTTAATGATAAATGTGAAAAACAGGTTTTTATAGTACTGCAGTACCCTTCAAATTTTTTTTTTTTTTTTAAAAAGAGAAATGATCTTCACGGCAATCCCATCCCAACACAGAATAAGTATTTTCTCAGAGTATCACCATGACATCAAGGAAGATTCTACTTGAAAAGTTCCTCTTAAAAGCAAGAACACCAATGGATTTAAAATGCACAGTGAAGTTTTAACAAGCGAACAGATACAGATTTGTAGAGAAGTCACTCTATTTTTAGTGAAACACGTTTAAATTGTGCAATTCAAACAGGCTACTTTCATGCCTCATTACAGCAATTTAATATTGCTGTAGAGCCATTTTCCCTTGAAGCTTACAGCTATTCTGCAAGCATTTAAAAACAAATTTCTCTAACTCTCATTTCAGAAAGCCTTTCAATTTCTGAATTCCTAATTTTCCTGAAGAAAATATTACAGAAGACTTATAGGTACATTTTAGTTTCCATGCAGGAACTTCTGAAAATACCTTGCTTTTACAAAATAAAATGCTTACACAATACATTCAAACGTGCAAGAAACCAAACTTGTCACCCATAACAGAGCCCTAACCAACCTTTAACAAATGTTTGATTTTCCAACAGCTGCTTTTTGGTCAGAAAAGTTTGGGCATAGGACGTAGTTGTAAAGGGAACTGTATTCTAGACTCCTATTTTGGAAAAGCTCTTATCATAAGGAGATTAAAGTTTTGAGTTAATTTATTAATGGGCATTTAGAAAGGACTTTCTATAATTAAAAGATAGCCATTATTTTTGCTGATACACTTTCCATACAAAAGGGGAATAAACAATTAGCTAGAACATATTTGTAATATTTC
The DNA here is from genome assembly GCA_013398345.1 of Nothocercus nigrocapillus. Lineage (NCBI taxonomy): Eukaryota > Metazoa > Chordata > Aves > Tinamiformes > Tinamidae > Nothocercus > Nothocercus nigrocapillus. Next base: position 897,596 of record WBNA01000156.1, on the reverse strand, counting down.
AGTACAGACTTTCCTTCTGGAAGTCCTCCTCAGACAAACATATTGGCCAGGTCTTTATTATGGTACAAACTGCCGGAAATTAGGATCAATGGATGGAATTAGTAGCTGGTGACAGGCATGAATCTTGGAAGAGGCTCACTGAGTAACCTGCTCTATGCAATGATGATACAAGTGGTAGGAAAAATACTCATTGCTTATGGCTAGCTCAAACAGCTCTGGCAGCAGTTCTCATAGACTGCAAATAAACCAGGTCTGCTTCTTGACAGTCCTTGTGCGAACCTGGGATAGCTGTAAAAACTGACATGGCAGAATGAGGCACATACTATAAAATCACTAGAATTCACAAAATATTCAGCATGTTACCTTGTTGCATGTTAGCACAAGATGACATTAAAAAGTCCTTTGAACTTTCTTCCATACTTCATTTCTATTCGTAATTATTAAGGCCAGGCTTTCTTGAACTAAATGTTGGAAAATGTGAAAAAATGACAGCAAAAGCTCACACTGATTCTCACTGTTATTCATATGAGCCTTAAAATGAGTCAGTCTATTTCAAAACTCACTGCTGAAGACTGAACTTACAATTCACTATTTACATATAAATTAGATTCTCAAGAAACTTCTTAAATGCAAAAGGTATATTGCATATTCATAAGCTCAGAATTCTTTACCCCATCTCTCATTTTGTGAGGCCTGTGAAATCCACTGACTAGGAATTTTAGTTTCAGAAAGTCTCTTGGTTTTGATGAAAATACATGAATGCCTAATTTCTTTAATCCACGCACAGATACTCACTGAATGTTGAAGTGTTTCAGGAAGGCTGAGGTATCTATTCACAGACTTCACATTTGGATAAAATGTTGCCTACCATGCTGAAATAAGAGAAAGAATATATATATTTTTTGGATGAGAACTGCTATGTATGTACTTCTCATAGCTGACAATGCAACATGTGTCACAGACTCTCAATAAAGGGAACATTTTTCTTCTAAAAGGGGGAAAAAAGCAGGCCAATTACCTACGAAAGTTCATTTCTTGTCTTTAGGCGAAGTTGACAGGGGAAGCACTGTGAGGTGCACTGTAGTTATTTAGAGAGACTTTTAAAAGCAACTCCTGCATCCTGTTGTTCTAAAAAGAACAACAAATATCTGAAATATCAAATTAAGAAAGTTGAGAGGTGGGATACAGTTATTTATACATCATCTTGTCTTAAAAGGGTGCCAGTCTATAGGCATTGATAGGATACAATGAAAACAGTGACTCTGCACAAGTTGAGCTAGAGGTTTCTCGGGCAGTATCACGTTTTTCCCGCTGTAGGAGAGACTCTTCTTGTGAAGCAGAGTCTCTTGGTGAGAATGAGATGGTGCCGAGTTCAACAAATTGAAAAATAATCATAATAATGAAGCCTCAGAGCCAACTCCATTTCTTGGCAAGAACAATCACCACTGGGATTATATAATCATGCTTGATTCTAGAAGTGTCAGAAAGCTTGAGGCACCTTTTTTTTGGGGGGGGGGGGAGATTATTTTTGGAAAGGCAGAAAGGAAAAAATTCCTCGTCACATGAAAAATTGTCCTTTACCAATTTGAATGACCTGTTCAAGTATACATGTCCAGCACAAGTCACATCTATTGCACGGAAGGATGAACGAAAGCTACTGACAAACCAAACAATCTGAAATGAAGATAAAAGCTTAAGCTGACGACATCCTGTAATGATCCTCAGTAATTCACCCAAGAAAGACTCTAGACAAGGAAAATAAGAAAAAAAGTAGTAACCAGAGATAAGCTTATTAGCTTTAAGAATATTAACCTAAAAACCATAGATACAGATGATGTAATAAGGAAAAATAGTCTGCATCATACAAGAAAAGTAACAGAAATTAAGGACTCTTGCTTCTAGGTGTTCATGTGACTTAAGCACAGACATAAGCGCAGCAGCCACTTAGCTGACAAACAGGACTGAGGTCCCGTATCACAGGTTCAGGACATGAGGCGATCACAGCATCATCAGTACAGACATCACAGTGGTCATAGTAAAAATAAAAGGCTGTAAAAGCAGGAGGCTTCTGTTAAGTGCAATCCCTAAGATCGCACATTTAGCATAGCAGAACCATTTCTAATTCTCAGTGTGACCTGCCTATCCCCTGCCATTTTCTGCAAGGCAAGCAGATCCTTCGACACGCTGCAGACTATGCTTTTAAATGATAATTGAGTGACTAGGAATTTGTTACCAGGCAGCTTCCAACAAAATTCTGTTCTCAGCAATGGGAAAGCCCCTAATTATTCAGTGCAAGAGGAACTACCTAGACCCCTTGGGCTATTCCCAAATACATATTTTTAATACTAATATTCTTTTATGTACCTATTTCTTGCTAGCACTGACAACATCCATTTCCAAAAACTATCCAAGCCTCCTTTCCACAAAGGGAAAAAGTTAGATGGGTTTTAAGCAGCTGTTTGATCAGACCTCTTGCAATAGAAATAATCACCAGACTCTTAAGATCGAAAGTATCAACACCATATGCAGCAGCGCGTCCCACCAACTACCTTTGCCTTCTACAATTTCTACGATTCAGAAAGACTTTAATGTCTCCTTTAATTCTCAAATACTTCCTGGGATCTTTTGGTAGCTAAGTATAATAAAGCAATTAAAAAGTCTATTAAGCCCACAAAAGACTGGGAGTGAGCGCGGGAAAAAAAAAAAAAAACACACACACGAAAACAGGAGTAAATATTCTTATTTACCTGTATCAGCTACTACATATGGAACAAGTTCTCTCTTCTAATTACAGACTAGGCTAAACTCAACAAAAAAAAAAAGGTCCAACAATGTAGCTACTTGACACTGGTAGGGATCAGCTTTTCCAGTTTATAAAATGATCTTGATGTATTTCAGCACTATATCTATGTGATGTCTATGAAATCACTTTTCACATTTAAGTTTTGCTCAGCATTTACACAATGTCCCACCCCCTCTTCCACTGGTCATTTAACTAAATGAATATTATGTTCTGGGGTGCAATTTATTTAAAAACATTTATTTTAGGCAAAATTGAACAGACACTTGAGATTACATAGAAATACAATTTCCAAACAAATCACTTAACCTTTCCATTAAAAACGCACTGTTGTGTTGATTTAAGTACTTCTGGATGGATCAATCAGTTACATAATATACAATCATGCCATTTGCAGTCAACTATCATAAAAATCAGTAAAGAAAAGGTATTCTTAAAATGTGCAAATATTATCTTAGTATTGTTACCATTGATAATAAATGGCCACTAAATATACGCTCATTATGTAAAGCTTTTTAAAATACAATAAAAATACAAATTCTATTTGTTAAAAAAAGGCCATTGGTATGGCTACTAAACATCCTCATTATACAAATTCCAAAATACTATATGACAAACAAAATTATAAAGACTTTTCTTTATGAAACATATACTATTCTATTTGTTAGTGATTTTATATATTTTTATATATATAATACTCTATATGAATGCTGAACAAAGGATAAAAGAGTGGAAGACTAACATAACATAGAACATGAAGGCCCACATTCAGCAAGGTACTCGAGCATATGTCAAACTTTAAGCGAAGGAGCAATCCCATTCATTTCACAGGACTTCAGGGAAGGCTGTATGCAGAAACGCTTTGCTGAAGAAGACAGATATACGTGCAACAACAAATTTACAAAATACATTTTCGTGTGTAAACTGTAGCCTCTAAGATTAAAAGTGTCACCAAAAAAAAACCTCTCCTCAAAAGGAAACAAAATATCAAAAAAATATTTTTTTTTCCAGATCTAAAAACAGAGTTTCCAAAGGACTGAATTTAACTTATGTAGAGATTGGACATTAAAATGCTAATGATAATACTTCTCTGGGGTACGTGTAAAATATCATTTTATTGCTTATAGTAGATTACTTAAGAGTATGCATAGACAAGTTAACATTAACCTTACAAACAGCTGAAAATTTTGGTGTGCAGTTACTTCTGTAACATCAGTTATAGTGGGTATCAAGAACTTACTAAGTTACATTGAATGCTTGCAGTAAGCTTCAAAATTATAAAACATTTAACATTAAAGCAGGCAGTGAAAAAACTACCCAATGGACCTAGGCTGTAGATATTCTGGTGTTGCCAGTAACTTGAGTGATACCAGTAAACACGGAGTGTCTGCTTATGAATAAAACTACATAAATATCACAGAAGGATCAGAATGTTATTTTTAAGATTATCATGTAGTGAATTACAAATATACACTTTATGGCTTAAGAAAAAATAAAAGAAAATAAAACCATCCGCAATTACTTTGTCCACTCTGCGATTTAACAGTCCTTCTATGCTCTTTAAATGCCAATAACAGATTAACAATTTGTTTGTTTCTAAAATGTGAGTTACAGTTCTAAAAATCTTCTGGATTTAATGAACTAATAACATATATGCTGCATAGTAACCATACACAGTAATATGTATTAATTACATGGAATACGGATTAATCTAATTAAGCCTAGATTAGCACATTTTCATTGCAATTCCATTTTTTTAAAACTAGATATTAATGATATTACTGGTTGGACATTAAATAATGGCTTAAGAGCTTCATTTCAAAATTCCACCATGTAAAATATTAAGTAAAAATCATGCTTGCTTGTCTGCTAACAGAGAGAGGTATGCATGAGCTTTCTGCAAAACTTTCCCACGCCAAAGAAAGAAATACAACTCTAATTTAACCCATATTTCATAAACAAGTACAACTTTTTACATTTGTACAGGGAAATACTGGAACTAAATTGAAATTTTACAGAAGCAAACCTTACAGCAATTAACATGTTGAAAAATATTTTTTGGCACATGGATAATATTGGTGAATATGTGTTTGGAATTGAAAAACACAGAGTAAGAATATCATATTTAGTTTCTTGCCATCAGCATCTGCTGTCTAGTGGGTCAAGACAAAACACTGTGCCTTCGAGAGTTAGTCCCATTTTGAACCCCTCCTGCAATGAAACAAGACATCGTTAGGAAAGAGGAAAGCAACTTCTAGGGGATTATGCTCACTTCTAAATGTGAGCTCATCTTTAGGCAGGCAAGCAGCATTCTGAGACGTTTCATAATGACACTTCAGAATGAATCACAGATATTTATATTATATTGTCAGCAGATATTCAATATGTGTCCCAGTCATTAACCTATAAAAAGCTGTATCCCTAGTATGACAAAAGAAATATGTACATAGAAGTAAAGAAAATAAAGAAAATATTAAATATTAATATGCACAAAACAAATAAGCCTGATTGCACCACATTGGTCCTGCACAAAACTCAAAATGGCTGAAAAATCATATGCAAGAAAACTCAGTGCTGTGTGTGCAAACCATTTATCATATTAACATTTGAAAGACTCAAGGAAACCTCAGAGGTTTGTTCGGAACTGTTCACTGTGCTAATGTGGCAGGTGTACAGTCTACAGCCTCTATCACCTGAGCTTGGCTAAAAGGTCATTAAACTCACACCTGCTCTACTGCAAATGCACAAAGTACACATTTTGAGGATATGTAAATCCAGGAGATGCAATGGTCATTAAAAAGTACAAAGAAATTCTTTAAAAGGTCAGACCAAAATTCCTCTATTTGCTCACATTAGTTTCCTTAGTAAAAACATTAAAATGTTTCTGAGAAAGAGGCTGCCAACCCCTCTGCTGAAAATAACTTTATTCTATAAGCAGCTCTGCTTTAAAAATATGCTTTGCACCAGTTCTTAAATAACACCTTTGCTTTTACTACAGGGAAAGGGTTCTTGTTTTCATTTGTCCTTTTTTTTTTTTTTTTTTTTTTTTTTTCTTCAAGTAGCTGAATAATTATGGCTTGATTTTCAAAAGAAGAGTCACCTTTGAGTGAAGAAAAATTCAGTAAGTGTGAGTACTGCAAAACTATACGTGAATGGAATCAAGGGCTCTGCATAGAAATGCTCTAAGAACATTAACTCCTGGGGCACCTGTTTAGCTAAGCACCACGTTATCACATCGTTTGCCTAGAGAACATTGCTTGTGTGTCTTGAGAATCAAAAAATTTTGCTTTTACGTACACATCTTGTAAAACAAAATAAACTCTCCTGTGAAGTCATTTCAACTGGGATTAAACTCAAGTCTTTTCTCATAACTCCTAGGAGCACCTCAAAAGCAGATGTTACAGCTTTGAAGGATAAATCACAAGTCAAATTAGTTTCATTTTGAGCAAATTTAAATCACAGGCTAGAATTTTAAGAGTGTATGAATGTTTAATAATCCCACCAGATATGACCATCAGGAGAATAATTCTGGGAAATAAAATATGCCTCCTGGAGATGATTACCAAATGGCCCAAGATTTTCCAGAGTCTGGATTTTCCTAAAAGCAAATTCACCCTAGCAGATGATGAGCCAGACACTACTGAACTCTAAACCTTACCTAAATACATTGGCAACCAGTTTGCCTTACCCAGGTGACATGGGTAAACCTCAAACCAAACCTCACTGGCATATTCAATATTTTGCTCTGTATTTCTCAAGAAGCTAAGAAGAAATTCAGAAAATCTTAAGCCCAGCAGATGCCTGGAAAAAATAACTGCAATGAAATTCCTGCAGATCAAGAAAGCCCAGACTTCAGATGTCCACAGCAATCTCCATGCCCAGTTCTACAGGTTTTGCAAAGTGACTTTTTTAATAATTTTGGAATCTGCAAAATTATACTTTGGCAAACACACGATATACTAAAAAAGTCCAGCCAGCTGTAGTCAACCAAGCTGTGGGAAGAGGTGCTGTGTAGGGAAAGGATCTCTAACGTTGAAGCGCAGTTGGATTGTGATTAAGGTATATAAAGTATCCTGTGCTGTGGTTCTTAAACAATGCAGTACAATTACAGATTTATGTCTACTTTCAGAAACACCTTTCATAAACCCAAACTACAGGCTTCTCTCAATTCTTGCGGCTCCTATTTTAAGGTGCTATGTGATTATTATGACACTCATGATACGGCATATGCCTGCTTTCAACTCTGCACTCCAAAACCAGCATTCACAGCTGTAAAAATAACAGTGTCAGTTAGAAAGACTGGGGAGGAGAACAGATTCTCAACTATGCTTTCTTATTTTCCATTAAACTATATTAACAGGCAGAATATTTTTTCTTAAAAATGACATATATAGTCAGCTTTTGGTTCTGGATAAATACCATATACATGTAAAATTCATTTTAATACATGGTATTTTAAATATTTTGCCTTGTGAAATACAGAATTTCACATTCCAGTAACATGATCCTTAGCATAACACATTCCCTGCTCATTAAAACAACATGCGTGCCACGGCCTCCCGTACTTTAAAGGTTCAGGCAACAGCAACTCCTCATTTATTCAGAAAATAATTAAAATCTGCAGATTTTCAGGGAATGCAGAAAAGCAGCATCCCCTGACACTGGGCAAGAGTGGGAATGGCTCTGGAGTGCGCATCTGCATTGTGCCCTGTTTATGCTGTGCCTGCATAAGGACAACATGAAGCAACAATTTTACTTCCAAGATGCTTTAACCCAAGTACTGAACATTTTAGTTACCCAGTGACAGTATTGTGCAAGACACAGGGTTGTCTCTACAAGGGAGAGCAAAGCTCCTTTTCACTAGAAGAAAATAACCCCCAAACATCCTCCCCAAGAACTTCCATTTTTTGTTGCTTCACAACAATCACGGCATGTGAGTTATTCCGCAGTTAAAAAGGATGCAAAACTAAACACAAAGTACTTCCACTTTGTCAAAAGGTAAATTTGCCAAAGTCAACCCTTGTGACTTTATCACTGCATAGTCTGACTCAATATGCAGTCAGACTGCATAGTCTGTGCTCAATGTGCTTAAGGAGCCAAGAAAGCAATGATAAATTTATATGACACTGGGAAGACCATCTAGAGGGCTGAGAAAAACTTATTTCAGAGGGATATAAGAGAAGTCTGCTGACTGCTTCAGGCCATGCAGGAAGAATTGTTTGAAGCTCCTGGAAGCTTTATGGTATCAACCACGTGAAAGTTTTTATAAGTTATAGCAGCAGTTGCCAGTATGATTCATGATGGAGGGAAACTTCCCCTTACTATGAGATTTCTGGGAAAATAGACACATTAATTTTATTAATGTTTGGATAAAGTCAAAGTTGAGAGGATGAAAATATGTTCCAGCATCAGGGTGAGGGGTAACAGGAGACTGGATAGTCAGAGGGACCTTAGCTGTTAAGTTCAGATCTCAGCATGTTTGAGTTTTAAGCTTTAAGCTCTCCAAAAAAATTAACAGAGTTTTTATTGAGAAATGGAGTAGAAAAAACACATGAAAGCTGTGAAATCTGCATCCTCACTATAGTGTAAACACGAAAATATTCCCCTAGCGGTCAAGAAGCCTCACTGACTCTCACTAGGTTTGGAGTACTGTGCGTAAATGAAAAGCATCTGCTACCTGAAGTGTCTTCTCCAGCACCTCTTCTGCTCTGCTCTGCTTTCCTATCCCATCTTGCTCACACCTCTCCCAACTGGCACATGCCTCGAGGCAGCTTTTTGTATTTCATATCGGCAGACGTTGCTGAGGCTGAGGTTATGTAGCTCTACATTAGGCACGGGGTAAACGTTTGGAGGGAGCTGCTCGAGGCCGTGCGGCCGTGGCTGGCGGCCGGCGGCGCGGTGTCTCACCACGCGCCCCGCCAGGCGTGCGAGCAAACAACTCGCCCTCGCATACTGAATCCAATACCTGTTTACGACAACTCAGGCTTAATTTTTAATACAAAGACTTCATACCTCTTAACTTGGTATTTCAATACACTTCAAACCATGGAAGATGATTAGGGTTTCTTTCAATGTTCCTTACTGTTATTTTTCTCTGAGCACACAGCAATTTTTGTGGCATTACCTTTTCTGGTGTCCATTTCATCCTCCTTATAGGCTGTGTCTCACACTACAACAGCTATCTTCTGCTCATTCTAATCTTGTAAATTTTTGAAATTATTTATTTCTAATTAAAGAAGATTTACAAATATGAACATACTAGCACAGAAATCCATGCATCCAAGGTTTTGCCTCTAAAATATAAAAGTAGATGTTGCTGTTCATGAAGACCATTTTAGTAACAATAATCAGATAATGAAAACTATGTTAATACTTCACTAGCAAAAATGAAAAACAAACAGCAATGAAAACTAAGGTTTAATATTATGAGCTGACAAAACAGAACAAAGAAAACCAGAATTGGCTTTCCCTATCATAAAAATTGTACAACTTAAAATAAAAATCTTGAAAGATTATACATAAATATATACACATGTATATATACATACATATATACACAGACATGAACACACTCACATTTTAATTGTAAATACTTTAAATACCATTATTAAAATATGATATACCAACCATCGCTGACGCTAGGCACCCAAGAAAGCACAAGAAGATAAAAGAGATATTAGTAAAAATATGTTTCAATTTGCTTTATGCATCACCAATTCATACTAACATAACCTATAGAAAGAACTTAAACATACCTGGCACCTAAATCTACCAACAGTAATGTACAAAGTGATGGAAGGATGTCATAGTTAATTGTACACAGCTTTTGCTTTGTCCAAAATCAGAAGCGATTTTTTGCAATCTGATCAGCTTTAACCTTAATCTCAACTGGATGATACCTCAGCAAGTTTTGTACCTACTCAAAGACCCACTAATTAATTTTTAGTGAAGGTGTCAGGTAGGTTATGTCAGATTGGAATGCTAGCACATTAGAATAAAAAACACATAGGAAAGTTGAAAAATCAAAACATGTATGTTCCGGGGGGAATACTTGACCAAGGAAATGAAATTCCAGAGAAGAGGAATTAGAAATAATACTTAGGAAACGAACCAGAAATTAAATCTTAATTCAACCAAGATAAGATCAGTATCTATTCAGATACCATACAGTGTTTCAGAATTAACATTTTCCCACAAAAAACAAGCAAACAAAAAAAAATCAGCTGAGAAAGATTCTCATTAACTTAAGTGTGCTGGTACCCTAGTCAAACAAGGCGACTTTTACAGGCAGAACACTGCCATGGCCCCTGCTCCTACTTTACTTATGTTAGCACTGCAGAAACCCAGACCCCTGCCACCGAGGGAAGCAGCAAGGTGTATGGCTGGGGAGGGCTGCCGGAACCGGAGGGTGACAAGATCAGTGCATCTACAGCCTCAGCTCTCTAATTCAAATCAATCCCCTAGGCAGGGGCAGCAGCCTCTGTTTTGATTACGCTGCCGAGAAACCTTTAATTGGTTCGGCTGTCTGTATTGACACCACGGGCTAACATTTTTAAGGATCCCCAAGCAGACGAATTCCAATTCCAATTCCAAGTCAAGAATACTTCTTAACCTATGTGTGCAGTCTCAAATGTTTTTTTAACCTACTATAAACATGTATTTCAAGAATATTCATGTGGCAGTGAAAAACTATGTAACTGATAACTCAGTAGTTACCTGCATCTCATCTAGTTTGGACTGAATGTCTGGAGGGAAATCTCCTGCTCCACAGCTAAAAGGGTCAAAAGGTTCTGCTCCAAAAAGGTCTCTCTCTGGAATAATAAAACAATGAGTTACTGAGAGAAAAGATGCAATCTGTGACAGCAGATTTCTGAAAGGAGACAGCTACTTAAAAAAGGTGAATAATAGTACACCTAAGCATGCAGTAGGCAAACAATTAAAAAAAATAAAAAAAACCCACAAACATAAATTTGATAATCAGGTCTAGATTAGCATTCCAAATGTTAATACTAAAATATATTTCCAAGAACACCATCAGCTTCTGTTTAAGCCTTTATTTAGTTTTCATTAATGCTTTCACCTTTCACAGGAATACTGAAGAACTGATAACTAGTAGTTCCAATTTAAGTATGAGATCTCTTAGTGAAGTGGGTCCTAGAACCAGCAGACATAGGATTTGCAGAAATAAAGAGGGAACAAACATATATGAATTTTGAAATTTAAAGACTGTATCAGAAACATACTGTTGCAAGTGAAACAGCCTTGAGGCGCCCCATTTACAACTTATCATCAGGCTAAGGATTTCTTTGCAAAGACAAACTACCTTTACTCATGGGAAATAAGCCTTCATTGGACAGTTCCTCAAAACAAAGCTTGTAGGAACTAAAACTAACTGTTCGGGTTTTAAAATCTCCGATGAGATTATTGATCAAGAATGAAAAAGCCCACCACTATTAAAGGTCACTTATCCTAGAAATCCACTAAACCTGGATCCATTAACGGAATGACTGGAAATTTCTCTTTGTCAACAGCTTATAACTTACAACTTTCACTTTTTCTTAATTCTGCTATGCTTTCTGATGGGAGAAGGGAGGTGAGCTGCTTTTGGTTTTGTCTGGACAGAAATCACCCATTCCAAGAACCCCTTTTTCTTACTAGAACACCATAAATCCAGTTATGCTTTATCTGATAGAAAAAGTATCTGAAAAAAATATTTGTTTTTCCTTAGTATTGGGAAGTTTTTTTCCCTACATATATCTAGAAACAGTTGTTCTCATTCGCATTGGCTTGATCTAAAGCAGAACCAGTAAAAAAAATCTTTGTACTATCAAACTCAACCACACTGACTGCATCAATTGCAGAGTAAAGTTAATACAGCCTTTTTATTTTCTGCATGCTGACCCAGCAGGAAACCTGAGAAATGTACTATCTTAGAACTATATTAGCTTAAAACCATGAAAGTAAAGAGACCTATATTAATATATTTGAAACTACCATCTGGTTTTGTGTTTTAGCCCAAAACAGTACCCATAACACTATAAGACTGAAGTTGACAATTGACTGTGCAGCTCTAAATAGAATAAATCAAGTGAATTCATATTGTAGTGTTACCATTTGTTATTAACGCTAAGGAATGTGTATAGAGCTAAATTACAGTGTATTTATTTTAACATCCCTGAATTTTAGCCCTGCACTAGTCAACATTTTATCATTCTTCATAGGCTTTGATCTAATCAATTAGTGTTATCAGACTGCCTTGTCTAGTATATTTTTAACAGTGAGCAGATATTATTGTTCTCAAAATAATGTACATAAACAAGCAAGAATTTTATTGATTATATCCCTCAAAAATTAACCATACAGCCAAAAAGTTTCACAGTGGACAAGGAGATGGCTCAGATCTGAAAAGCTTATTCTATCACCCATCTGAGTTAATAAAAGTCTAATATTTACTGGCAGAGGCAGCCCACCTCCATGCAAAAGACACTCTGACTAGGATAAGCTAATATAAAAATTAGGCTCTATCTGGTGTCTTGCTTCTTTTACAGACCAAACAGAACTGCTCTGGGATGACCTTACATGCTCTGACGCTCCCTACCTAGCAACCTTCTGGATCCACTGAATGTTAGTCTCACCTGTACTGGGGAGAAAGTCACTATGCTTTATGTCCTTGTAGAGTTTGTCATGATGTAGGTACATCTTTTTTCTTTCCACAGTTTCCTCTTTACTCTAAAAAGGAACTGTCAGCTTTCTGTGTGGTCAGACATCTAAAAGGCGCTAGTTTCAACACTTAGCAAACATGCAAAGAATGTGTTCATGAAGAAAAAACAAAACGAACCAGTAAAGAACACAAGCCTTGCATTTCTTCTCACTAAAATATGACTAAGTGCTATCTCCAAAAGCAAGTACTTTGCACATATTTTGACTAGTTTCCTGTTTATGCCTAATTACTGGGCTTTTACTAACGAAGCTCAGTAGCAGAACGGCAGAAGGTGGAGCTCTCTTACTTTCACCAATACAAAACTGATAACTATTTCCTAACTGGGTTTCTACAAAATATTATTTGGGGAATTTTCCCTATAACAACTTCTTAACCATTTCAGGGCACTGGCTGAAAAAGTCAACAGATACATAAGAGAGATTGCACTGCTAAAATCTCAGATGGACAAAGTTCTATGACATATTTTCAATAGCATCAATGGTGTTTCTTGTTTAAACAGAGGCTGATGAATATGTCAAAGCTAGATAAATACTGTAGTTCTAAAAAACCATCACTGTTGCAAGGAATTTCGAAAGGTTCATCTGCTAATGTTACCACACAGTACAGAGGGTGCCTCCTTTAACAGAAACAGCACAAATGAGTAACTTTTGATTTCATGCTAGGTAATTTGTATGGAGCTATGTTAAAAATAACAAAACTATCTACAGTTAGGCAGGTGGGTTTTTCTCCAATATATAGCAACCAGGAAACCTTTGAAGCTGATCTTTTCAACCAATGTATATGATTTCCTTTTCCTCACTCAGGCCACTTTGATTCCTTCCTGGATCCAAATAAATTCACAACTCCGAAAATGTGACCAAAGAAAGATTCAAAACCATGACTTGCTAATATTTCATAACCACAACCCAAACCACAGAAAGAAATAAACAAGGGATAAATTATTGCTCCTGTGACCTGTCCACATTCAGGACAGCGTGATGGAGAAGAAAAAAAAATACTGGAGAGTAGCAGTCTCCCCTCTGTAATAAAATCAAAGCTAGTAGGAATCAAATAAGACTCCACAAGCATTTGACTTTTGTGCTTCATTTTGCACCCAATCTTTATATTAGCTACCATGCACCTATAGAGTGATGCTGATACGTGCTTTCCCCAAGTGTCTTGGAGCAGCTGTGTTGTCAAATAGAAATTCATTACATTAAGTATAAGCACTCAAAAAAATATTTGGGATAAGCTGGGAAAAACACGAACATCTAAAATAGCACGTTAAGGAACAGGAAGATGATGATTCTGTAAATATTTCAAAAGTGGTGAAAAATCCTCCTTCAAGTGCTAAGCGCAGTGGCAAAGAAAGCAAAGAGAAAAACATGACAGAGAACCTCAGAAAAGGGGATACTCCAAATTCTGGCTCTGCTGGGTTGCCATCTGCTTGACATATATTGGAGAAAGAAATGCCAGCTTGTCCGTACTGGCAGCAACCATGCCAAATCAGAGAACATATTACTGTACAATATTTTAATAGTGTAGCACTGCACAGCTTGAATGAAATATTCAGGGATCTGAAGTTTCTAATCCAAGACTGTAGGTCCTTGTCTATTTACATAATACTCATTTTTTATTAAACTGTATTTTCTGAATATGCCAAGGGGTGTTAATAGTTGATGAATTAACAATCTTCCACATATGCTTAGAGTACAATAATGTAGGCTGAAAGAGCAGTGATGGCATTGACTGCCTATACTCTGAAATACATCATTTTAATCTAATGCAAATGAATAAAGTGCAAAACTATAACACTTCTTAATCAGCGCACATCACCGCATAAACATGCGATTTATAATATTATCTATAATATGAATCTCATTGATTAAACAAATGTAAAACCTACAAAGGTGGAATTTTTATGACCAGTGTTGCATCAATAAGAATTTAAGCACTGATTTCACGGGAAGCAGAGGCAGAACAATAGCTACTATAATTAAAAGAAGATAAAATTGTCCCGTAATTCAACAACTTCTAACACTGCTTGTGTTTTTATTCCCATTTCCATCCCCTATTCAGAGGTTTCCACTGACTCTCAAATGTTTTCTAGTGAAGGTGAAAACCTTTTCCTAACTACCCTGAAGCATTTGGAAATGAAGCTTGCTGTTCCTAAACATCTGCTAGAAAGCTTTTAAGAAATGGTCGACCATCTGCTGAGGCGCATCAACTGTGGCTAAAAAAGAAAGCTGTAGAGGAGAGGAAAAATAATATTAAAATTATTATGCCAACACACTGCTTCTTCAGGGATTTCTTCAGCTCTCTCCTCAGCATCATCTTCACCATACTTACTCCATCTGCTGCTTCTTGTAGATATGTAGATGTTAACACTGTGGCTTGATATGGAAAGAGCTAATAGTCAGACTATTTCCTGAATTCACTATAAAAAAAAATATACTGTAAAAATAAAAGCCAAGTTATAATCCCCCAAATTCCTTAAACTGTTAATATTTCAGCAGTATATAGATTTGTTTACAATGTCACTTGGCAGCAACAAGTCTTTGGGGAAGACGATATAAAATGAAGTGCCATTATCAAATGTGATTTACAAAAAAACTTATTTGTCTTGTCATGCAAAATGTATGTAAATCTTTTCAGACCTTTATTAAAAATATAAAGTCAGCAAAAATTAGGTCAGTTGTTATAAAACTTACTGATCTCTGCAGATCTACTGGGTACTGGAGGAGGCTGTGTGCCATTGCGAGTAGGTGTTGATGACTGAGGGGATATGGGAGAAAAGGGAACCATATCAAAGATGTCAGTGGAGGGTGATTTAGGTGTCACACTGCCTGCCTACAATAAGGACAATAAGTATTAGGGCAGTAGTTCACATTAAAGAAAAAACCATAATACTGAATTCTTCAGCATGCAGATAAGAGCAACAGTTTCAAAAAAGTTAGAAGCTGAAAAAACAAAAACCAACAGCATGCAAAACCCAGCTCCTAACAACAAGCACATGGCATTTACAGTCCAGAGCCTATGAAACATGCTAAAGCTCTCCAATCATTATAAGTTTTTTCCATTTTTTGTATATCTGATGCAGCCAGAAAAACATCACAGTTAAACCTGAAAAGCCTGCACACCAACAGTTCTATATTCCACCAAGAAGTGTGAATAGAGATATTGTTCACAAGACCCATTTAAGATAATAAGGCAATAGCAATATGCCTGTATATCCCTGAACGCACAGAACCAGCTGCTGAACTTAAAAGATATAATCCCAATATTTCCTTTTTACTAATTCTTCCTTAGGTAATTACTTGACAACCTAAAAAAGCTGCTGTGATCAAAGCTTCAAGTATATTTTTACTGAGTAGCAACCCAGAAATGCAATATGCCAAATGCAAAAATCAAAATAAAGTTTTCACAGTTTGAATATGGAGCAGAACAGATTTTGTTAGTAAAGCCTGCGATTTTTTGGCAGGCTTCAAAAAATACTAGATAAACAACCCCTGCTCTCACCCCCCTCCAAGTCATCAATTACTACGGTTCTACAGCCATATTTATTTTTAATGACTCATTCCTGCCATCAGTCCATTATTCTAGGACATAAACAAGGCATAGTTAAGTCAAAACAAAGTAAATGCTAAAAACACATGAAGAAATAGATTAAAATTTACACTGACAAACTCAACGTAAAATATACGTGCAAAACTAGTTTGCATGTTGATGTTATTGCCTGGAAAATTTTACAAATATGACATGCTGGGTAACAGATGATAACGTCAGGCCCAATCTGCTACTAATAAAACAGATCCAGTTTAACCTGTCCTTGCACAAAAAGTTTTTAGCGCAGGTTAAACTGGTCATGTGCTTTTATTCAGAATACCTCCATATCACAGCCTGGCAAACTGCTAACTTTTATCACTGCTGGTCCATGAGAGTTTAACAAGTTCATCTAAAACTTATTTTGGAATATTACTTCCTTTAGCATCTGTGCTTCAGTAGCTGAAGCAATCCTTTCATAGTAAAGATGTCTCAAATTTCTAAGCCAAGTCCCTAGGTAGCCTTGAACTACTCTCTCTCTGGATTTTGCAAAGATTGCACAGAAAAAAAGGATAGGGATCATGGTCTTCCACTGAATATCACACTTAAAGAAAACTAGACAACGAAATCTTACATTACTTCTTTCTTTTTCTTTTTGTTTTTCTTAGAATTTTTTTAATTCATATTTGAAATCTAGAGATCTAGAACTGTTCATTATCACCAAGAATTTGGGATATTTCTATCTAGGTACACTTAAGTACCAAGCACAAACAACCCACATTTCATGTTTTTTACTTTGCTCTTTTTAAAAAGCAATTCTCTCAGCCATGTTATTCCCTCCAAGATCAGGGCTGAAATAGATTATTTATTTATTTTTATAAGACTGCTAAGCAAGACTAATCTTACTTCATTCAACAGGAGTTGGTGTAACAATTCCAAGCACTGCCTTTGCGAGATTTGAGGGAATACTATTTAGAAAAAAGGCTTTTATTACGATGCTCACAGGACTTGCATTGACCTCAGAGTTAGCACAGCTCAAGCTGGAAGAAATGGCAGGAGGTCAACTGCCCCCACTCAGGGCAGGCCAATGCACATGCTGTGACCCCAAGTAAACCCCTAGTGAACTCTATATCCTTTATACAAGCAAAACAGAGTAGATGGGTTTTGTCTGCATCTGGAACATGGGACGGGGTTCAATGAGAGTAGGTATATGCTGAGTATTGCCTACGCTTCCCATTGACAGTGATGGAAAATCCTAGACTGATGTGGCGAGAGTAAATGCTAATAAAGCTTCCTGCATTTATTAGAGTGTTTATGGCTACACAGAAGCTAGATATATAAACAGTATTTATGTTTAGTCTTAAATGAGTCTTTTTGGCAAAACACACTTTTCAATGACATTTTCTGTTTATGTGTCATTCTGTTGAAGTTGCTGAACATTTTGATGCTACGGATACAACTAGCTTCAGTAGAAACATAATTTAGTTATTCTAAGAATGATATATTTCTATATCTATATGAGCACAAGAAGCTTTTATTTAGTGAACACATGCAGAAAGTCATGGTATTTGCCAAATACAGACAAATGTTACTTGCAAATAGAAGAATAGTTGAGAGTACTAGCACATTGCTATGAAAAGCAGGCAATATGCCTATTTCACATTTAAGGTTATTTTTTAGCCTCCATTTTGCACAGGCATAAGGTATATTAAAGGACATTTAATGGCTGACTTTTCCTACAACTCAAAAAAGACATTCAAATCACACCTTTAAATTGTTTGCTTTGAGAAACTGTTCTTAGTATAACAATTTTAACAAAAGATTGATAGAAAACATAGAAGGATTCACTGATAGATTAGTTTTAAAATAAAAATTTTAAATAAGAATAAGTTGGAAAAATAAGAATTTTTCATTTTGGAGTGGAGTCAGGGAGAAGCTATGCAGAAATAAATCCTCACAAATTCTGTACTCATATGAGGAGATAATCAAGATACTTCTCATCTGTCCTCTAATCACTGTCCAAAACGCACAATTTTAATACAAGTTAATAAAGAACAGAGAACATCCGAAAGCCTAAAAAAAGTGAAAAAGCTTTTGCATAGCAGGATTACGCGAGGTCTTGGATAGCTGCATTCACTGGCTGGCTTTTGAAGACAACTTTTTGAAGGTGGTGGTATTAACAATCCAGATGGTAGTCGGGAGACAGGAGAACTCCTAGGAGTAAGGGTAATGGAAGACATATCTAAACAAGGAGGTGAATCCTCTTTGTTACACCAGAAAAAAGCAGAGGAGGGTCTTTGAAACATATGTTCATCATTATCACACTTTACGTGCAGCAGCTGAAAAGGAATTACAGAAAGAGAAAACATTCTAAGGAACAGAACACGGTAATGTCAGGGAAAGAAGAAGAAATACATTTCATGCTTCAAAAAAGCTCATTTGCAATCTGCTTTTTAGTGCCATAGTGACAAGATAGAGAACTCTAAAATATTTTTACAATAAAATCTAAACCTGTACCACAATAAAAGGTAGCCCAGCATTAACTGGAATGAAGATTTGCTCCTAGATTGCATCAAAGCAAAATGAAGGCAAAATGAAGGCATACGTTTCCCCAAAGGTGTATGTGGCAGATGCACTGACACATATCTGTATCTACCAAAATATCATCAACATCTCATGTTTGCACATGGAAATTACAGTTAAGCACATATCCAGGAAGGTGAGTTACTGTGGTGGCTACAGCATAGGCCAAATATTTCTTTCACTGTGATCTCTGTACCAGGAAACACCTAACCATTAATATCCCATTAATTTTGAAAGGAAAACACATTCAATTAAAATTTTCTTCCAAAAAAAGCTCACTGTGTACAAATTGTAAAGCACTCAATTACTGTATTTTAGTAATTGCTAGATTTTATTTTCCCATCCAAGGAATTTGAAAACCTAATCATGCAATGTCCTTCCGCAATCCTTTCTATGTGTATGAATAATTAATTTAATTGAGAGAATGAACTGAATGGTCCAAAGGAGAGATCCTCTGTTGCAACTGCAAAGAAATTCTCATACCTCTACCACTGCCCGTGATCCACTACAGAATAAAACTTTTTTGCTGCTTGGAAAATAAAAATGTTGATGACTACAAGATTGTTTGGATCTCTAGAGCTCTTTACCAGTGAACCACAGAAGAGCTTCAAAAAGAGGCAAACAAATAATATCCACACTACAATGCCTATTGGCAGATGTTAAGAGCATTTATCTAACTTGTCAACTTAAAATAACTTAATAAAATAAGCAAATAAAAGTCCTCATCTAAATCAGACAGACAAGAAGCTGAACTTAGCTTGTCTCACATTAATGCTAAGTACATTACCGTATATTCCTCTAAGATACACTGCATATCAAGAGTGAAGCAGAAATCTTTGTCCACTTTGATAAAAAACAATAAACAAACCCCATTAAACGCCCTTAAGTTTTACCTGAATAGGAAATATCTGCAAACCTAAAAAGCTTTACGAGAAATTAATTCTTGCCTAGTTAAATTGGAAACATAGCACCTTTATTTAGCACTCATCCTGGAAGGAAAAGCAAAAAGGAAATGTCTTCAAATACTTCAGAAACTTGCTCTACCAATCCTTCTACTGGGTCTAAGTCTTGATTCCTACCTTAAAATCTGGTCAAAACAGTTTTGCACTGACAAAACAAGGATATAGAGAAGGACAGATTCATCTCTGGATCTTAATGGAAGAGAGCGCTGTCTTGTGCGGACAGCTGTCCTTGGCCAGGACAAGAGGTTACACACCCAGGATGAAGGAACCGGATCTGTCCTTAGGTGCCTTGCCTAAAAATCATGTTGGCTTGCACAGGAGGAAACATTGGTACATATGCACAGTGTGTGTGTGTGTGGGGAAAACAAAGCATATGATGTTACATAACTGAGAGGACACCGTTATTTCATTACAAGTCTGGCATAAGATCAGGGTTTGATCAATGATTTAAACCATTTTTTTCATGGTTATGTAGAAAGCAAAACACTTGAAATACTTTTAAATGAAGTCAGTTCTTTCTTTTCTTTAGAGATAAGTCAGGTTAAGGATACAAGTGTACAAACTTGATAATAATCCCGTATTTACGGGAACACTAACAACAAATCACAAAACTCAGTGTTCAAGATCAGCAATTTATAAGTAATGGTTTTCTTGCAATTACTAATAGTTCCATTACTAATCTGGGATTGCAAAACTGAAAAATTTTTATGGTAATCAACAAAAATGGAGAGAAAACTTGCATAATTTTGAATAAAATTTCAAGTGTCAGAAGACTTGCAATGCATTGCTCTCCCAGTGACGAGACAAAATACGCAGCACTTTATATGACCACTGTGGAAATACACTTGGTTTCACTAATATAATTAAATTTGCACTGCTCTGTGGAATCACACCACCTCATTCTGTGAATGCTGCTCTGCCCGCATGTCCTCAGCACTTCTCCCATGTCCTTCTAGGAGCCCACTGATGGGACAGGTCCAGCAGGAAAGCACATGCAGCAATGGAAAACAACAAATGGAAGTGATGGGTGGTACTGGGCTTTAAAAAGCAGAAAACAACAAATTCAGAAAATGCAAAAGGAGAATAAACAGCCTCTTTCTCTAAAGAACGCAGCCTTTTGTTTTGCTTTGTGTATTTGCAAGGTGAATTTAAGAAGCTCTTCTAAAAAAGCCTGTCTGTTCTTCATTTAAATTCCTACACGGTCTTCCAAGAGTTGATCTGTAAACAAGACTTATCAGTTAGGCAAAAAGTTTCTAGGGAGTCCATCAATTTCCTGGTTTGCAAGGCTGCCAATAAAAAAGTGTGTTGTATGGGGAGAGATCAAAATCAGCGTCCTAAAGCCCCTCCTTTTCACTGAATAGAAACATATGGTAAAAGGATTTTAGAAAGTCTTACGTATTTCTTTATCATAAAAGTTCCCTTTGTTACAGAAAAATATACCTAGTGCTTTCTACACAATTGCAGCTTCTGAAACTTAGTAATTTTAGGAAGCAAATAGAGTCAATACAGTAAAAATAGATTCAATTGCCATGTCATATGGTAACAGTATATCTTCTGAGCCTCCCACTGTGTAACGTTGAGCAGCTAATATTGATCGGGTTGATATTATGACTTTACAATTTATGTCCCATTTTGACAATTGATATGATATTGAAGGACTCTTCGGTTGCTTTATAGTGGGAAATACAGCATGGTTGAGTTTCTTAACAAGAAATCATTGAAAAAATGGCTTTAACAAAGTGCCTCAAGGCACTGATTTTAATCGGGGCGTCATATACCAATAGTAATAACATAAGTGGGCAAATAATTTGGTGTTTTTCTTAGAATATTCTAGTAGGGAATAGCCAACTACAAAAGGAAACTGCCACCTAGAACTGGAATTATACAGCTAGTTAGAAAACTAGTGATTATAAGCTACATAAGATTTGGGACTAATCATGTTATTAGGTGATTAATTCATAAAGTACTGTAAAAGCATTAGTAACTATTAAAAAAAATGTCTTCAACTCATTTACTACTTTTTCAATAACATGAAACCTAACATCAGCAATTTCCAATTTTTTTTTTTTTTGGACAGGTGACCTATACCTGTATATCACTAAAAAAAAAAGTCTAACCAACCAATATATTTAATGCTCTAGGACTGCTAAAAGTGTTATTTCTTTTTTTTTTTTTCCTGACACTGACACAATAAGGAAGATTGAGATATGTGAGTACATATATCTCCTTGACAAGATGATCTGTTTCTTCAGGACCTGTGGGAAGATCTCAAAGCAACTAGCAAGTGAACTATCCCACCCTCTAACAGGAGGAAAAAGAAAAGAACAGCTGAAATCTCTCTGACACTTATGGTTAGGGAAGGAACACAGTTCCTTTTGGGCTATTTTCTCTCTCCCAACCATTTTCCCCTACCTTGTACTACTGCCTTTGATTTCTTCTTTCACATTTTATCACCCCCTGAGTTAAACTCTTTTCCTGAATATTCCTTTTGTTTTTTTCCTCTCCTGTCTGAAGGTGGACCCATGCAGTAGTCACAACTGCCTTCCCTGCTTAACCACCTCGCTCAAAGAGAGAGCTTTCACGGAATGCTTGAGAAACTTCAACCATCCCTAAAATAAATAAATAAAACTCTCTCTCCTTTCACTAGAGGTTCATTAGGGGTTCAAAACTGATTTACTATTCATTCTACTAAAAAAAGTGATGGTGCTAACTGTATGAAACTGGTAACCCACACAAAGGCTGTGCGTGCAGCTAGGATCTCGAAATAAGACCAATCCTCTAATCTAGGATACTCTAAATAAGAGCAATAGTAAAAATATGCTCAATGTCGCTGAAAACAAGAAAATAAGAGGTCATGTAAATTAGTGCTCCCAGGGATGCACTGAACTTTGCAGGCTCCATTTAGAGACAGGGCAGTATTCAAACTTTTATTGTGATACAGACTCGAAAAGACTCATTATAAGAAAATAAAATGAAAATCAGATTGTCCCTACATAATGAAGACCAAATGCAAGAATGACCAGTGATTAATGTATTGCCAAACCACTAAAACAGAGGAAAAGTAAACAGCACAGATACAAAAGTAACGGAAACTTTAGCTGTACATCCAAAGGAGTGAGAGACAAAGCAAAAAACATCCCATGCCAACAGTTCCTATGCCAAACGTAAGAGTAGCTATACAGCCAAAAGATTTTAAGGAAA
This sequence comes from Nothocercus nigrocapillus, assembly GCA_013398345.1. Taxonomy (NCBI): domain Eukaryota; kingdom Metazoa; phylum Chordata; class Aves; order Tinamiformes; family Tinamidae; genus Nothocercus; species Nothocercus nigrocapillus. The sequence continues at coordinate 874,807 of WBNA01000156.1, read as the reverse complement.
CCACATTTTGATACAGCATGCCCTTCAGAAATCTAGACAGGAAATGATAAAAAGGTAACAGTTTCTATTGCATAAGCCTTCTTCCCTGGCAAATATATATATTTTAGTGGCCAACTTTTACAAATTTCAGCAAGACTAGCAATACTGAAACATAACACCAAAAAACATCACTAAGAAATTAATTATTTACAGAACATGCTGTATAAACATAAACCTAAATAACTATAATAACTTGACAGAAAAGAATAGGGAAGGAAAATTCATAATTTGGTATTTTAACTTTCCCAGTAGATTTTATGCTACAGCATTTGATTATAAAACCTAGATGTCTTTTGTGGTTCCAACTATGTTCTTATTGGTTTTAATGATTTCTTTTATAGATTCAGAAAGACATTTTATTTTTCCCATACACAGTTTATGTACTGACAAAAAGAGCAATTAAATTAGTTTGATGTTAGCATGGTCATTTGACTAGATTTAGAATGACCACAGAAACATTTTGGTGGTGAGAACAAAAACCACCTCAGAAGCAGAATCCTACCTGCTTTCAATAGTTTGCAGCCACTTACGCTTCAGAAAAAATGTACATTAAAAAATATATTTCAAAGTAGTGTAAAGCCCAAATGCAGGAGCCTTTGTAGATAGATGTGGAAAAAGTATAACTGATTGTCTTAGTTTTTACTCAGTTCTTCTTCAGATTAAATTGAATAGCCAATAACTTATTTATTCAAAACTAGTATCATGGGATTGAGTTAGTATATAAAGTCCTAAGGAAGGGCAATACTACAAAAATCTCTGAAATCATTCCAATTGGATTCAATGAGAATTTTAAGTGTTGTAATATTACATTTTTTCTATGCATATAGTTTATACTCATTTCAGGTTGCCAGTAGTTTAAAATAAGCCCTCAACAATAATTACAGTCTGCAAAAAAATCTGCAGCATGGTAAGGACAATCAGGAAATCAGTTCTGTATTACATACCACAAGTGTTTCCCAAACACTCCTGTAACTAATACTACTTCTGAAACTGTAGAGAGCAAAGGTGCTCGTGTACAATCCTCTTTTTTATTGTTCACATATATGAGCATGTTTTCTCCTTTATAACAGTAAGGATTGCTTTTATTATTATTGCCTAAGAAAAAGAAATGCAATTAAAACAATTGGTGGTGGATGTTTCAGGGCAAAAAGTGTTCTGTCACTGTAACTGCCAGTTATTTGCTCACAATTCACAAAGAGCTTGCACTTTTTTCTCTTATTTGGACTCCTGATGGATTTTGCATGTGTCACCATCTAGTTTTCTTTGGGAACATTCTGATGACAGGTAACTACAAATTAAAATTTAATTGAAAACTGAGAATTTATTGAAAACTATGTTTTGCAATAAAGCGTTCTACATCATTACCAAAGAGTTCAATATATGAACCCCTGTCTACCTCCATTTAGAGAGGTAATCTCCAACAGTAATTTCCAATATTGCAACCTAGCCTTGAATATGGAATTTGTTCTTGAGAGTTATGTTCTTTATCTTCTTGAGAATTATAAAGCAGCATATTTGGACCAAATATCTTTAAAATTTTGGTGCTCATTTACTTCCATATTATTTTAATTCTTGGGCATATTTCAATTTGATCTTGAATACGAATTTCAGCAAATGGGTGTAACATACATCTTTGTACTTACGTATAAAGACTATTTTAAATGGCAATGGCAAGTCAGAAAAAAGTTTACTTTATGACAACCTAGTTGTATCTGTTTAGAATTGAGGGATAACCCTCAGCTTTTTGGAAAAGCAGTGAGCAAAACATTTGATTACATATATACACACACTATACACACACACACACACTATACTTTTACCTCCACAGCTTACAGATCCTCTAAAGCTCTTGCTTTTTGATATTAAAGTCAACTCTGCAATAGAAGTTTTGATTGCCCATCTTAAGAGCTTAAAATGCAAAAGCAAAAAAAAAACCCTAGAAATACAATTTGCGTATTCTCAGATGGAAAGAGGGGAGACTGAAAACCAAACATGAGATACAATCTAGCACTGTTAACTGGAAGATGATCTGGGAATTGGAAGACTTGAGCTTTAGTCTCATTCTCAAGAAAAGAAGAAATATCTTTGCAATATGAAGATGTTCAGATATGTATCATCACAGCATACATGCCACATATGCGAACCCCATCATTTAGCAAACCCATCAAACTATCTTAAACGCAGGTATACTTCCTCTTCCCTGCACTGAAAACCATTTCACAATTCTGCTATTCCACATTACTCTTATTCTCAATCTAATTGGTTGACTTAGATAGGTTTACTCATGCTAATATAATTAAAACTCCGATTTACCACTTACACAACAAAATTTAAAACAGATCTACTTCAATGATGTTTTTTCATAAGTTAATAGAACATGGTAGCTTATGATTATGTTCCTATGTATGAACTGAGGAAGACATATTCCTGAAAACATTTATCTATCATTGGCTGCACAATTCAAAAGAATCATATATAGGTTGAAAAGGATCTTGGGAGATCATCTAGCCTAATCTCCTGTTCAAAGCAGATCCAATTAGAGGTAGTTGTTGAAGATCAAAGAATCAGGTTTTGAATAACTCCAAGGATAGAGATTCCTCAGTCACTATGGACTCATTTATCTAGGTCTATCATATGTCCCAATAAGCTTAGATATGAAACCGGCTAACAGATGGTTCTTACTGTAAGTCTAAGCACGTGGAAACTCAAAAATCGAGATAGGAGAGAGCTGATTTTTATAAAGGTTAAACAGTAAGTAATATATGAATTATATGTGAACACTAATTCTTGATAGTGAATAAAATGATTTTATTAAATGGTGAGAGATTGCAATTATACTACTTCATTTCTGAGAGTCTTTTTCACTAGTAAACAAGATGCCAGAATTGTATAACATAACAGCATAACAGGTAGATACATATCATGGAAAATAAAAGCTCAGTGGTTAAATGGCAGGTATAAGTAACGATATGCTTGTGACAAGAAGTTCTTAAAAATCCAGTATTCAAATGCCCTAAAGCTATTCTTGATTCAGATCCTTTAAATGCAAAACACAGTTGTTCATCCTGTGCAAATTTGCTTAGCTGTCTCTAAAAAAGGAGCATTAGGGTACCAAAAAGTAAGTATTATAAGAGGATTAGGAAACCGCAAATTTCTTGAAGGACTGCAATTTGTGCTTTTGTTGGCTTGCCACAATCTTACTGTTACTTCAGTACTGCATTTCATCTGATACATGATCACTGTATGTTAATCATAATCATTAGAAATAGCAGGGATACTAACAATTATAACATCGATGATTGTAAATTTAGAGTAACATAAACTATGAAAGTTATATTCATGTACTTACTGGAGATGTATGTACTTGTGTTATTCTTAACTGATTTTCCAAATCTTGAACTTTATTTTTCAGTTCTGAGTTTTCAGTTTCTAACTCTTGAATCTACAAAGCAAGTGGTTATTTCAATAGCTATTGGGATATTCATTCATTTTAATTGTAGCTACTAACTGTTCCTTAAGAATAAGTTTTACATGAATTCTGTTGATTTAATAGTAATGCCTAAATAGTTATCTGATTACAAAAAGTATTTAAAACAAGCTTTTCAGTCTTCCATTGTACAGCCTTGCTTTTCGCTTTTAGTGATTATGCAAGATGAAAAAAGGCACATATATATTTTTCATATCAGCTTTTTCAGTTTTCTTTTCAGTATCTGTTGAAATTATTAGCAATTTGAGAATAGCATTGAAAATTACACTGCTGCGAAAAGTAGCACACAAACACAATAGTACGTTTTTTCTCTCTTGAAAAATTATAACATAGAACTTACTCTTTTCTGTAAACCTGCAATTTGTTTTCTTGTCTCAACATCTTTTCCTCCAGACTCCAGAAATTTCCTGTAAGCTAAGTCAAATGCTTGACCAATTGTTAAAGTGATCTCTTCGGCCTTTACATGAAACAAAAGATTGAAATTAGAGTATTCAGAATAACGTATGTATTTACTTTCTTTCCAGAGGATCACAACATATGCTACAGGATGTACCACATTCAAAGAGGTTACTTCACCCATCATTAAAGCCAAGACTATGATTGAGCATGGTAATCACCCTTCAGCAAAATAACCTGACATACAATACACTAAATGCAACTGAAGAATCCTCTACACAAAGAGGGGAAAACAGGCAAAATATTTTTAGCTAACTCTTAGTACTAATTATGCCTCCAATTTCTATGTGTACACAGAGCATGCTGTTGTAAACCTGACAATTTCTGATGCAGCTACAGCCTTTTCTATAGCTGTACACATTGCTTTAATTTTAATGGATGCTCAACTGTGCCTATTTTGCTTTAAATTTGGGCTTCACAAAATTCTGGTTTTAGCATTCTTACAGCACATCAATTATCAAAGTGTAGAGAAATGTATTTATCCACCCAAATATTTAAAACTACAAAAATTCAACCGTTCTCAACAATATTTACTGAAGTCGGCATCAGATCAGCACAGGCGAACAATAAAAATCATGAGAAACACTCAAACTACCGAACCTATTAAGTAATCTAAGAATCTATGAAGCAATATGCAATTATACATTGTACATGGGCATCCTACAGTAAATATCCACCTTTTTCAGTGTTCATTATTTTCCATCAGAGGGAACTCCTAACCCTGTTTCAGCCAGACATGATTTTCATCATTTCCTGTACTCAAGCACTATTTTTTTCTACTATGGCACTTCCCAATTTCAGTCGCCCTGTTCTACCAGACACAAGGGAACTTCAGTGGTGGGTGAAATGAACTCTCTGGTAGTGCACAGGGGCATTAATAAACCCGAGACACGGGGCAGGGAAGGGAGCGGAAGGAAAGGAAGAGCATTACAGTTAAGAAAAAGACAAAAACAAAAAACAAACCAAAACACCCCCAAAATCCCACCCACCTGAGGGTCTGGGGCAGGGACATGAGCAGAAGAGCCTCTCAGGGTACCCTAGTCCCTGGATTGCAGCAATCTCTGCAAAACAGCTGTGCAAACATCTCAAGCTTGGTGGGATACAGTCCATTCTCTAAGAATAATTCAAAGGGTTGCCTTAGGGTACGGAGCTGGGCAGTTAGAACTGCCTTTTCAGGAGGAAGAAAAGAAAAACCTTTCTAATTAATGCATCTAATTTGCAATGCACCACATTGGTGTGAAAGATCATGTCACGCCAATGGCCATCAGCAGGCAGGCTATTTGATTTTATTATCCATCCCCCTTTAGCTGAAAGCAGATCAAAGTCTATCTATACTATAGACCCAAATTCTTCCAGAGCATCTTGCATACTTACACACTTTTCACTGTCAAATACATAGCACAAATGCTTATTTGATTCTGAATCTTTGCAAATGAACGTAAATATTCTCTTGTCAGTTTTATCATCAGCACAAAATGATATCCTATGGAGTTGACAATTGTGCTGGACTTCCTGCAAATAAACAGAAAGGTAACTAATTATACTAAAAAAAAAATATATATATGCTTGGGATAAAGATGAACAAATAAATCTCTTACTTTTTCACATACAAAAGAATGGACAAGTTGCAGTAACATTTCTCAGTGTCTCTCACTATACACTAAAGAACCCAAATGTACTTACAAATATAACATAAACAACATCTCCTCTAAAAACTGTTCCCATTTTTACTGAATGTAAACAGGAAGTTTTTAGCTGGAAGCGTTTATTTGGACATTTATTTCTGTTTTAGAAAGAGGCTTTTACTGTTGCTCTGGTCCCTGTGCTATTTATTTAGGATTGATTGTGTAAAATACTTGGATCTTTTTCCAGGTGCATTCCATCTTCATATTTTATCCATCTCCTAGGGTTTGCAGTCCTACCAAAATCAGGCCTTACCTTTCTTCCTTAAATACAGAAAACAGAAATAAAGCGACTTTGCTATATAAACACAGAAGCACAAAGAAATCAGAAATCTAATTACTTTAAAACCTAATATAAACGATTTTATCATTTTTGTTTGCATACTTCAGATGCCATAGACATTTTCTTTTCCATTAAAAGACATGCTCCAGATATTTTTAAATGTTGCAACCATAATGTTCTTCAGCTAAGCAAGCTAAAATGAATAATCTGAATTACTCTCCTTGTTTTTCCTCAGCAAGTCTCGTCTTGGTATTTAATTTGGCTTATTACATGGGAAAGCGGTATTCGCTTTCAAGAAAAATATGCAGTTCGGATTTGAGCTATTATCTACTAAAAATGTTCCTGCGCATCACCAGGTTTGCAAAGGTTTCCAGGATCCAGGATTGCTACAGTCTGCTATAATCTCAAGGGAATATCTGCTCTACACACAATAATTTTTCAAAGTGTTCTCTATGGCCCATCTTTTCCTTCTTCTCCTTCCCCTACTCAGTTCCCTTTCTCAATAGTTACAGCCATTCTTCTAGGCATCATTCTTCTCCCAAACTCCCAGATCTCTCTTGCAGTTAACAATTAGCTCTTTAATACAGTTTCAGCTAGTAACACATTTGTTCTTGCTCTGTAAGTCTACAGATAACATAACTGCTCCATCATTCATAGACAGAACCACTTCCCTACACCCTTGCTTTCCTTGTGTTGAGTATGAAATGAAATCTTGATACTTGAATATCCTCCTGCTCTTACTACAATAGTCATCTCAGTAGTCATTGCTCTGTAACAAAATGAAAGCAACATACACAGGAAACACACACACAACTGTGAGGATAATGCAGAATTTAAGACATTTCCTAAAGGATCTTTAAAATTTTCACCACCGCCCGTAGATTACATTATCGTCACCTGATACCAAAAACAGTGCAACTGGGTTCTTGGCTCATTTCAGAATAGCTATTTACAGGAAGCGTACTCAGTGTGTTCTCAGTGTCATACTATCACATAAATTTTTAAAATGATCTTTTGCTGAATAGGAAATGAAAGCCTAATTTAAAGCCTAATTTAAATTTAATTTTACATGCAACTTTAAGAAGTAGAAGAAAAAAAAAAAAAGACTGCTTGCACTTGATCACAGTCTACAATTGTAATAACAGCACTGCCGAGAGATTAGACTGTTCTTATTGCCCAGGAATTTCTGCCCCTCTTTTTTTCTGCAGGGAAAGTGAGGAAGTTTAGCTTTAACTTTTTATTTATCTCAGAAAAACAGCTTGCTTAGCATCTAACACCTTCCAAAAAACAGAAAAGCAACCAGATGACGACATGCATTCATCTATAAATGAAGTTTATAGAAAAATGAGTAATCCAACAGGAAAACAGGAGCTTTCTAAGGAAGATCGGATATAGTAATCAAATTCAAAAAAAGCAGTGTTTAAAAAAAAAGTTAATGAAAGGGAGGTGCAATTCCAAACGAGCAGCACAAATAATGAGTCACTGCAAATGAGTTTTATCCTCATTCCCTGAAAACGTCTTCATGGGGGCAGCTACATCATGGTGACCATTTGGAAAGGTGCCATATGTAACAGTATGCAGTTACCACAGTATTTTCATCTTCCTCATTTAAAAATATTGGTGTGAAAGACTAAAAACTAAAAGAATCCCCCATTAGCTTTAGTCTAACACATTTAAGGGTTGCACATCATGTGTTTTCTTGAGAAGATACAACTCATATGTTGTAACATGAAATGACATTTTAGAAGTTTCCATCAGCAAAACAGTTTTCAATGTAATGCTTATTAAAAATAAAAAATGATAAAAACCTAGTTAAAACAATCTTAATTGAGGTTTAACAGCACAAAAAATGTTTTTCTTACCTTTGTTTTGGGGTCTAGAATTTTTACACCATAAATTGAGATTTGTAATTCAACTTTAGGAGTTTTCTGGCCTTCAGACTTCTTTATATGTCTTGCAAACTATTCAAATAAAAAGCAAAACAGCAATCACATTACCATCAGTTTTATTTATTTATCAGTACTTATTTCCTCTTAAGTGTTGCAAACAAAAGTTGCTTCCTTCCTCCTTCAAATTGCTTTAATAAACCATACCAACCACTCCAAAACGTACTGAAGGGGAAAACACAATTTCTTATTGCACATTCCCATGCTTGAGAAAGAATATTTTAAAATTATTTAGCCGGATCTCGATACATTTATCTAACATTTTTGCCCTTAAATTTAATTCTTGCATCGTATTTCTAGGAGGACAGAAGAAATATAAACACCTATAGCCTTTGTTAATTACTTCGTTGTTTCGCAGTGAACATATATATTTTTTTCATATCCTAATTCCATATTTATTTCTGTAAATGTGCACCAAGAGTATGTATCAAATGTTATGCTATAAAATATTCTTTAAGCAGGTTCAGTTTGAAAGCATTACAACTGTCAACACCTAAGAAATATTTGGTACCTTCTATCATATTCTCACAGTTTTTCTTTTGACAGTTCACTAAACAATGGATAGAAATTTAATGCCATCTCATTTGTCCCACTTAATACACCTTCCATCCTTTCCTACCCACTTTTCTAGCTGCTACATTTGACTTGGCTTGCTCTTAACTCCTCAAGATGCTCCTTTGGAAGAGAGATGTGTACAGGCATTTCTATACAGTAACACACAAGGTGGAAAACTATTCAATATGTACTTGTCCTTAGCGAGTTAAAGCCATAGCATATGTTGAAAATGATGACGGAATGCTTGGTATTCCAACTGCAACCAACACATCAGGGGCTTGAACAACAGCTACGACACTGAAGATATTTTTAAATAACTAGGTCTGCAAGAGGTTTAGAACAGCTGGACAAAGCTTGCTCCAAATAGTCAAGCCTTGTAACACTAAGGAAGTTACAGCAAAAAAAAAATTCTGTGCCAATATTAAAAAAAACCACCATGCACAAACACGCAAAACAAAACCAAACAAAAAAACCTCACCACACTTCCACCCTCTAATAACATAAATGAAGTCCAAGAAGCAGCAAATTTAAGTAACATGAAATCAATGATGAACAACACATTTTTATGAAAAAAAGCAGCTTGTCAAAGCAGACATGGGTATTTAACTGCATATTGCATGCCATTATATTTAGGAAATGGAGCAATATAAAGAAAGTATTAGTTAAGTTAGTTGCATTAGTCTCCAGATGCTGTTATAAACAGGAAACTGTCATTGGGAAGATATGTTTCTAATTTATTCCAGCAGAGTTTATTTCTCAAGCATGACATAGAACAATGACCATGAGAAAAGTAGTTACTAATAAAATCTGTGGGCTGAAACCAAGATTTAAAAAATGGGAAAAAAGTAACTAATGATCTGTAGTAAAATCTGAAACGATTACAGAGAATAGCTTACAGATGATAAAGGCTGTTAAAGTGGCAGAGATTATGCCAGCAAAACAGAATACAGCAGATTGTTTGTATGCAGATAAATCATCTCTGTTGCAACACCAGCCTCTCTCAATCTCTCACACATATGGGAGGGAACAAAATTTCCTTCCTGGGAGACTACCCTATGAAGCTGGAATTACGAGTGTCATGGCAGGCTTTTAACCACGACCCTCTGATTGGAAGACTAATGTGATATCCTCAGATATTTCAAAAAGAAAGATGACCACAGAGAATACAGTTGCTGGTGAGACCATCACTCAAGCTTCATGTTCTGAGATGTTGAAATTCAGAAGGATGCTGCCAAATTGGAGGAAGCTCCTGGGACACTTGCAGGAGTTGGCAAAGGACTGGCAGCCTACTCTATAAGAAGTTCTATTAGCTCAGCAAGGGTGACTAAGGAAAAACTAGTTCATGATGGTGAAAAAGATTCTCAAAAGATTCTCTTAAGTACAGAGAGAGAAATAAGCATTAAAATCAAATGTTTAGCAAGACCCAGTGACTGAAGAGTAAACGTAGATAAACTCAAAGATAAACTCAGAGTCTTGTGCAGTTTTTTTGTTTGTTTTTGTTCTTAAATGCATTTCCTGCCCAGCTTCAATTCAAAAAATTTGCTCAGTGAAACATGTGTTCTGGGTAAGAACAGTAATCATACAGAAACAAAACAGTAATTTCATATCTGACCTTCTATAGAATGGCAAAATCATCTATCTCCCTAACTTGTTAAGGTTTGTACAGCAGATCCTAACCCTTACTCAAATATCTGCCACTCTCCCTCTTGCTACTACACTTTCCTTCCACCTGAAGAGGACTCTGAGGGACCTCTGGAGATGAAGAATTCAGAAATAAATTTATAACTTTTTTCTTTTATTAAAAAATATTTAAAAAATCTAAAAAGTTATTTTCTTTTAGCACACATGTGAAACAAAATAATATCTGTAGTCCACCCACTAACAACATTATTTAAGAGGGTAAAAATCTGTAGCCTCCCATTGGCATCAAAATGGACAATGAGGAGGAATACTGAGAACTTGGAGACACATTCAATTCTTGGATCTAAGATAGGCAAGAATAATAGATGTGGATATAAAATTGTAATGAATCACACTATGGCATGGGAAGAGACACAGTGGGCCAAATTCTTAAACTGTTTATACATACACACTGTTCTCAGGCAAGACATCCAGATTTGGCCCAGTAATACAAGCAGCTCAGTGGCATGAATTAGCTTTTATTTGATTGCTCTAGAATAAATTGTATTTTGCCCAAATATTCTAGGGATACCAATACATGGAAACAAATCTATTTTCTATGGTTTTATTTAACTTAAAAATAAAACAAAAAAAGGAAAAAAAATTACCATGTAGTCTGTGATTTATTACAGTAGCTGAGAAAACAAGCTTTCACATTCTTATTGGAAATAAGATTTGCAGTACTTATGTATCAAGCATTAGCAAACCACAATCAGACGATTAATCAGTTAAGATTTCATGATGGGAAAAAAATAGCTGTTCTAAAATCAGCCAGGAGAATTAATTAAAGAAATAATGTTTACAAATTACACCGCAAGCCAAAGCAATACAAATTAAAATTATGTGGTTTTGTTTAATTTAGTAATTACTTTTCATTGTATGACTTAAGAAATTAAGCAAACTTGAAATGCAAAGGAATACGTTTCCGTGACACAGGTAGTAACCTTTTTGGTTTTGATTGCTAACCTTTAGCCCAGGGAATAAAGGTTTAATTATTTTCTCTTACTTGGACTTCCAGTTAGAAATCAGTCATATCAATGAACACAAAGATTTTTAAAGATGTTTGAGGCTATTGCAGCAGCTGAGCAAGAGTGCTCCTGCAGCCCACAGATTTTATATCTATTGTTTTTCTTTAAATAATTTTTTTTTTTTTTATTTTAGTTAGATAACACATTACCTAAAGTAAATATCTTTATCCTCATACGGTCACCCATGAAACAGTGAAACACAAAAAATAGTAAAATAGTCCATGAAACACAAAAAGTAGTAAAAGTATTCAAGAGCAGGGACTACATCAGGACATTACACAGATGTTCTCTCCCAACTTTTAACCTCTTCATATCAATTCTCATGTTTTCAACGTGGCTTTAGGAAAACAATTTTTCTCTATTTTGCCCAAGGAACATTGTAAGGAGATGGCTGAAGAAAAACCCTAGACTGTTTCTTTTGCAGTGACTGCATCTTTTAGGTCATATTACAGTCTGATGTATGTTATATGCAGCTAATGAAATGACAATCTCTGAAAGCTCATTTCTTCAGAGTGAATTAAATTCTCCCTCAATTAAGAGGAGCACTTTTTTCACTTTATAAAATGTGATTTGAAAGCTTTTACATCTCCATGGCCTAGGATTGCCTTAATGCCACATTCCCTACAGTATTTTTGTTGGTTTGTTTTCATTCTACAAATTAGTTTGATAGAAAAGTAGAAGTAAAAAATTATTAGAAGAACAGGACAATTTATCTTAGAAATGAAAATGCACACTTTAAAATGTTTATGCCCAATTTTCTTCTCTATTTCTTTATGTTGCATTACAGCCCTGAGAAATCTGAAAACATGAAGAAAGCACTGCCTGCATAAAAACCCTGTGGGCAGACCTCTGGAATAGATTAGACTCTTTAAATGGTGTATTTTAATTGCAGCTGAACCAGCGTGCTTCGAAAAAAACACTACTAGTATTTGGGATAAAAGAAAATGAGTATGAAAAGTTAACAAAATTAAGTTATTCTAAGTTGCTTTATCTTACTGTAGAACATCAGCTCCACCTACCGGTAAACATAAGTTGATGAAGCTGTGAGCAAAAATATTGCACAAAAACTAGTTCTTTCGGCAAGCAAAAAGTTTTCAGTAGTGTTTGAGCTGCAAGTTTCTGATTAGAGTGATAAAGAGCTGTAGGTCAATTGTCTGTTCTGACCTGTGTTGGTGAAATAATGGCTGGATAAAAGAAAGCTTATAACAATAGTACATGAAAATCAATGACTTATCACCCTGGCCAAAACCAGAAAGCAGCAGCACATCAGGACTAAAATCAAGCATTAGCATAACACGAGCGCTCCTATTTGCCTTTGGCCTTCTCACTGGGATACTCTTTCATTCCCTGCTGCCAAGTCTCTCAGTGCCCATCAGCACAGAGCTGGGCAGCAGTTGTTCAGGCCCGATTTTCTGAGGCTTTTGGCATCGTGCACCCATTCGCACAGACCGCTTTTGTGCGCACTAACCGATACCTGGGGGGCAAGGCAGTAATGACCCGTGCCATAAACACATTCATTTATGTTTTTAAATCTGATTCTCTCCTGGCAACAATATTTGAAGATACAACACTCATGCCAGTGCCACAGACCTTCACCTAGCAGGCAGTTCTCCCAGATCAGACTAGTCTGCTTCTGGGTGCACCAGGTTTTCCAACAACCTTATCCTTCCCTGGAAGCAGCCATAGCCCAAGGAAAGCCAGGCCAGACACAGAGAAGTCACTTGTTACCAGGCCAGGGAAAGGTTCAGTTCATTCAGTGTTCTGCCATCAGACTACAGCCATCTGCCAGAGCTATTCAACAGCCAAGGATGAGGGGCAGCTAAAACAACCCGTTGCTACCTAGCTTGAGGTTAACAAGATACTAAAATTTCTAAAGAAAAAGCAACAAGCACTAAGGTACATACATTTTATACTAAAACAATAACAGTGTATTATAAGAGACAATGAAATCTTTGCACAACAAAAAGAACATCTGATAAAACAGTTAAAATGCCCACATGCCTGTGAAGAGATTATTAATGCAACTGTTTCTAGAACACTTATGCATTTACCTGAAAACACTTGTTTTCCTGTGTGTTATCTATGTAAGAAGATAAAACTATGTTCTAATTTCATTACAGATTTACAAGTGCTTCCTTACCTTTAATTTTCTAACAGCATCTCTTACAACCTCCGTGCCTTTGGGCTGCTCCACTTCTGTACTGCCAAGAAACTGAAAAGATTGCAATTTGTGAGAAATAAGAAGTTACACACTGAAAGATGTAACCAACTTCAGCATTCCTTTTCCAACTATTTACAAATAAGATTTTGGAAAGACAATCATTTAAATAGCTGCTTTTTGTTTTTATACAACAAATCTCCACACAGCTATTTCCATTCAAAAGAGTATGAAAAATAATTTCCATTTAGACAAAGTTATTAAAGAAGTTTTTATTAAAGCAGACTTTATTTTAACATCATACAAGTCTATGGATTACAAGCTAAGCGCCCTTTTCCACTAAGGCACTTTCATGTCGGTAATATCATGTCTTTCAGAAAGTAAAGAAAAAATACAAAAAGTTATTGATGCATTTTCAACAAATCGATGGGTGTCAGTGGTTTGAACTAGATTTGTAAATCTTGCATACTGTGGTGCAAAAACTTGACTCTACTTCGTAGAGTAACGCCATAGCTTTAAAAGAAACAGGCTTTAATTTATCTAAAAATAAGAATTTCTACAAGATACTATATTTTTGCTAAGTAAGGTTCTAATGAAAATCCAGTATATAGCTATTAATATCCAGAGCATAATATACTAGGAGTATCTCCACCTTCATTTGTACATTGAAAATACCTTCAAGTTTTTCTATATAGTTTGGCTTTTTCACTAATATACATGTATGAAGTGTGATAATGCCTGCCTGACATCTGAGGCACCGCCGATTTAGCCATACCACTTACTTACACATACATCAACACAACAGTAGAAAAAAAGAAAAAAAAAAGCTTTAGAAGGAAATAAAAATCAGAAAAATAAGTTAGCAATGCATGTGCTATCACAATTGCTTCTTTATTAGCAATGCATGTGCTATCACAATTGCTTCTTTATATGAAAAAGCAATTTATCTCAAGTATTGGCATTTACCTCCATCAAAACGATGCACTGAGGTACATGTAATTTTTAAGTCTCAGCAACTTCGGAAGCACCAGGCAAGTTTGCCAAGCTACAGACACTTCCAACATTTTAAGTTCTCAACTTCTTAAAAACTTCACAATGAATTTACTATATTCAGCGTGCTCTAGCTGTACACTTGCGAAGAAACTTCTCAGCTCTACCAACAAATAATAGTTGCATTACAAATTTACTCCTGACATCTGAAATACGACAAGAGCACAGCGCAAAATACAGTGACACAGGCACATCTGTTGCCAATGCTCTTTACCATTCTAACTCCAACTAGGAGATACATATATATATTTTTTTTAAATAATGTGGCAGGACCTTCATACTGATTTGTTTCCATTCTTTAAGACTTTAAGAAAAAGGAACAGTCTTCCTTAGAAAAGTGACAGTTGCAGAAAAAGCATATAGCTTAGAAAAAGAAACGATTAGTGGATATTCCATGTGACGGAAAGGGAAATGTCAGTGAATGTTGGTGAGCAAACACACGTAAGGAAAGCAGTTATACACCACAACTTGCCACAACAAGAGCGGCAGAAGTAAAATTGCTGTAGGTTTTGTGTCAAGGCCAGGGCTGTTGCATTAGTACCTTAAGCTCAGCACAGTGACTTTGAACAAACAAAGGCAGTGGCAGCTGCAGATGTGCACCACACGTAAGAGAGGCCACCGCTATCCACAGCGAGGGAGATGACAGCTGAGCATCCTCCCATCCATACTTGCTTCTTAATGTTTGTATACTGTTGAAATGCAGGCATTATCAACCTAAGCAGCTTCTTACTTCTTACACAATAGATCTTATTCCTATAAAAACCGCTACAAATTTAGTAGTGAGTAAGCCAAACTTGGCATGTATTTGTGTCAAGTATCCTTCTGGATGCCTCAGGGCATGCCATGTCACTTCCAGCCCGCTTTCCAGAAGGTCACAGGACTTGTGTACATTTTTTTAATCTATCTACTTCCATCTGGATGAGTCAGATAACTAAGGTGTCCAAGAGAACAAAATGGCTAAGAAGCGAGAGAATCACTTCCCCTTTCCCTCCCGCTCAGGCGTGTCCCTCTGATCTGAGGCACAAGCATGATGGCAACAAGTCTCTTTGCTTCAGTCAAACTCAAGCAATTGGTCAAGCTCTGTAGTACCGGCAACCTCCATAAACATTGCATTCCTGGGGCTTGGATCTCCTATTGATTAACTTGGCTGCCTAAGAAGGTATAAACACCAAATCAAGCTTCTGACACAGCTGGGCTGCCCATTATATTTTTGTGAATTTTTAAACCCATAATAATGCACTAAAAATTAGAAATTATCACTTATTTAGTGTTCTTTATGTAAATCCTGGCCACTTACAGGATATGCATAGGAAGAACAGGTATCTAAAAGCAAAGGTGAACTACTGAAAGCACAAGATTAAACAACTGACAAAACCTGAAGAAACACATGAGAATTAGGATTACTAAAATAATTACCAAAAAAACCCAAAGACCTGAAGCATATGGAAACATCATGAGAGCTACAACAGTATTGATGGAACTTTTATTAACTAACCAGAAGCCTACCAATCATTTGCTGTGCAATGCTTTCCAGATGAGTATTGGTTTTGATATTTAGCACCACTCTGCAATTTTTATGGGACTCAGCAATCTTGTACTGGATGTGTAATCATCTTATCTTTAAAAGCATGCAGCATGGGAAAAGACAGTAAGATGTATTCTATAAATACAAAAGACAATTTGTAGCATAACTGTCAGTACGACCCAGAGATGATGTATGCCATGGACTGAGTTGCCTGTATTTGACACCTAACTGTATCAGTTAAATTCAATTCTGTTTTACTCAGGTGAGCTCAAATTTTAGCTATAACTGGTTATTATAATGTTCTTACATTTCATCCCTGACCTTCACAAGTTAACCTCCCCTTTTGTTCTTCAGGTAAAGCATAGCAATAAATGGAAAAAAAACAGTAATAGAGGGAAAAATATTCTGAATATATTTATTACACCCATTTATTTTTGGCCAAACTATTAAGAGAATTTCAATTGAGACAACTGGATTTTCAAATTACCATACAATAATCCAGCTGACGATAAATTGCATCTTTTTATAACTTGCCGTTCCACCTGTTCTCAACAATTCTCCTTTCTATTTAATTTGTCCAGTCATCACACTTTGCTTTATATAAGATACCAATTACTATGGCATTACTTTTAACAATTAAGCTAAAAAACCACCAATATATTTGTCAAACACAGGCTTTTGATGACACTCAAAGGGATGAAAATTTCTGTTTGTATTACCCCTAACACGAGAGATGTTTTTCACTTCTGGACTTTGAAAGTAAAGAATTATTTCGTCATCCTCATGATGGATCTCATGGGGAGATTGCCATTTCATTATGGCCTTTGGAGTACCTGTTTTTCTCTCACATACACATAAAAATAAATATGCGTTAGGAATCCAGTAAGGCTGTCGGATGAAGAAGATAAACAATCATTGTGGAAGGTTTTCTCTTATATAATAGTATAACCACTACATACAGTTGTCCTTAGGAGTTGAGCTAATACTATTCCTACAATCAGTATAATTCTTGGACTTTAGCTCTTCCAGTAGAGAGCACTGTAGGATATTTTAATAATATAACAACATCTGTTTTTTCTTAGCACATTTCTATCTCTTAAAAAAAAAGCAACACATTTCTGTATGGCTCTGAAATCCCTGAACATTCAAAGTTCTCCTTTATGCAGATTTAAATAGGAAATACAGAATAAAAACTACTTAGTAAAACCATACAATAAAGAAAAAAAGCAATGCAAAATTACTGGATAGCGGGTGCCAAAATTTGATAAATTAGCTCTTTCTACAGCACAATTTGGAAGAATTTTGATTCACTGATGAAAGGAAGACAAATATACCCATTCTTATAACATCAAAAGAATGACTGCCTATAATAAAAAACAGAATGATGAAAAATAAAAGTGGAACCAATTTTGAACCCAAAATGAACAAATGTCTAACTTGTTAATCATATCTTCGGACATCAACATTTTTTGCTCAGCCTTGCCTATGAGTCTTCATCAGTTGAACAGGAAATCTACAGTGTGGACTATAAAAGTACTTCTGGGCCCGTTGTTCTCCCTACACTGCATACCTCTCACCAACAGCTTTCTTGTTTCTCTACAGATTTTTGCTAAAGTACATAACTGCTTGGATTTTTCCCCACCAGGGAGCCACACTTGCAATCATATCTTGAAAAACAACTGTTGAAAAACAACAGGCAGGACTGCTGTTCAAATGAGAGCAACAAGGATATATTTTTAAAAAATGAGGTAACAAAACTGCCACTAGATTTGTTCTAAAAACGAAAAACTTAGCCCAAAGGTAAAATAACATTAGAAGATGCAGCTAGTACCTCTATGAGGAAGAAAAGAGCATGCTGGAATAGAGGGGAAGAAAAAAAAAAAAAAGGCAGAAAAAAGAAAAAAGTAATAAAGCTTTTCTTGTCAGGACTCTCACTATAGAAAACACTAGTTGTAGGTGGAAAACATTCAGTATTTGTTCAGCACTAGTCAGCGCTTCAGAAGTGCACCTCAGCTCTGTCATGCCCTGCAGTGGTGTCAGACTGAACCTGAAGGCAACAGCAGGGCTGGGGACAGCCCACTGCTCTGCCCCTGTGCTGTAACGTGACATTATCAGCTCCCCTAACACCTGCCCAGAACTTAGGCCCAGGCAAACAGAACAGACAGAGCTCTTGTCCTCTCAGCAGACTTGCTTCCTCCTTGGACAGCCACACAAGGAACACCTCACTGGGCTACAGTCTTCACTCAGACTGTAGTCTTCACTCAGACTTCTGTTGACTCTTCACCTCTGTAGAGGTGAAACTCCAATAGCCAAGATATAAACACAACAATTTCAGCAATGATATTTGTTATGAAAGGCAAACCAGCAGAGCAAAGAGGCAGAGCAAGAGGATATCTCTGGGAAAAAAGACATCCCTTATCAAAATTTCCCTGGATGTGGCTGGACACTACTCTTTTTGGACAGAATTCTTTCTTCATGGGTGTTGCACATCACTTCACATGCAAGGACCCTTTGCTCAGGGAGTGGATAAAATGGAGAACAGTAAAACTATTAATGTCCAAACTATACTTCCAAACTTGACCTTCTGGATTTCCAGTTGAACACAATCTGTATTTCAAACTTTCGCATTTATACTCAGGAAAAGGTGTGCACAACTACCTCAGTAGTCAAAGACTCTTTTACACATAAATCTGACACAAGAGAGTCACTACAGGACAGATATATGTACATAGGTACAAAGGAGATGGAAAGATTAAGTGTGATTTATTTTTATTATTCTGTTTCTTAAACTGCAATTCCTATACCGAAAAATAAGCCTAACATTTTCTTAGCAAAGCTTCAACAGGGAAAAAATGCTGAGTCTGTATATTCACATGAAAAATCTACAAGAATGTGCTTAAATAAATATGCTACACTCACATGAAGTAATAATGGTAGTTTGACATAAGTGGCCAAGAAACTGTCAGCTTTTTGTAATGAAAACTACATTTTTTTCCTTGCTCCTAAAAATTACTTCCTAAGCAACAACTATGTTTTTAAACAACAGTTTAAAACAGTTTGTTTCCTAAACAACAACTATGTTTTTAATCTTATATAGGTATTAGTAGTACGAACTTCCTAAGTTACTTTCCGAAGAACTGAAACATACTCTCAACATACCTTGGTCTCATCAACTGCCAATGTCCTATCTGCACAGGACTCAAATCCCGTGCTGAGTCTCCTCCTTGAACCTGAGGGAAGACTCTGGAAGCAAATACCACGGGAGCAACACGCCTGCTGAAGAAAAGCACTTCCTACACTGGTGTAGCTGTATTAGATCTTTCATTTTTCCCATATGTAACTGGAAGTGTCTTCTCTGTGCTGCTTGTTTTACACACATTTTTATGTTCTCTTTTATTAATCCATTTCTTTGAAGAGGCAGTTTCTTTGCGTCGCATAATCTCATATGAAAGCCAGCTGTAAAGTCTATATATGCAAGGATCCACATTCCTCAAAACTTGGTCTTCAGGAACTTCAGAATATTAGAAACTAACTCTGTTTTTCTAACAGCCAGCTACAATAAGAGTTATTTACTTTAAAAGACTGGCAACAGTACAGTCATTTAAATCTACTATTTGACAAATATTTAAAACAAATCTGCAGAGCACTATCTAGAAATCAGATTTTTTTTCTTCCAAAAAACACAGAATAGGGAATTGAACTTAAATTAGAAAGAAGATTTCAGCAGGATGAAGCATTTTTATATAGATTACTTCAGACTTTTAGCATGAGATACAAGATGAAAATACTCTCATCTTGACATTAATACGCGGTAACTTGAAGATCCAGAAATAGAGATAGCCATCTCCATCTATTTTAAGAGAACATAGGTGGTAAGCATTTACTAAGCAATTTTACAACTACAATCAAATCAACACTAAGTTGTTTGTCACTTATTGGATAAACAATATGATGCTTTCCAGTGAAAGAGCAATCTTCAGGTGCTATGGTGTTAAAATTAATCTGGCCTGGAATATTGCAGTGGTAGTTACACCTTTGGTATGACATACGATAAGGAAAAAAGTAAAGTTTAAAATTGTTCATATAAGGAGGCAAGATATTGAGAACAAATTTACATCTTGAGCTCAAGACACTTAACTAGAAACCAAAGTTGGGATCTGATTTGAGAACAGTGATTTGGACCAATGTAAGAAAGGACAGAAAACAAACAAACAAAAAACCCCACCACAGAATCACTTCAATTCCCTATGTTCAAAATAAGGATAATAATGCATCCCACTTCTTGTGGGCATTACCAATTTATTACCCTATTTATTTCCTTAGTGGAGTCCTTAAAGCCAAGTCCCAGGTCGTTCGACCCTTACTTATTCGGAACTTTGGTCTATGACGATGTTTGCAGGAGGGTGGTACCTAGAAGCTTCATCTCATTTTTCTGGAGACTGCACAAACAACAAAGATAGTCCTTGGCTTCAAAGAATTTATGATTTAAGTCAATTGTAATAAATTACAATAACATCTTAGAGGTGCACAGCACCATTTCTTCTGTTTAGTGCCTCTGATGGTTACTACTAAAAACACTGAGCCACATTCCTCATTACTACTCAGGCCACAATGTAAACAGAGCCAGTAAAGTGCTCATGATAGTACAAGATGAACACAGTGGGCTCAAATTCTGAAAACAAAAAGCAAGGGAAAACATCTACACTTCCTCGCCTCCCTCTCTCCTGGTTAACCAGAGAGAAATGAGTTAGGAAAATGGAAGTCTCAAAATACTTCACCATTTGAGACCCAAGGGAAAAATCAAACAAACAAACCACTTCCAATTCAGGACTGCACCTAGTTTTAAAGGCTAAAACTAATTTCAGCATTAAGTACACACACACACAATTTTGGTCAATGTTTTTTCAGTTCCAGAATACGTTTGCTTCTAACAGCTGCAGTTTGTCATGGGCTCACACACTGCAAATTATGAAGCTGCTTGTAAATTCTGACTTAGAGACCTCCATAGTCCTTGATTTCCATGAATTTTGAGCAATAATCCTATATTCAAAGAGCAAACGAAATCTTCCTCCCACTTAATCATTTAATTAACCGAATGCTCTAATTAATGTGATTTGTCTAGTTACTTCTGTTTCTCCATCATCTCCAATTTCAGAAGCACATTAGTGCTAAAACACTAATAAGAAATACGCCTCAGGGATGTTTTTACTCAACGCTTCAAATTGTTTTGAACACACGAACACAACGCAGTCCAACACATATCATTAATATTTGATGTATATCCTCGTTTCCATAGCTTCTTCCTTTTCAGTAGCATTACAGCAACAAGTTGAAAACAAGCTGTAAATTTACAGGACCTATTTAGTTTCCCTTGCAGATTCAAGGTGAAGGAAATACTATTTATATAAAAAGTATTAAAAAGATGCAACACCAAGGGATGATGAGATGAAAACATACGGCAGAAAAAAGATAAATTCATACCAATGCAGCCCAATATGATCTCTCTTTTAATGGCAAGCAGTAATTGCTAGTGAGAGTGAAACTCATTTTAATGAAGCTTTACAAACATCTTTCTTGGCTACGTCCCAAACCATAAATGACTATTTGGTAATGTAAGTTATGGCTTAAGTTCCCAGGTTCAACATTCAAAATGCTCTTTGGGATAGTACAAGATTGGCTTTACATTTCCTGAATCCAAATCTCCTGAGACACATTTCTGAGATAGCAAGAAGAGTTCATTACAGTTCAGGATCTCTAACTGACTATTGCACATCAGCATACTAGAGTTTATCATTAGTCTCACAGCTCAATGGCCTGTCCAATGGTTTCTTGAAGATAAATTCTCCCAGAGAAGCTCAGGAGGTGCAAAATGTTTCTCAAAACTAGTGCATGTATTTTCCATGCTGATTTGCCCAGATGTTGTTCAAAAAGTTGTGCTCTCATTTTCTATAATCTAGTTCCTAGTCTGTCTGGGATGAGTTTCCTAAATATACCTGGTTATCCTTGAACGGAGTGACATTGTAAGCATAGAAAAGGTTCAGGGAACTGAAATATCCAGTTTTATGGAAAGCCTGAGAAGAAGTTAGTTTATCTGCATGCCTGAGTCTAATTAAAGGGGAGGGAGGAGAGAAAAAAAAAAAAAAACTGCTGCTGGTGACCTAGTGATTTGTGCAAGCAAATTAGGTTATGGATGAGCCCTGCAAGTCCTCAGACAATAATTTAAATGTTTATACTCTTCAGCCTATTCAGCGCCGGATGCGCGATTCACTAGGCACTTGGTGGCCCCGCGGATGCAGAGCAGCTCCAAGCGGCTGGAAAGGCGGCAGGAGCGGCAGTTCACTACGGAACCCAACTGTGCAGAAGGAAAACCTGGCGGCACCAATGATGCTGGTGAGGAGTTTCAAGAAGACTCAAGGGAATAAATATCAGTAATAGACAAATAACAGGAAGAGACAGTGGGAGAACTGGGCAAATCTCTACTGACCCCAGGGGTTTTAAGAGATTTCCTCCTTTTTCCTCTGCATACTTCCTTTTTTGTTGTTAATTATGCATGGAAAAGTCTCTGAGTTTTGTTCTGTTGTCCTGAACACGTGTTCACATCCCTGGCTGCCTGCTGCTCATTTGGTACCTGATCCTGCCAGGTACTGAGTAGCACCTGACCATCTTTCTCACTAAGTAAAATTCACATATATAATTAAAAAAAAAGGAATAAAAAAGGCATTTTTTTTTTTTTTAAAAAAGGCTGTTACAAAGTTTCTCTTGATTTTCCACTTAAAAAGGATCCCTCTTTGTTGGACCAGTTATTGCATCTATTGTCATTAGATGTAATGAACTTGGAGTATTTGCTATAGTTGTCTGGAACATTAAATGAATGCAGCATTGCACTTAGTCCTCTACAGGAGCATAATCAGCATTTGCATTAAATTCACAACTACATTAGTGGTTCAGAAGTTCCAATACACTGAACAAAGTCATTTCCTTGACATGATATTTCTACTGGCACTGTTTAGGAAACAGAAAAAAAATACAAAAAAAACCCCCCCAAATTCCAAAACTTTTATCATTTTGTTGAGATAAAAGAAGACTTAAAAAGGGACTTAAAAGGCTTAAGGCACCACCAAGAATGAACCCAAACTACTTGAAGGGGCTTTACCGTATCGTGCTTTACCATTAATCCAAACTTGCTATAGTAAATTAATCAGAAATGATCTGAAATAAAGTGCCCACGATGCATTGACTAGCATTAACAGGTATGATCTGTTTTCTCTGTATTTCTTTTTTTTCCTGTATTTTCTTTTTTTACTTCTGTGAAATTATAGATTCTATTTCTTATTTGCACTGCAAATCCACTTCATACTTGTAACTGAAGTATTTAGATACTTCAAGTGAAACGTAGCTTCTGATGGGATCAAGGGATCCTAAGTACAACCTGAGGTCTACACAGAAGATGGGAGCTCCAGAGACTAGATCATAGTTACTGTTTTGTCTTTTAGCTGCAGTTTATAATGTGCTATAAAAATATAACCAATATTTTGTTATCCCACATCTTCCTTAAGGTGACTGAGAAAACAACATCTTCAGTGCAAGCTACCAAAATTTTGCTCTATATTTGCTTGGGTTTTGCCCCCACAGAAAAAGAATCAAAATACTATACAAACTATACTAAACAGCTTCTGCAACTAATCACCTTCTGCAAGACCTAGACAGAGGACATGTCACTGTCCTCTGCAATGCCAAGAGGAGAGGGGGGAGGGAAAGCCCAAACTAAATCACCAACCTCAAAACCTTATTTAAGAAAGTACCAATGGTTTATTAAACTGTTAAAGGTAAATTATACTTATGTAGTACATGACAATTACTTAATTTACTAGCATCAAAATTATACCATTATATCCAGCAATCTGTACACCAAAGATTATAGGCCAAACCATCCTGAGAAAAAGTGAATTTCAGAAGAGCAAATGCAGACTGGGAATTGCTGTAAAGGGAAGAGGAAATTCATGATTGTGTTTTTGTTTGCAGGAACTCCTAATGGATCCTGTTTATACTTCCAGAAGAAACAATTCTGCCTATTGTGCCTTACAAAGAATATTGTCAAAAACCATCCTAGCAAGTTGCGGTCTAAACAGTGAGAGATATTCCTAACTCTATACTAAAAAGTCCTCTCCAATTTATAAAAACAAACAAAAATGTGAAAATTGTGCCAACTTCATTAGTTTTGTTAGGTTTGGTCTTGTTATGACATCAGTCAACCTATGAACTGCATTTTATCAACAAGCTTTCACTAATTCTTAAAAATTCCTGTCTTAAGGAATAAAATAAACTAGAAAAGGTGTTTTGTTAGCAATTTTTTTTTTTGGATCATCACAGAAGTAAAGATTAGCTTCAGAAAGATGCTTCTGCAGTCTTACAAATAGAAACATCTTTTATCCAAAGTAATTTTCATCCAGAAAACTATGTAGTGAATTACAGTTAATTGCCCATGCAAGAACTCCTTAGCTATTGCTTTCCATCAGAAAGTTGTATTAGATTTGATTTACTAGATGGTCCATTTTGATTATTCTTCACACACATAATTATGTTGTGACACAAATCAGTTCAAAGTGCTGCCTTTTCACCTGAACAAATCTACAAGCTGAACAAATAGAGTATCACAATTCTAGAGTGGAGCAATATCTACAAACAATTGAAAAATGTCCATGAGTTCACAAATACTGGCTCTGAAGATGCTTCCTCAGTTTTCAGTTATTTCACAACCTAGTTACAGTATGTGAACCTATTTGGATATTTTAGTTAAAAATCAGAATGCTACAAATCCAACTGAAGTATTAAGGCATCTATGTTCTCGCTTTAAAAAGAAAAACATTGCAAAATCTAATGAAAGCAGTGCTTGAGAGCTGAGATGGAAACTTCTTTTAGAGCCAATAGATTACTTCGTTTTGTTATGTCCACATATGCCAGCTAACCTCAAAAAAAAGCTGTGCAAATTTATTCCAGATCCTAATAAAAAGCCTGTGTGGACATCCTGAAACCCTGCACGTTATGTCTGCAAAGCAGAGAATTTTTTTTACTTGTTTTGTAAGAACGAATTAAATAACTGACAGTTCTGAATAATTATTGTCCACTTTGAAAAGGAAAAAATGGGCAACCTTCACTTAAGATGTGCTGCAGTGTATTGCAGCTTCCTCCTCCTCCTCTGCCCCACAAATTGCTGCTGTTTCTGCAGTTATCACCATCCCTATTGCTGTCTCCTTTAGTCTCAATGTTTTTCTTCAGAGCACCTGTACTGACATCTATTCAGGAGACAGACTCCACCTGCACTTGAGAGAAAATAAAAGGAAAGAGATGAGGAAAATGACTTTCCCTCAGTCTCTTTAAAAGATCACAAAGCTACTGACATTGCTCTGTAACTACAATAGGAATCATAGCTTCAGCTTGATCTTAGAACAGTGGGAACAACCACTCCAGCAAATATCCTTCCCTCCCAAAAGTTACATTATAAAAGCCAGGGTTTCTGGCAAGGTTATGCAGTTAAATAGTAATACATCCTTTGGTCAAAAATTCACTCAGAGTACACAGAATAAAAACATGTTCGCTTGGTAACTAGCAGAAGGAGGTTTACGTTTCCACTACAAATGCTTGCTCAGTGTGGCAATGCTAAGCTAAAGGAAAACTGCAAGTAGAACAGCAGGGAATACCAATGTAAGAAACCAAGTCCTCATCTGTGAGCAAAGCTTTAATTTTATATTTTAAAAAATACCAATCATGGGATAAAACACAGTTTTATCCAGAATAGAACATGGTGGAATTCTATTAAAATACCCTTCCCTTTTAATGGCAACTAATTGCTGATTACTCAGTTCACTCTCAGTTATTTTGGTTAGTGTTCCCTCCGCCTCTTAAGCAGAGCATTTGCTAAGTTTCTAAATTCAGGAAGAGGCATTCCCTATGAGCAGATGCCATTAGACTAAAACACTACTGCAGAACTACACTGCATCTAGCACGAGAAAGCACCAGAGTAAGACTTCGGATTTTACTGTACAAAAACCCCATTATACCACATTTCCAAATGCTTCTATTTCAATACACCAAGCAGACAAAGTTCTTGATTCATGCCCTTGATATTGTTCAAAAGAAGTCTATGCTATTGCTGTTAGTTCTTGTAAACAACCTGATTGTACTTTTCTTTGCACTCAGAATTTACATCTATTTGGCATCCACTAAAGAGAAACAGAGCATCGAACACACCAGGAACTCAGGTGTGCTGTATAGAAAGCTACAAGATCATTCAGATGAAAGAAGAGTAAGTTGGCAGCTATCATCTAGGAAACAGAGATCTTTCATCTGCAAAACACCCACGACTTAAGTTCTTTCCTCACCACTTCATTTAGCAAATTCATGTCTCTGCAATTTTGAAATGCAAAGCAAGACCCAAGGCGCTGTGTTCTAAAGGTAAGAGGATAAAAAGTTCATATTTTCTTACCTTTGCATTATAGGGAATATAATGCTTTGATAGGGCTTCAGGAGTGTGCATCCATGTTTTGTCTACAGAAAAGCAAAAAAAAAAAAAACACTGAATAGATTATCCAGTAGTTAAATGTAACTATAATATCTGAAAAGCATCAAGCATCTTTATTTTGTTCAGATAATCTGAAGTTGTTACTGGGACTGGAAGCAAAGGCACTGCATCCTGCAACTTCCCAACTATTTACATGCAACAGCTTGGCCACATGTCAGATTTTAACTGACTTTAATTACCACATAAATTCCAGTTCATCCCCCTTCAATATGTTTTTTGGTCCAAGGATGTTTGCTGCTTCTGCCACATCAGTACATTCTGTTGGTTAAAGCACTGACTACATGTTATCCTTTTAAGGACTATTTCTTTTGTTAAATTAAGAGATTTAAGAAATCATTTTTGAAAAATTATCAAAGGGAAAATGAACTAAAAAACAGTTCTATTTCTTCCAGAGCTAAACGAAGACATACTGTAAAAATTTAGACCTTATATAATGTTTTATTACATACATATTCTAAATAAATTTGCATATTTTTTATTCATGATTTTCACATCTCAGGAGACCACACTATCATCTTACTTTTTCCTCTGTGCGTTTTATATGGTAACATCATGAGCTAACTGTTTTTCAAATGCATCTTCCTCCCTTAAGTGGTCAATTAAAACGGATAACAGAAGATGGAATTCTAAATATTAGAAATATCTGACTTGTATCAGAAGTTCAGAAATCCTCTAAAAATGCTTTCAAATGAAGAAAGTTTAAAAAAAAGACAACCCAAAATACTAAAATGTAACTGCAGGAGAAATTCTGACACACAGCACTATACATATTCTCCACACATTCAATAGGGAGTAGCATTTAGGACATGAGACTTTTTTCTGTTTTTATTATTGTGAATTAAAGTCACAAACCCTGGAACTTTATGGAATTAAGTAATGGAGCAACAGCTTAAAGCAAAATCCTACCCTTCGATACAGCCTTTAATAGGAGTTGCAATATAGTGGTTATTAACTGTTCTCTCAGTAATAAGAAAAATAAAACCCATTCCAGTTAATTTGACTCATTAAGAGCAAATTCTACAAAATTCATTGACACTAAACCAACAAGCAATTTTTCTGAATAAACAAGCAGCAAGAAACCCATAACACAAAGTATTCACCACAGTCACCATCGTAACAGGATCAAAACTCCAAAGCTAGAGGAGGAGATTTTTCCTCTTTAACCAAATCTCACTCTATATGACAAAATGTTCAGCTCCATCATTCAAGAGTGACAGTGCCCCTTCTTAACCAAGGAAGCAGGAATTCTCCATTCAGATGCAGCCAGGTCTGTGCTTATGCACTGCAGCGGGTTGTGACTGGAATACTGGAACCAAGGGGAGAAATAATATCCCAAAATATATTCCAAACTGAAGCTTAGCCTTGGTACAGAGTACAGGTTTGAAGGCTGAGGTTATGCAGATAAAAAAAAATGATAGTCAATGTGAACTAGGAATATTAAAATAAAGCCTGATAACCCAAAATGTAAGTATAAGCATAATATTTCAAGTCATTTCACTAGTGAAAGTCAGACAAGCAATGAAGTCACTGTGTTTGACTGCAAGACCAGATGTGGAGGCAGCAGTCACGCAGGGCAGGACTCCTCTGCTCCTTCATGCTTACTGCAGCAGAGCCAAGACCTGCGCAGGGGACGTGTCAGTTCTTCAATAGGCCTGCACCTGGAAGCGTTTAAACACCCCTTTTGCTACACCTCAACTGCTTACCAGCTTCAGCAGAATACTTGCATACTTGCATGTTCAGGAGTTTTCAGTCGTAAAAAATTTCCGTAGTAAAAGTGTTCCAAATTAATATTTTCCATTTCTTAAAAACAAGCAAACAAACAAAAAAATATCCCCCAATCACCTTACTAACTAGCACCAGCCCAACAAGGTTCTATGATTTCTATAGGCAGATAAACAGACAGGTACCAATACAGTTAACCATTCCAAAACATTTCCTTCTCCCTCTTCCCATCCCCAAGCTGGACAAGTTCAAAGCTGAAGAAAAAAGATGCAATTTCTGTTGGCGGGGGGCAAGGATGAGATAGGGGCAAATTTGAAATGCTGATCTTAATTAAGCAGCTGGTTATCATTTTGTTATTAGATATAAATTCACTTTTTAAATCCATTCACTTGCCTCCCAAACCTCAAATCGTAATGCTACATGAGATTGTGAGAAGGAAGTAACATCGTTACAAGAGTCTTCTCGTACAGGCCGGCATCCTAATTCAGGGCAGATATGGAAACACGGATGGATGCTGTCAGCTCAACGGGAAGGAGAAATCAGCAAGTCACCAGGGCATCAAAAAGATGCTGGATCCTTTGAAAACTCAAGACAGTGATTAAAAGTCTGAGTCAGCAAGCAGCATTTCCATCAGCAGACACTGTGACACGGGTTCTGAGTTCTCCACTGGTCTCAGCAGCCCATTTTCTAGAAGCAGGTAGTGGTTAGAGGATGGCGGCATTTCCGGGAGGGAGCAGGGGGACACCTCTTTGTATGCTGTTGCATACAAAAAAACCAGTGAAACGCAAAAAAATTACACTCATAGCAAAGGTGTGCAAAAAATAATGCAGATATTACAGAGAAGTCCTTGCTACCAGTTTCTCCTGTGGAATTATAAGCTCTGATTTTGGACTCTTGCCATTAGCTTTCAATAGCTGTTTGAAATACTGCTTAGAGTTAGTTTGATTCAACAGCAGCTGGGAAATAGCAGATTTCAGAAAAAGCTTTGCAAACAAACCTGAAAACTGTGAAAACAGAAAACCCATAAAAAGATATTCATTTAAATAGCTGAGGTGCGTGTGGGCTTGCTATTTGTTTTATCCCTTGCTTCTAAAGTCAATTTTAAATGGGTTTTCATGGTTTACTAAATTATTCATTCTGAAGCAATAAACAAAATATGAAACCCTACACTGAAACACAATGAAAAACACCATCCACATTATTATTTTATTGATTATAGCAGAAAGATCTAGAGACTTCACAAATAAGTAATGCAATGAGTTCTAAAAAAAAAATCCTTAAAGCCTGAATAAAACAGAAACTGACAAATGCATTCATCTAATATAATAAAAGCAGAAAATGAAGAGGCGTGGGCTATCACACCTCATGAAAGCTACAGATATTTTAGAACTCCTCTGAAGTTTTTTGGTTATGCTGCTTTACACTTAATACTTGCATGAAAGTTCAAATAAGTACTCAGATGTTTTTTGAGAAATAAAATTCGGTTGAGTCTGAACCATCCTAAGACCATTAAAGCAGAAGTAGGATTATGGCTGGAATGAGAACTCCTACGAGGACAAGGCCTGAACACAGGGTGGGCTTTTGCCAAACCTACTGTCAGTGCAGGGGAGAAAAGGAGGGAAAAGGGATCCATGTTGGGAATTCAAGTGCACAGGATAAGGCACAGCCCTGCATAAGCAGGTCAGCAATCCCTTAGCTTACATGCAGTGCCTGCCCGAATACCTGCCAGGGAAGTCTGCAGTGCAGACTCCGAGATTCCCTATAGCAGCAGGGCAGCATCCAGCCTAATTTGCAAGAAAACTCTATGTGGGCAAAAGGCTTCTTAGGTTTTGCCCTGTGCCAGTATATACTCGTCTGCTAAGACCAGTGGGAGAAGTGCATAAAATCAACATTTTGAGGACATACAGTTTGCGAGATGGATTGCAAGGGTGGGGGGGGAAGGGGCTGAGCACTTCAATGGTAAGAGGATTAACCGTACTCAGAATTGAGACCCCTCCAAATCATGCCAGCTCCTTTCCATTACAACCAGAAGGTCCTTTTACAATTTGCATTTCACATCAAGCGCTGGGTGCACCACGTTACTGGGGGCCAGCAAGCCCTGGGTGGAGTCACTGCGGAAGTGCTGGTGGGTGCTCCCAGTGGGAGGAAGGGGCTACGTTCATGGAACGTGCGCAGAAATCCCACCCCGAGGTCTATGCGCCCTGGGGCTGCAGGAGAGCCCCAGAACTGTGTGGCACTTGCCACTAGTGAATGAAGAGTTTACCTTGGAAAACAGCCACGGCTGACCCTAGAATAAGGGAAAGCAGTAACAGGGCAGAAAACCTTCCCTGCACCCTTTCAGATACCTTCCTCTCCACGTTATTGTCCTTTTTATTGCTAGTTTTTTTTTAAATAGTGAAACCTGCTGAACAGGGCATGTTTAAGTAAGCTTCCTGAAACCCCACACTTGCTATTAACGTAGGTGACAAGTGCTTCTATTTACTTCAGCTCTCAAAGCATTTATGAAATCCTAAATTTGAGTGGCCATTATGCTTAATCTAAGGCATAGAGAATACAAGACTGAGTTGAATACCCCTAAGTGTTACAGTGAAAATAAAAATTCTCGAAGAACTAAAGCTTTTTCTTTTCTCCTTAGGCAAAAACCCTTTAACATTGATAGATGTCTTCCTTGCCAGTAGGAGAGAAAATCTTCAGCAGACACACACAAAACTGTCTCCCTCTTGAATCGTTTCTTTCATCCTGTGCTCCAGCAAGATAAGTTCATCAAGTTAACAGCAAGTTAACAGCAAGTTTTTAACAGCAAGTTAATAAAGTTATTGGCAGATTATAATAAGTAATTAAAATTGAGTCAAATTCTGCCCCACAAATGTATAGGCCTATCCCAGGGAATGTACATAATCAAATATATGTATATATATATATATTTCCCCTTTTGTTAGGCATAAAACATGTCTTGGAGACATACTAATTCTTAGCCAAGACCCTGGAAGCCTTATCTTCCTAGAACAGAGTGGATTTCTCCAGAATGTTCAGCCATTCTGTATCCTCCCCTCAAAATATTCAGGAGATGATTTTAAATAGCTCCTTATTAAAATAACAGAACAATGCAAGCAACATTGGGTTTGCACAATTGCAAAACACTAAAAATAATCTAGCATTTGCATTTCCTCAAAGAGTAATGCTCATTGCACAATCTACAAATTTTACACTATATATTAAGGATGGCAGTACTTAGGACAAAATGAAAGAAAGATAAAAAGTGTTAGTGCAAGCTATCAGTAATGAGCAAGCCACTTTTGCACTTAGTTGTTGGTGTTACTATGAACTTAAACACAGCTTCCTAAATAAAAGGGAAGAAAAAGTAAGTTTGAGCTGTGCAGCTCGTACCTCTTATCCTGGTGCTGCCAGAGGAGCCACACTGGGCCTCTGCTAAAAGCCCCGAGTTGAAGAAACTGAATACATTATTAGTCTAGTATAACTTAAGCAAACACATTTTCAAAAATTGGCACTAGCAAGTATGTTCAAATCATCTTCCCCCACCATTTCATTTAGAAGTCAGTTATTCAAATATTCCAGTATAAAGAAATGTGGCAAAGTCGTGTAAAAACTTATAAGAAATTATATAAATATAAATATAAATTAAAACTTTCAAATACTATAAAACTTTCAAAGAATACTATATGAGCTTGTTTGGCTGGGCAAAAAAACAGAGGAAAAACTTGTTCGTTTTCAGTAACAGGAAAAAGTTAAAATTGATCTTTAATTTTCTAATTCAACAACATTAAAATGATTTAATAGAAAAGTTTCAGTGGGACTAAAAAATGTTTTTAAAATGCAGATAAAGTGGAAAGAAAGGAGTAGCAGCAACCATTTTAAACAACTACAAAGTGCTAATCTGTAGCTTCCATGCCTACCTATAGAAGCGCAATGCTTTTGAGATTCTAATGCGCTTTATTTCACAATACATACATAACTGTTTCATAAGAAGTTCTAGGAAAGCAAAGTCACCACTGATTGCTATCAAACTATGACTTTATAGTCCGCAGTCAAAATTTATTTCTAATTTTAGTGAATGAAAACAATTCCAAAGAATAATACACCAAGTTGAAGAATTTGAACTCCAAAAAAGTGTTAGCTGCTCTGAAAAGAACAGCTCTCAGTCAGCTTTCTTTGACTGATTTTCTAAAATTGCCACTGAAGCTGAAAAATATATATCCACCTTGAACTCATGTGCTCACAGAAAATAACAAATGCTCTCTAATTAGATATCCAGTTAACTAGCAGGGCATCTATGCAACTCAGGAAGCATCATCTCATTTATCCTGGAAAAGCTGCCTGATAATAATGCACTTCAACAACTCTTATCATACATGAGTGCTCTATAACAAGAACGTCCTAGCCTCTAGATCTCACAAGATAACATTCGCAAAGCTCAGCGTAAAACATTTATCGTGATGCTGTAGGAATTGCTATAGAGAAAAAAAAAAAAAAAAAAAAAAAAAAAAAAAGCTTAAGACCCTCAAACAGTTAAGACTTTGGAAGAATTTTTGTTGTTCTAAAATAAGTATTTAGTGCTCTGTGATTAAGGAACTTGCATATGTTAAGTTTCGCAAAGAGTTAATTTGCTAAATATCATTTAATTTTATGGATTTATTTTGAGCTGCCTACAATATTCTTTCAGCAGAGAATAGATCATATTATTTCTGCCACACTCTCTAAAGATCATGGAGATAAATAGTCAGCAGAAAATTATACCACTCTTCTCCCACTCTCATATTAACAACTGGGTAAAAGAAATTTAGTCATCTATAAAAATGTCAGAAGGTTTAGAACTGGCAGGGGGTGGTATTGCCAAACTGCTATTCTCACCGAAGGAAATACGATTCTACACAGACTCAAAAAGCAGCAGCACAACTACAGGAAAATTCCAAAGGAAAAAATCAAGCTTATTTGTGCCCAACATGAATCCTACAACATTTCCAACGCATACTTGTGTTTTTAATATATATATATAAACAATATTTATTAGTATTTAATATTAATATTTATTTATATTTATAGGTAAAATGCATAAGCAAATAGATACTTGCATACATGCACACACACGCACACACGCTGCGAACTTGCTGCTTATTGTGTCAAACTGCTAACTGAAACTATATGAAACAGTACAGAAATATTTGGTACATAAAACTAACCTTTCCACCCACTATAATTTTGTTCCTATAAAGTTTTACTTTCAAAACCAACATGCAGATACCAATTACTAGCCTTCGTGGGGAAGAGGGGAAAGAAGTGAGAAAATTTAGATGTGGTTTTCCTTTTTTCTTGGAAAGCGATTAGTGATTTTGAAAGGACAATTTATAACCAAAAATATATACAGACCACATGGAAGACAATAATGACTGATACATCTGCCAAGTGTATCAGCAGGGGCCCTGGCAATGAACGATGCAGAGAACGCAAGGGAGCTGGCGGACATCACGCCTAGGTTGCTCTCAACCACCTTAGAAAGAACATGGAGAACAGGAGAGGTGACCGAGGACTGGAAGAAAGAAAGGGTCCCACCGCTCTTCAAAAAGCGGTGAGAGGGCAGACCCAGGGAAGTAGAGGCCCGACAGCATCACACCAGCAGCTTCTGGCGAGGCCACACGTGGAGCGCTGTGCGCCCTGCTCTGGGTGACCCTGCTTGAGCATGGCGCGGGGGCTTGATATCTCCAGAGGGCCCTACCAACCTCCACCATTCCGTGATCTCTGCAACGTAACTCAAGTCAACAATAAATTTGAAGACCACTTTACAGCAAGTCCATACATATAAAACTACATCCTATAAGCTTTGATTGCTTTCATCTGCTTTGTCAGACCCTGCTCATTAAATGCATCTGTTTATATTTCCATAAACAAGACTAAAAAAGTCATTGCATAGAAATGCAATTCATGAGCCTTTTGATTTATGATGCGCTATTACTTCAATATATTCCATTTAACATTATGAATATCATCCACATCTCACGAGTTGATAGACTGGGAGCAATTACCAGCCTTACGAACTCCTTTTTTATTAAAATAACTAGAAAATTCAGATTTCTACATGCAAGAGCAGCTTTGTTATTGAACATTGTGCTATATGTAAGACAAAGTTGACATTTATTTTGGGATGAAGCAGGACCATTGGGGAATAATAAAGGACAAATCAAATTCAGCTGGGATTTACAACCTCCACGATATCAATAATGTCTACTGGGTTTCATACACTGTATTACTAAATTCATTTAATCCAAAGTGGATATACAGACCTACATTTTTAGCACTGGTTTAAAAACTAGTTTCGCTCTCTTTCTCCTAGAAGGTTTGGATTACAGTCATTCCATATTTGAACAAGTCTGTCTAAAAGAAACGCTAGCTTTCTTTCACATTTCTGATGAGACAAAGCCAACAAATGCGAGCTCATTTTTGTTTACATATATGAACCAGTTCCAATACTAACATCAAAAGAATTAGCAAAAAATGCCAAATCTAACTGGGAGATGGATTTTCATTTACTGAAAATGAAACACACTTAACGCTTTCTGGTTTGCATCTAAACATTGCATGTATACACAGCCACGTAAGGACAAATGGGTAAATCGGTAAATCAGTTTAGGAAGCAGAGTTGAAAATCAGAAAAGCCTGTATGAAAACAAAGCATTTAAAAAGGTCTCTTACAACAATTGCTTTTAAACCCATAAACTGCTTAAAAGAGACTGAGATTATCAAGGTATAAATGTATCAAGATTAGCAGGACTGATCTCTACACCACTTCTCGCACTACAACCTCCAATGGCATTTGGAGAGATTATAAAAATATTCAAAGTGATCATACTCTTTGTGATCAAGGTATGTCTTCTGATATTCCAGACAGCTTTTATGATCTGGACGCATCTGGATTTAGCAAAGAAGTGTGCTAGAAATAAGTGTACTAGACATGCACAGCTGCAGTTATGCTGTCAATGTATGGTGGGATAAACTATGACAGACTCCCTTTACAGTCAGAATACTGATACCAAGGAAGAATTCCTGCTACACAAAACATTTGCATTCTTTCCAATAGAGTTTACTGAGTTATTAAAACAGAGGCTTTAGCTCAGTAGGTTTCACTTAAAAATTTTTAGAGGAAAAGGGTATTACATGACAGAAAACTTACCTGTACTGAATAGCATTTCCTATATTAAAAATAAGTGAGGATAAAATAACAAAATTGCTAGTAGAAAAACTGTACCTCTAAATTTCTGTCTAAAGCTTATATTTAATAATAAACTGATCACAAAGGAGAATAAGCTGGAATAACAAAACAAATGTGAATATTTAGTGGTTTGAAAATATTTTTAGCAAGGGTACATCTCAGATGGTTACAAGCTCCATATAGATTCCTATAGGTAAGAGACATTTGGTAGCATGAGATACTGGGCATATTAATGCCTGCTTTCCAAAATAGCTTCTCCAAAAAAAGACCCAGTGAAGGCAAATAATAAATACAAAAATCGGTAAGTCTTCAGAAGTTCTAAAGGCTTTCACCAAGCACATCTTTGGAAAGAAAAAAAAAATAAGTAAAAAAAAAAATATAGTATGAGATCCAGTTTAAGCCTTACACTCCAGAAATTTTTGCATAGCTACCAATCCAGATGTGCTTTTCTCTGTGCATCTCTTAGATGATCTTCTCTTCCTACCTAATTAACTAGGAACAACTATTCATAAGTATTTTCCTTTACAATGTTAATATTCAATATTCTAAAATATTTATACAAGACTTTTCTCCCATGGAACATAAACCAAATTACTTACCTTTCTTCCTGCTAAAAGCACGATTCA
This sequence comes from Nothocercus nigrocapillus, assembly GCA_013398345.1. Classification (NCBI taxonomy): domain Eukaryota; kingdom Metazoa; phylum Chordata; class Aves; order Tinamiformes; family Tinamidae; genus Nothocercus; species Nothocercus nigrocapillus. The sequence continues at coordinate 838,769 of WBNA01000156.1, read as the reverse complement.
TGTTGAAAATATATCCAAATCTGTTTGCTTATTTCCCCCCCCCTCACTTCAACCTGCAGAACGACAAGAGGGGGGGGAAAAAAAAAAAAAAAAAAAAAGAGAGAGAGAAAGAGAGAAGATTTGATTATTTTATTTGAAATTAACAGCTTATCCTCATATTAAAGAAATTCAAATGATTTTAATGATTCTGAAGTAGTTCAGTAAAATGAAATGGAGTACACTTTGTTAAAGAAGAAATTGCAGTTTTGAAGAAGTTTGAGTGAGCTGGGGTCCCTAATATCGAAAGTCCTTTTAAGGCTTTCTGTAAAGCTCTTCTCAAGAGATTTATGAAAGACAAAGCAGATGGTCTTATATACGAGGACAAATACTATACATAAGCTTTAAAATGAATGCTGACTACAGGGCTCCATATAAACATTTGGTCCACATATTCACTGCCCTGTTCTGTGCCACTTAGGCTGTCAGCTTATTTTAAGCTATGCTTTCATCTTCACATGAGCTTGACCATCTAAAAAAAGCACAGTATAAAAATGTATTCTTCACACAAAGGGTTCAATACTGAAAAAAATTCCTCCAATTAGTGTGACATTCTTTTTGCTCCAATTATATCAAAACTTTTAGCCGTAGCAGCAACTTCCTCATCTGATAGTTATATTTGACTCTTTCAAGTTCAATTTACTATATGGTTGCATTTGTTTATAAGAATATAAGAGAAATTATAATATAGTATATACTTTCTTCATACACACACAAAAGATATCCCTTTATATGCTTATCTTGTTTTTAGATTGACAACATATTATTAGAATTTTCTTTTCAAAAGTAAGATTTTACACGAAAAGGAATCCAGTGTCTAAAACCATTTCCTTTTGCAACCTAGGCAGTTTTTTCCTTTTTTTCTCTAACCTGCCAGCCAAAACCTTCCCTTTCATAGGAAAACACCTAGATTATTATCCTTGCTTTTAACAAAAACACAAGTTAAGCCAGTATTTTAAATGGCAGATTCAAAATGGCTAAATACCTTTAAGATTTTTTACACAGACTCTTTAAAAATAATAATAAAATCAATAAAAATTTACTCTTTAAAAATAAATTACTGTCAATTAAAAAGGAGTATAGAAATGGCTTGTGCAACAGTTTGTTTTTCATGTATTAGCACTTAATCAGTGTACTACTAAATACAGAAATTATTATTAATGAGGAATATGATGTTTTTAAGATACATTATTTTATCAAACTTCCATATAAACCACCTCCACAGGCCTCAGGTGCAGAAAAAGCAGGTAGTTAAAAGATGCACAACTTATCATATTTCAGGGTCAGATTTCAAAAAGGTTAATTTGCTTTTTAAGCTTAAGGGTTTTAGGGATACTGTGCTTCAAGAAAGCCGCTGAGAACCTCAAACAACAGATGACAGATTAGTTTAAAAAAATTACACAACAACAAGAATTTACAAGTACTACATTATCTCTGCCTTCTACGGGGAAATCGTGTTAATGCTTATTTCAAAGACGGTGGCCATGGATAAGGTATCAGCCCCCTCCAGGATCCCTTAAGTCCTCAGCGGGGTATTGGGCTACCCCCTGGTATCCAGGGCTCAGCAGCAGCAATGGCAGGTTTGGATGGAGAAAAGAGCAAAGCTTGCATTAAATGCATCTGTTATCTCTGCTAACAATATTCCCAGAGACAAACAAATCAAATGAGAACAAGCTGTTCTCTGATCACAGAAGCTGGGCAGCTTTTCGAATAGAATCTAATTCCATTTCTCCCAATTCATTACAAATAAGCAACACTCAAAGCTGCTGGAAGAAACAGAGTTGCCAAAGAGCCTGTTTGGAGCTTGCGCTGAAGCCAAAAGGCAGGTGCCTGTGCCAGGGTGCAGGGCGGCCGCTGCTGTAGCGGGGCCGGGGTGTCCCATCGAGGCATCTGTTTAGAGTAGCTAAAGCAGTTCTGACTCCGCGGCACTAGGCAATGGAGACCAAAATAGTACATTGCTCATCACTGAGGAAGACACACCTAGGCAAAGAATGTTTCTCTTCCTTACTAGGAGGAGTTTTCCTCAGCTTTCTCCAGAAACCAAATTGTGCTTGGAAAGGCAAGCTTGCATGTAAAATCAAAGTGATCAGCTTACCAGTTACAAAGAATTTGGATGGATATAGATTACAGAATCTTGGAGTTACTTTAAGTTACTTCTTTGGGGGCCGGGAGAAGACCAGAAGTTTGGAAAGTAAGTTCAGAGGAGCACAGGCAAACCCTGTGGGCTGAGGCTGGGCATGGGCTCAGGCTGTCAGCCTGAGTGCTAATCCTGTGGCACAGGAAGGCCAGTATATAAACTACCCCAGGAAACAAAGCGACAGGAAAAAGGAAATATCCATCTCCTTTTCCCTTTCATCTTCACTTCCATTAACTCCTCACTTGTAATGGTTGAGGAGGGAACTGCTGCGGGGCAGTAGCAAAGGCGGGGAGGAACCAAGGGGATTTGATGACTGGGGTATTTGCAGGTGACTGCTCCTGCGGGTACAAGGTTGGCAGCATTTGAAGCTGAAATTGTCACCTCACAATTACTTTTTACCACTGATTATAGTGTCCGTTTGGTCTTCGATGCTCTATTCAGTAAAGGAAGCTGAACAGAAGGACAGAAAGTGGCAGCCTTCCAGGCTGCAACACAAGCAGCCACAACCTCCCCTGGCTGCAATACTGAGGCTTCCAAGCCTCTTCAGACAGACATCTGTAAACGCCTGTGGGCTCCTGCACAAGTTTTGTGTTTTGATGTGTTTTCTAAATTTAGATCTCAGACAAGCCAAGCGAGAGGGTACTGAGGAAAGAAAGGAAATCCACCCGACCTAACTTCCCTTCTATCTCCTTTAGTAACTGGGTATCCCTCCCACTCCATCCCTCTCCACCACCACATGTCCTTCGGTTATAGGATTACCTGGGCCAGACTGCTTTGGTTTTGTTTGTTTGTTTTTCCTGATACCTTCCTTATTCTGGAACTAATTCTTCCATAACAGTCAACCTGCCCCTCCTTCCCTAACCACACACAGCTTGCACGCTAAGCCAAATTTAGCTTGCTTTGGAAGAACTGAAGACTAAGATTTTTGTTTTTTTCCCTCCTAGAACCAAGCCTTTCAAACATACTGTTCCATTTAAACATATTTTCTTAAAGAATGAAGCACACGTTATCTCAAATCCTGTTTTCAAGAGAGCTGCAGTGTTCAGGAATGGGCTTCATTGATTTGCAGGGACTCATAGGCTTGTAAGTTATCCTTGAAGGTAACACAAGGAACCTCGGAATATGGTGACAGCTTCAGAAATCTTTTCCTGAGTTAGACCAAACCTTCATTATAAACATTGTCCTGAGATGTCACACGACAAAATGAAAGCCAAACACCCCGAGACTACATGGAGTGCTCTATAAAGCCAGATGAACATCATAGCAGGACTATCTCTTTTTTAATTACAAATAACTGAAATAACACCTAGCTGCCATCCTTTCTCCTCTGAAACATTAAAGTCAAGAGAAAAAGATGTTGGCATGTCAGTGACTAAAACTGGGTGCAGACCTGAACCTGCAAATCCCACGCGGTCCTTCTCAACGCTCGGTAGGCGAGTGCTGCCACTTACAACCACGCAGAAGCACAAACTGGGTTGTGCGGGCGTGCATTAGTCACTGCAAACCTTGACTTGAGAAGTTTTATTAATCTCAACATTTTTAAAAGCATTCATTAGCCTGAGCTGAATTCTAGACACACTTTCTGACTGCAAGGAAATCTGCATGACAAGATTGAGACTTCTTTTGTAGTATTTTCACACGTGCAAAGTGAAAAAAATCAGGTCAAAAATGGTCTTCAGCCTAATTGCCTCATGATCCTTCTCAGTGATGCCCTGCGACTGGCACTAGGGAGACACACAGAGGAAAGGCAGTCAAGGGAGGTGCTGTCAGGAGGGCTCGGAGTGGGAAGGAAGGAAGAGCAGACAGAAGCAGCATCAAAAAAAGCTGGAAACCACAGCCCTAAGACAGTCCACTCATCAGGATGCTACTCCCTCTTATTGTGAGAGGAATGGCCAGGAACTCCCTAACTGAAGGGTTAGGCTAACACAGACCGGCTCTTCTCAAACCAGCAGCAAGGTACAAGAATCACCCCTTTCTTAACAAGATAAATCTAATAATGCACTGACAGATGTGTTTTCCATAGCAAGAAGCCTTTCACACCGCAGGTAGAGCATCTTGCTTACAGTAGATCTGCCAAAGTTAGAGGAGTATTCGCTCCTCAAAGACAGTCTGCCGGGAGGCAAGCAGCTAGCGTTTTGCTATCGCCATGAACATCAAGCAGGGACCAGGCGTCAGGAAAACTACATGAAACACTTTTCACAGCAATTAAAAGGAAAAAGGAGAAAAAATGCTGCTCATCAAAGAAGAAAATGAAAGCTAACAACGAAGGTGACAGATGCGGGTCACGGAGACACCTGCTAACAATATCAAGTCCTCAGCAGGCTTAGTTACGAGTTTTGCTTTACAAGAACAAAAATTAATTCTCAATATTTAAATATTCATTGTAGAACTCTAAAGAAAACTCCTTATAAGTGGCCGCAAGCCACTTCAGACTGGCTATTAACTGCATAAATTCTATTAATAAAAAACAGAGATGTAAAATTTATCAGTTTCACAATACCTAGTTCTCCAGATCTGCATGTTAAAGCATTAAGGTAATGAAACATGTATTTTTTTGTGTATTTGTAAGCAGTTATTTTGTGTTCTGCTTATCAAAAATGATGTTGAGACATGTTAGTGGAATATATTACTCATAGAACAAACTGTTTCCACTGTACAAATAAAGTAATTTTAAAGTAACAGGAATATTTCTTCCTTCCCAAACTTCCTATATTTTACAATAAGAATCAATACTTCTTTGTTCACTACAATAGCATCATCATAACAAGACATGAGGAACTTCCTTTTTCCTCGAAGCCACAAGGGCAATATCTAATGAAGCGTGGGGAAGGATTTCAGTCCTATCAGCCTAATTGCTTTTAGGCTTTACATGAACTTACAGGTGTCAGCTGCTTAGAGCCAGTTAAAAAGCTTTATCTGGCTTCTCTCACAAGGAACTCGGGCACTTTTGTCTGAATCCAGGGACACGCAGACGGCATATATCTTGCTCACTCTGATATGAGGCCAGTATTTGCTATCCCTTTAGATACCTACCTAGATCAAGCTGAGCAAGTTTTTTTTTTTTTTTTTTGCTTTTCACATCACTTTCAGACATGAAGAGGAGAGTTTTTGTTAGTGTTTTGTTTTTAGAAGCACCACAGTGGAGTCAGTGATGGGGGGTCCATCAAACGCATGAACACACAATAGCTCTCAGGAGTAAAACAGATCTGCTGAAAGGATACTCAGAGCGCAAGCCCACACTTTTAGACACAGTCCATGCTTAGATGGATGTAACTACAAAGTGCAACATAGCCTGGTACTGAACATGGATGGGTTAATTGTGTGTTGGTGTCAACCTTTTTCCTCTGGAGAGCTGATGTGCTGCATACAGCCTAGAGAAGCTATTTGTTTTGCTACGGACAGATTATCTTCAAATTCCCTGTTGAGATTATTTCCTTTGCAGAAAAGCAAAAAAAAAGCTGGTTAGTCAAACAAAAGCCGATTCCTATTAACCTTCTAGAATTTTACTGCATTCGTTACACACTAACAATTGCATCATAGTAAGTGGCACTGAAAGGCAGAAACAGAAATACTTGAGTATTTTAAAAGTAATCTCCAAATGCGCAAACACAAGAATTTTAGAGACAGCTCAGTTTGCAGGTGCAAACAGGTGCAGAGCACAAGTCATCTGCACTGGATATACATTCAGAGACAGCTCAGTTAAGTTCTGTCCTACAGCAAAGACCTTTTCACATTTAGGAGACCTGCTCTAGGGGTACAACACTGTTGAACCCAACGCAGCGCTTGACCCTATCCTACCCAAGCTTATTTTACCGGACTTGAGAAGTGCATTAGAGTCACCACTGCACACACATGCTGAGGAGGTCCCGCAAGACTGTTGTACACGCTTCCTTACACATGAAATTGAAGCTAAAATAGATGATTACTTGAATGTGGAAGAGAATGTGAAAGACTAGGATGTCTGTTGGGGCAGAGGCCTTGGGAAGATATTCTGTGTGTGCACCAAAGAACAAGCAGCAAGCTAAGAGCCGGAGGACAGTCCTCAAGCACACATCTATACTGCACTGGCAGCTCTATAAATCTCAGTATATATACGCAATAAGTGTTTCCTTCCTATCAAGGCTTCAAGAGGCCTGCCACAAAAGTACTGAAGAGTATACCATTTACTTCACAAACTTTTCTAATGTGATATGGAACGTTTGCCCTTACATTAAAGTCATTAAGTTTCTCATTAATTTTAATAGTCAGCATCTTACCTTTAATTCTTAGCCTGAAGGACAGCAGTAAGTTGTTTCTATACAGAAAAGTATAACTTAAATAGTATAACAACCTAAATCAGATTCATTACACTTTAATCTCCTCTTCTTTGTCTTATAGATCAGGAATGTGCTTAAGTGGCTCATTTCAATGTCTATTAGTCAGAAAGGTTCAGATTTTGCACATTAAGTTTGTCACAGATTTTATTTCTAGATTTCAGTAAATGAACCACCCCAGAGCAAGTTTTAATAGAAATAATGAAAATTACTGATATATACACTCCATAATAGAATTACCACATTGGCAAGGTTTAAATTTCTGTAGTTTTCCTAGATAGGAATGCTGTGTAGCTTTGAAACCAGTTAGGACTAAGGAGAACATCTGGGTTTTGAAAAGGTGATAGATGAGCAAGGTCAGAGCTGAATATTCATTGCACCAGAGTGTCACACTGGGCTACTTGGGACTAGCAAAGCTGCGATTCCAGTCCCTGCTCCAGTGAACTTCCACATAGCTGAAACAAATGTTTATGCAGAGCTTAACACTCCACATTCACAGTTAGTTCAGCTTGGCAAAGAAAATGCCTCACTGAGGCACATTCAGTGTGTGGGGATGAAAAACTGCCTTCCCTTGTCCCTTACATGCACAGATTTCAATGACGACGCTTGAAATACCAAGGCCAGTGTTTGTAACCTGCTCTATGCTCAATCTCTAAGCTCTGTAAGAGCATGCAGACACCTGCTAAGAGCACTTCCCCTTCCTTTGGAGGTAACAGCTCTGCTCCACGGCTTTTGCTACAGCAGCTAGGCTTAAAAACACTGTGGCAAAAACATGGAAGTTTCACTGCACCTTCACAAATCTTTTTTCCCATTTAAAATTTGCTAGGTTTCTAGAACTTGGCATATGAATTCATAATGTGTCAAATATGACCCCATTTAAACTGGATTTTCAAAAGTATCTGAACAGGTGCACAGCACAAGTCATCTGCACTGGATATACATTCAGACATCGTTCAAGTCCACCGCTGTCAGTATCAAGCATTTGCAAAGCCAGTGTTGCCTCCCTTTAAAAGCCCAGCTCTCTGTGGCTAAGGGCAGCCCGCCTGTTCGCAGAGCAAAAGGCTCCTGGTGTGTTACACACTTGCATGACATCCTTGGAACGTGTAGCCATAGAGAACCTGTTCCATGGAGAGGCATTACCACATGTACTAACAAGACATAACAACATAGATAGAAGATATAATAAAAAATAACAAGATCAGAATTGTCAATATAAAACTGCACCTCATATTCAACTGCTACACCAACGTACATGCTACTCTTTTCTGCCTTCCAATGCATACATTGACATCCCCGACTTCATGAAGCCTATGCAGCTACTCAGGCTATTTTCAGGACAAGCGCAAACAAATAATACCACTAGTTGCTAAAGCAAATTAAATTACTTGATACTTTAAAGACACACATATGGCTTCACAAACACTTTGCAAATATTGCTTTCCTGAAATGTTTTCACTATGCTGTCAAAGAATCAACCATACAAAACCAATAACTGAGCATCTATTTCTGTTAGTATTTTTTTATTTCACAGCAGTTAACTTTCATGAGAAATAACTTGGAGTATTGAAAAAGCATAAGCTTATGTTAAATCACAACGTTAACACAGTCTTGCTGGTACTATAGCTTTAAATGCTCCTAAATACAAGAAATTTGTTGCTGCAGCAACATACGACAGTTTCTTTAATAAGGAATAGTCATTATGTCACACCACATGTGCAGCTATAGTTCTTCATGTGTTTCCATAACCCATTTTGTTTTAATGGAAAACTTATGTAAGATTCAGCCAAAGCTCATTCTTTTGAGAGTGCAGGAATATGCACGCTTGTGCCTATATGTGCAGTCTAAATGGGATCACTTGTTTGCATGCAACCAAGGAAAGAATAAGTTCAGCATTGCTGAACTTGGCTGCTCTGCCTTTTCAAAACAGCTTAAGAGGTGTGGCATAAAATACCCCAGATCACTCCTTAGAAACTGTACTTCTCAGGTAAGTGAAGAACTACTACTGTTCAGCAACACTGGTGTAAAGAATGAAGGACAGTTGGGATTGGAAGACACCCCCCTGCTCAAGCCCTGTCACCATGTGGCCCAGGACCGTGTCCAGTCATGTTTGAATTGCTCCACAGGCAGAGACTCCACAGACTCCCTGGCTAACCTGTTCCATGTTCCTGACACCCTGAAATCTCATCCACATATCAGCTTGAAAACCATGCAGAACTTGCATTAAATGTAATACATTTTAGCTATTTATATTTTGAGATTGTGTCCATAGTCTCCAACATTGTAATCAGTCATATGAAACCAAATCTTTGATTTGTTCAGGGTGAAGAACAGGCTCACTTGTGACATTTTCATCTCCCAATTTGCCAGTTTTGTGATTATGCCATAAAAATGCAACATTCAAATTAGTACTTAAATGTAACTAGTTAATTAGTACTTAAATGTAATATCTGCATTTTTCATCCCAAAGTAAAATGATTTTCTTTGTGACGCAAAGGACATCCTTTGGTCTTTCTGTGCTTTTTCTGTATTATCCCACTTTCAAACCTATATTCTTCCCAGGCTCAGAAATTCAGTATGCAGAATGTTCTATGTTCTATGCAGTATGTAAAATGTTCTATGCTGCTAGAAGAAAAATGTTCTAGAGAAAAATGTTCTAGAGAAAAATGTTCTAGAGAAAAATGTTCTATGCTGCTAGAAGACATTGCCATTTTCATCTTCTTGAATTTGAGGTTAAATTTCTTCTTAAATATTCATGTAACTGCTATTACTGCAATCTTAGGCATGTCCTTTTTATCACATAAGCCTATGTCAGCCTACAAGCCTATGGCTGTGGGGCTGCCAGGCAAACGTCCCATCAAGAAGTCTTACACGATGATGTCCCGGGATGGCAGAGTAAACACTCAATGCAGAACTGACCAGCTCAGCCCTGAGAGTTGCTTCCATGACAATCAGTCTGCAAAAAGGAATAAATTCACCCAGGAAAAGACGTCTTTCTTCAAAAGGAGGGAGATAAGTCGATCTGGAGAAAAGGAACTAGCAGAGAATCCCTACTTACTGCTACACAAGCAAGAGTCTAAGATCAGGAGTTAAAAAAGAAATAACAATAATATCACCTCCATATTTCCTGTTTTCAATGTTTCCTTAAAAAGGCACTTAGTTGCTGAAATGTGATGCACATAAAACCACAATCCTAATGCATAAGTCGTCAGAGTCCAACAAAATAAAAATTTCAAAGAAAAATTATTTAAGTATGGCCATTAAATTCCAGATTAACTCAAGTTTAGCAACTTGTAAACACACTGTGCAGCAATGGCCTGAGAGAACAAACCAGGCTCCACCAGTGCTATGGGCAGCTGCGAAGCGCCCAAGGCTGTTGCCCTTCGTGCGTTCACCCGGGGAAACGCTACGAGCGCTCGCCGTGCCCTCAGGACTGCCGCTGCCTTGGGCCGTTTTCCCCCTGTAAACACTACAGAAATTGCCATGTAAGCCTGGCAGCTTAAGAAATCTAATTGGGCAAACCCTGCTGGTCCAGTCCACTAGTCTGGGCAGGTGATTCTGTTTCTGTCCCGGGCACAGCGCGTGAGCAGGACAGCTGGGCAGCCATGAAACTGGATCCATCAGATTTCATATCAGTGCCTTAATAGCTAAAGGAACCACACTTTAAAGAAGGTGGCTTCATCAAAGTCCTAAAACCATTTCCCAGCCTACTAAGGCCACTGTCAAGTTACTTTTGCACTGACAGCAATAAAAGGCTCAATATTCAAATAAAGGAAAGTTCCTTGTTTGGCTTAAGTAAGAGCTATGTGATTAAAGAATAAATAGCAAAGCACAAGCTATTCTTAACAGAATTGCAGCACTTTCCATAACTCTTATATGGCAGAAACAAAGAGACAGTCAGACATATAAGACCTATACAGTTTTAAGAAAACTTGTTTCCCTACCTCCAAAAAAATCTCTACATCCAGCAGAAAGTGTCTGCAGCAGTTCTTTAGCACCTGATATGAGATTGTAAAATATTTTTAGCTACTCATTTTCCTGAATTCAGTACTCAAGCAAAGAACAAACAAATTAGAAGGAAAGTTTGACTGAAGTCCTGGGAATGCTTTTTTCCTCTGAAACCAGGGCAACGTTAACTTCTCACAGCACAGGCCAAGAGCTGATTAACTAGAAACTTTTCTTGTTGAAACTAGGTTTTGTGCTGGCCAGGGATCATTTGCTTCTGCCACAAAATCAAGTGCCCAAAAGAAATTAAAATTACAAATGAGAGAACATATGCTTTAATTCATATTTATTTTCTAGAAAGATGTAGGTTGCCTGGCTGAAAACAAACCTAGTTCTAGTTCTTGGACCTGTTTAATACATCTGACTGCTCTATTAGGATTTTGGCAGCAAACATCCCCGAGCACTTTCAACAGGCAATTAGCTCCTTTCTTCAACGCAAGTGCTCACTTTTTGTCGTTATTTAAAATAGCAGGAATAAAGTAACTAAAATTATATAGATCACAATCATACCTTAAAGTGAGAGCCAATTAGAGTTTGTCCTTACACATTATTCCAAAAGGCACTGCAATAAGCCAATTTATTTTAATAACACTGCAAAAGAGTTTACAGGATAAAAACACCTTGAACCATTTAACTACTTGACTTTCTGTGATGCTAAAAGCCTAGTGCTGAATTAAAAGCTGCATAATCCAATAACTCCTGTAAATAATGCAAGCAGCAGTCTTTTTTTTTTAAAAAAAAAAAAAAAAAAAAAAGGAGGAAAAAGAGGACAGGGTAATTGCCCATAAAGAAGAATGTAATTAAAAACATGGCAGAAACATCACCACTTGCAATTTTCAGAAGTGCAACCCCTCTGAAAAGCAGGGGCAGGGCTGGGAGTTGCTCCAAACGGCAGGAGGCTGCGGGGGCTGTGGCTGGTGAAGCGCAGCCTGGCTGGCGCCCGGCACGGGGCAGAGCCGGGGCTGCCCCGCTGGACGCAGCCCACGCGCAAGCAAAAAATCCAGGGATGGCACCAATCCAGGTGTTTTGGACGAGGAAGCAGAGATGCGCAGAAGGGAGATTTGGTGACAGTTTGATGTAAACAGCGAAGGGAAGAAATGGTGTTTTAGATGAGCAGATCGCGGTCAGCCATAGGGAGCATGGTCAGATGGGCGCCCGTACACAGGAAACCGCTATGTCCTCTAAATACAAGACCCAGCAGCACCTATTGATTATCAATATACTTCCTCTTTAATCAAGAAAGGGATAGCAAAAAAATCACAGCCAGCCACATATTTTGCAATTAAGACTACAATTAAAACTTTTATGTCCGAATAGTGATCTGAGTAAAACATTTTTCAACCAGTTATATCAGCCGGAATTTTCAGCTTCTGTCACTAACCAACATCAGATTTTGGTAACCGCAAGAACAAATCTTGACTTAAAGGTGTCTGTGCAAATATTCCATGCAATTTAACTTTACAATGCCTCAGCCTTTCCTCACCCCCAGTAAGTGACCACCACCAAAACTACACACTTGTTTGGGACTCCAAAGACTTCAGTGCTTTCAGAAGGACAGAAAGGAGGAGGGAGAGGATTTTGCACATTAACACAGCTTTGCCTTTAAATGCCAGAATTGCAAATACTGTAAGCCTGTTGAAAAACAGCAAAAGCTACACAGGAATTTCCATCTAAGTATCTTAAATTTGCTCCAAGTATATCTACCTCTACAAGCTGTTTCCATGTTTTGGTAGCACTGAGTCCTATTAAGCAGCATTTCCCTCTAGCAGGCCTGGCTCCATCCCAGTCTGTGGAAGGGGAGCCCCTTCAGGCAAAAAGGTACCGACAGAAGAGGGGGAAATAAAATAAAATAAAAAATAATAAAAAAAAATAAAAAACAAACAAACAAAAAAACCCATGTATCCCAGCATGCACAGGGAAGATCTTGAGTAGATGTTGTCTGAAAGGAAGAATCCATCCCCTCCCATTTGCTCCCATTTGGTCCCAGGCTATAAAGCTCTTTCATAAGTGAAATCTCATTATTTTCTGAACAGATGCAGAAGAACACTGCCATCATCGATCTATTTCCTAAACACAAAATGATATCACACAAAAATTTTAATACAAAGAAGTACCAGAACAGTATGAAACTGCAGAAATATCTTGGTTCCTCTTGACACTCATAATTCAGGAATGATCTCCTCCAAGCATGCCTAAGATATGAGACAACCGTACTTCCTAAGGAGCTTAACAAACCCCTGTGCCAAAATACCATTTTCAATATAGAGATAAAATAAATAATAACAAAGAATAATAAATATACAAATAAATAAAAATTGCCAACGGCAAAGTTTCTGAAGGAAGTTGACAAATGCTACAAGAGAGGGAAGGAGCTATTAATTCCCTTTTGATGCTTAAAAAAAGTCATCTCTATCCTCTAGAAATGCTGAATGAAATCATTTATATATATATTTTTTTAAGCAAAATATAACATGCAGAGAAAAAGATTTGGTCTGGGAATTCAACAGTCTGGTTATAAAAAACTACTAAGAAGTCAATTCTATGGTCTCTTAGGCCTTAACCCATCAAAGGCAGTTTTTTTACACCTGTACTACCCAAGACCTGCTCTGTGGCCAAAGCCTGAAGAGCATTCTCTAATCTAAGATATCCCTAATCTTTTTTTTTCTGTTCAAGTTAAGAAAAGAAAAATAAGATCAAGAAAAATAATGCTAAACAACCCACAAAAAAAATGTGAACTGAAACCACTTCAAGAAGTGAACCCCATGGTAGTAAGAATGCTCTATTATCACATAAACGCACAGCGCCACTAACGTGCATTTATCAGAGTGCGAGTATCACCCTTGGGCACGCTCTGGGGCACCAGCCCTGGGAAGAAGGGTTGAACTCTAAATAACGAGCTGCCCAAGGAGGAGGTGGCTCACCTGTTTGAGAGTATATGATAAAGGAATAGAGAAAAGGAAGAGCTGAGTGTTCCAAATCTGCCAAAAATTGCTAAGTTGAGGATATCAAGAGACACAATAGAGGTCAGAGGGGAAATGAAAACTAGCTATATATTTTTGAGAAGGAATGATATTATGGCAGTATTTTTCACTGGGATATGGTGTTATGGTACCCTAGCAATAGCCGTCTTGACATCGGATTAAAGAAAGTCTTGGGAAAGCCAGAAACATCAGCTGAGTGACCTGGCCTAAACTAAATTTAGCTTTTACACTTTCTTGAGATATTTTAATGGATTTTTTGATTTATAATCTACTGAAATACCAAGTACTTGCTCTAAAGCACATGGCTGCAACTGAAATAAAAGCAAGGCAGAGGGAAATGTTTTGTCAACCCTTATATAGTTTGCTAAACACACACTTTTGTTTATCCATATGTATCAAAACAAGAAAAACTGCCAAGTGCTTAGTTTACCTTCCTTTCAAATAACGTTCAGCTTAAATGAGATGCTTCCCACCCACCTCCCTCCCCCAGAGGATTCTGGTTCCTTATCCACACTTAAAATAATTCAGCTTTATTATTTAGTCTTAGGTAAGCATATCAAAAACATCTGCACAAATAACTCATTCACTGCATTGTGAAACCCCAAGTTTTGCCTTTCTGCAATAAATCAGTGCAAACTTTGGCTTTTGACTTTCTTTTAACCAGGGAAAACTCCCTCTAACGTTAAAGAGGATAAGCAAGGAGATTGCAGCCTCATCGGACTTCAGGGGTGTTTCGAATGTAAATACTGAGAGATCAGGTTGGAACAAGGAAAAACATAAGGAAAGAGAAGGAGATGTCAAATATGTTAATGTCTCATCAAACAGCAACCACCTCAAAGGAACAAAAAAGGTGATTTTGGTCAGTGATACTACAAGTGAGAACGATCTGTTCTTCAGCAGCATTGTGACTGGAACACAGTAACTGAGGTCCAAAGTGCTTTGGGCCAACAACTTGGATATACTCGAGGGCGGACTTCACATCAAGGGTGCTCATGAATAGGGGAAAAGGACACAAGCAGTTTTTCCTCCCCACCTCTCTCCCTGCAAAGGGCTCTAAACTTAGCTTTTTCCTGACTTGTTAAAAACCACTTGAATAAAGATTTGGTCTTGCATCATTCATTCCACAGTCTTAAAGGGGGTGGGGGGGAGGGAAATCCCTCAACTGGAAAAAAAGTAGGATTCTCTACTGTAAAGTAGTTAACAGCAACAATTAGAACAGCTTACCCTTTTGCATTCAGATTTCTTGCCAACGAAGAGAGCAGGCACTTGTTCTCATGTAGAATAAATCACTCATTTGTCAGTATTGGTGAATTTCAGTCCCTGCTGCTTTATGCTCTCTCATGTACTAGAACAAAAAGAAACACAAGATTAGTTATGCACTAGTGTTACAAAGACAAATTTTTCTCGTTTACAAATTCTAATATAAATAGCTTAATTGAAATACACTTCAAACTGGAACTTTTCAACTAATTTCAACCTTTCCGACAGTATTTTGACCTGGAAGGCTGGAAGCAACATAACTACATCTCCCAATAGGAAATCAGACTCCAAGTATTTTCCTGCAGCTCCCTGATCCCGCCATGCCCCATACCAACAAAAAGACCATTTAACACACAGAACAATGAACCATTTCTTATTTGAGCTCCACTAAACATGAGATGTGTAAAGGCATGCAGCATTAGCCCCAAATATTTCTCCTTTAGGAAAAATTGATTAGTATCCCACCATAATTAAAAAAAAAAAAAAAAAAAAAAAAAAAAAAAAAAAAAAAAAAGTAAAATAAAAAACAGTGCCCCCATGGATGTTTGGAAATTAGCCTGTATAAAGTACCTCCTGTTTGTTTCAACATAGGGAAGGTCAAGCCCACTCCTCAATAGAAACAGGATCCAAAGATAATAGCCCTTGCTCCCCATCCTGATTTTACCAGGGGAGCACATAACATTGCCCCTCCTAAGTATCTAGTACATATTCTGCATACCAAGATATTTAAAGATGATTTTCAAACAGTCTTATCCTCTTTGCTGAACATTTGGTCAAGCCACACAAGTGTATGATGTTTCTGATAATTCATTCCAAGATGTTTAATTATATTGTTCCCTTCAGTTCTTTTGAATATGTTAACTTCAAGTATTGTCATAAAGACCTTTATATAAAAGAATTGTTACCTAATCAGCAAGAGCATATAATTTCCCTGATCCATGGAGTGATAAATGGCTCTAACTTCTATAGATATTATTTTCTTTAGATATATATAGATATATATTCTCTACTCATCTGACATGCAAAATCAGTTTGTTCTTTTCCTTAAGAAAAAAAAGAACTTCAAGTCTTACTATGCAAGTCCTTCCATCTTGTACTATTTACCATGTTCATTGTCAAACTTTCCATTAGTTCTCCACTGATTTTCATCTAGCCTAATCCAATTGCATGTTTTACCTTTTTCTTAAAGTCATGGTGGCAACCAAAACCAGACTAAACGTGGATATGTTTAGCACTTTGTCTGAGCAGTCCCTTCAGTTTGATTTATAATTTACATCTTTTTACAGCTAGTCTGTTTTCAAGAGCTGATCTAAGATATACATTTTTCAATTACAACATGGAGATGCACAAATATCCAAGGCAAAAGCTACTGCAAACACTGTAATACAAATAATTAGAGCCTGATTCTTATTCCAGTACGATGAATTAAGGACAAATAGAATAGACAATGAATAAACAGGACATACAATACATATATAAAACACAATGCTTTCATAATATAACTCAACAAGAGAGCATCACCCATTTTCACTGGTGACCTTTCCTCAGCTTGCTTTTTCCAGAAAGGCTTGCTAACATCTGCTACGACTGCAAAGTCTTTACTATATCCTGTAAGCAGGATATATTAATACAGGATATATTACTATCCTATTAGATATATCAGTATAGAATAGTAAAGGATACTTACAGTATCCTTTATTTGATACTGCCAGCCACAGCTACAATTTATTTTGGCTGTGCAAGTTCTAGAAATTATTCAGAAGTGCTCAGGACAGATTTACTTGCATTATTGCCCTATTCTTCGCAGCTCCTTGGAAAATACATCACAAACCTAGAGATGCCTGAATTGTTTTAGCCTGGAGACATCCTAAAATATTGTCTGCACATAATCTGCTGGGATTCTTGGCTTCCAAAGAAGTTACGTGGCTCTCACTTGTTGCCATTGCCAGAGGTGACCTATTAGAGGTATCTTCCAGTCAAATTAAAAGAAAAATACTTAGCATTAAGGAATGTATCTTAATTTACGATTTCACCTTGAATTATTTAAAAGTGAAAATAAGTTAAAGGAAGTTCTGGATTATACTTTTAGGGGTTCTAGCCTTTTCAATAACTCAACTAATTCAGGAGGATGACAACATCCAGCTCTGCTCAAGACTCCCTAAGAAGCTTTACTTGCTCCATCTCCATATTCTCAATTGTTTCACAAGGATGCAGAAGCTTTCTTCCTACTTCCACATTAAATGATTTTAGCCTGTATCACCATTTCATGCAAACACATTTAGTTAACCAGTTTTGAGTTTATCCAGTAGAAAAAGACACATCATGGTTTCCTTAACCAAAGTGTTGGTATTTTCTATGTTGCTACACTATTATTATAAGATGATCATTTACAAGTTTTCATTTCCCAAATACCCTTTTTCCCCCCCTCTCCTCTTTGGGAGGAGTAACCCCATGCATCAATAGATGCGCGGGGCATACCTGCTAGAATGCAGTTTTGCAGGGAAAGCTGTGGCTGACAAGTTGATCACGAGCCATCAATGCATCCATGGGGCAAAGGCAGCCAGCGGTACCTTGGGCCTGAGCAGGCTGAGCTCTGCGAGCAAGTCAAGGGAGATATGAAACCTTCCCATTCACTCAGCCTTGCGGAGGCTCACCTGGAGCGTGGTGGCCAGCACTGGGCCCCCAGTACAGAGAAACAGGAGGCTACTAGAAAGAGGCCAGCAGAGCACTACTAGAATAATTAAGGGCAATTCCTCCAGGGAAAACAGAACATGAGAAAAGGCTTTGCTCTTTCTTAACCTCCCACTGCCCAGTAGTGACCGAAAAAGCCAAGACAGCTGCTGCCAGCACGTTGTTAACCCTAACCTCATTCACACTGCCTGGTCAGAGAACTACAACAGGGATTGCACAAACTACAATTGCAGAGCACATCGCAGCCAAAGGACTCAGATGTGCAGGAGAAACTTAAAGCAATTCCCCGGTTACATTCAAAGCACAGACATCACAGAAATCATACAGGAAAGTTCTTAAACTGAAATTATCAGAGAAAGGCCTGAAAGGCCCTTTGCTGATCCCTGTTCTCATACAGAAGCCAACCATTTGTAAGGCTGCTGCAGCAGCAACTCTTAGGCTGTTAATACTCGGTAGAACGGTATCTGTAACACTAAGCAACATCACCACTTTAAGCCTAATTTGTGTTACACTATCACTAAAATACGTGTATTTACAATACATAAAATTGAAAAAGAAAATTTATTTACACATGTAAAAGATTTAGCAATCATGAACAGGCAGTACTAGGCACAAAATATAACACCTGCAAACACAGGCAAAGCAGACATAGGACAAATGCAGCTATGACAACTCAGTCTAATCCTAGTGTACAGTAGAAGCTCTCCCTAAATACTCCATTTTTATTCAGGGTTCAAGACACTGAGGACACCTCTTTGTAATCATGGCTTAATAGAGGCCATGTCAATTTTAGAAGGTGAGATAAGCATTTTAGGCGAGATATAAAACCCATTCAAGGTACTATATTCTTGACATCATTTCAGTGCCATATGTTTCAATTCGTTTAAACGCTGCTCTTCAAAAGCTCCTACAGGGATACCCATGCTTGCTCTTCATGGACAGGTATACCCATCTGATGTCAATATGCTTATAACCCCGATTATATGGTAACAGGAAAAAATGAAACATAGGACACAAATAAATAAAAAAATCCCCAAATCCCAAGCCCATAGCTGATGATTGGAAGACTGTCTCCATAGCCTTGATCCCCACTTAGGATAAATTGCTCCCAGAATATCCCCTTTCCAACTTGGATTGCACTTATCCCTTCCCATCCTCCTCCTTCAGTTCATACATACATCCCTTGTTTCATCCTTATTACAACTCTCAGTGATTAATATTTCATCCTCTTTCTTTCATAAATTACTTGACATCTTCCTTCTTTTGCAGAGCCCAGAAAATAATTCTTATACACATTTCAGCCCAAAATTTACACAAAGAAAACGCCTATTATGTACATGTTGCTAAAATATTTCTGTCTCAAGACCTTGGTATCTAGGTACTTTGTATTATAATGGGCTTTACTTACATATTTATAAACTGATGGCCAAAGATAAAGTAACTTATTTTAAATGTTTTTTCTTGATTTTATTAAAAAAAATTAGATCCGTCATACACTATTTTATAATCCTGATTAAGTCACAATGCTAATTTGCAAAAGTCAGGAGTAAATTCTGAGGTGGGTGACAGAAGAGGGAGAAAGCAAAGATAAAGTACCTTTGAGAATTAAAACTACTCTGCAATACAAATCCTGCACGAGTACCACCGAATAAGGAGACACATCGGATTTATTTTTCTTGATTTCTTCACAGTCTGGGAGTAGCTGTAACAGGAATTAAGTAATGGTAGCTGCTTTCCAAGGGGAAAAAAAAAATATATATATATATATCCCTCAAGGAGTAAGAGTGATCTAAACATCTTGTTGTCTACACAACTTAAAATGGGGCAGTAAGAGTTGCTAGGGAAATAAAAAGAGCAGACCAAGACAAAAAAAAAAAAAAAAAAAAAAAAAAAAAAAAATCAAACAAGGTGCTTCTCTTAAGCTTAGCTCAGGGAGCAGGATGCTAGAGCGCTTCTGATGGGAAGAGAGCTCTTTCTTTTGTAGTTCAAAAATCACCTTCTCCTCTATACAATGAGGGAACTGTGGAAGAAGTTTAAATGTTTCAGATTAGACACTTTATATTAGATAAAATAGATAAGAATGTGCGTGCAAAGCTGAAACTAAAGGTGCAGGCATTTTTAAGCAGAAGAAACATTAAAATAGAATATAATTTAAATGCTGTGTATGAAAAAATCATTCTAGGGATTTGGAAAGTCTGAGATATGACAGAACTGAACAACATATACAGTTCCATCACAAGGTGCAATAAATAGTTCTATTCTAACTTAATTTACAACCATTAGAGTATCTCCAACAAGGAGCAAGAAACATCTTATGATTGCAGAGAAATTCCAAAAAAAAAAAAGCAAACCAGACTACAGCCAAAAGAACCAGAGGCAAACTGAAGAAACGCAATCTGCCTAAAATCCTCCTTAGGCTATTCGGCTTCTTCAGAGACAGCAGGCCCAGTTACTGGCCTCTTTTCCTTTCAAGAGGACAATGTGAATATGTTAAGTAAGTGAGGAAGGATAGAAAGGATTTTTCCAGTCTGCCAAGCTGTCGTGCATATAGAAATGTATGGTTACGGCTAGATTCACAGCTGGCAAATTTCCTCAATCATTCACTCCTGAAAGCTGTGGTTTTTAGGATTTTCTAGGATCTAACCCACAATCCATGAAAGCAAATTATCTGGAAATAGCAACCATTTCCAAATAGCAACAGTTTCATCTTTTTTTTTTTTTTTAAATGGGATTTCTGTTTCAGTTTTCAAAACACTCACAGCAGAGGCAATCATACCTTGATCCTCACAGCCTTTCTTAGATGTAAAAGCATATTTCCAGTTTCAGATTTGCAGGTGAGTCACTGTCACAGAGAGAGTCTGAGCTTATGCTTCTCAGCAAGTGGTACATTTTATAATAGGTTCATTATTTAAATGTTTGAAAATCTCAACTGATTGAAATGAAGGCCTGCTCCTCCACACCGCCCAAAGTCAGGCACAACGTGTTCACATGAATAGAAGTAGGCAGCTGGAAACACTGATCCCAGGGCAAATTCTCTATTTCTGGTACTTATTAAGAACACAAGAAAAATTAGAACTCAAGTCTTTCTCTGTAAACCTGTGATCTGCTTGTCTCAAAGTGACTTAAGGAGGATTTACACAACCCTCTTCTTGACTCCTGTTCAAATGGCAATTTTTATTTAAGCACTAATTATTCATTTGGGAACAGTTTTAAAGAGAGTGCTTTGTATCTAGTGATATAATTTTGATTGCATTTGTGATTTACAATAAACTTTTAAATAAGGCCAGGTTGCAAATGACAATGTGCCTAAATTGGTGTGGCCTAACACAGAACAAGTTGAGCATTGCAGTCCCTGAAATCATAATTGGTGATGATTTAATCTCTGCACAAATGTATATAAAGTAAGAATCAAACTAATAGATTTTTTTGATCTCTAGAATATAAAATTCAAAGACTAAATAAAAGGAGATTATTAACAGCTCCCAAACATACAGTACTCCATCCAAAATAACTGCTAACTCGTTTAAACATAAGCAGTGCCACACACCAACATATAATTACATTTGCAGTAACTGACAGTAATTCCACTTCGTATGAGAAAATGTTCCTCGGAAAGAAATTATCTACAAGAATATCTCTATCTTATGATAGATTGGATTATTTGGCTACTTTAGCTGCTGTTGCTACTGAAACTCAGTATGAATAAAAGGAATGTCAACAGTTATTCAGTAACATTTGCAATTGTTTATGAAAAATGCCTTCATTATTACAGCTAGAGAATATTGTTCATTGACACTCACCCAGATGCAAAGGATTGGCAGGGTCCACAGATTAGCCCCTGCCATCTGCACATGAATATGTATTGAGTATTCATTCAATTAGTAAAAAAAGTTACATTGATTACAGCAAAAACATATAGAGCACCATTAAAATAAAAATAAAATAAAAAACACTAATGGACTGATTTTATCCTGCAGAATTCTAATATCTGTCAGAACAGGACTTGCCAATATGAAAGTCTACCATTAGTGGGGCTTTGAAGAGCCAGATTCAGCTCTGACTAAAATCTGAAGTGTGACCTGGTGGGCGTTGTCCAAAAAAACAGAACTGACGTCATTCAAAGCAGGGAGTGATTCCCTGTGTTAAGATTTTGACAGTATTTAATGAATGCTGCTTCCAGTCACACCGTTCTCAAAGCTTCCTTACCTGGACATTCAGATTGGGTTTCCAGGTCTTACCCATTAGATTCCCATGACTAATTCTCTTTTGGATTGTAAAAGTTGCGTCCTCATAGATTTTCTAGAGCACTTCTGCCTGTCACTACCTCATAGACCCACACTGGAAGCTTTGCTGATTACATCCCTGCTGCCTCTCTGTAACAGCCTAAACACACCATTATAGAGACCTTCAACCTCAGCCTGGATTTCCTTGCCATGTGGTTATTTCAATTTAGGTTGGAATTGCCTGGAGCACTTGGCATCCTCCTCTGACAGCTCTAACTTTCCGTGAATCAAGGTACCCTGGGCAAAGTCAAAATCAAGACATTTCTCCCCTACAGGCTACGTCCAGCATTGTATCTGAAAGCAGAATTTAAGTGATTTAACATAGCATTTCCTATTTGTGATTTTTTTTTTTTGTTACGACAGCATCATAACAGAAATAGATAAACAAGAAACATGAAAAGTAAGAAAGCAACTAGGTGGCTAAGCAGAATACTGAAGTAATGAAGCCTCAAGAATATAAAAACATTTCCCTGACATTTACTATGTCAGGTACACAGTAAATAACACATTTCAATGCAATTTATAATACTATTCCTCTACAGTTATCATGGCTTTTAAGGATCCTCACTGTTGCTTTGCACTTGAGGATTCTCCAGGCATTAAACATAATAACCTACCTTTGCCTGTATCCATTTTGTCCTCAGCTACACACCAGAAGCGTCCAAACATGAACTATCCAAAAACAAGCTGTGCCTGCCCGTGTAGAAGGGGGCTGAGCAAGAAGTGAGCATCATGAACTTCACTGCAAGTCCTACTAACATTGCAAAAATGACACCTACAGATAGATACCTACATCCACCTTAAAGAAAATTACCTTGGTTGATGCAAGCCATAGCAACAATCACAAGAGGTGACACATTTGAAGTATCACACAGCTTCATCCTGGATACTTCATCCTGTTTCTCAAGAAGCGGTCCAGAAAGGAAAAGAAAGAACAAAAGAACCTTCAAGTTTCACAAAACTGAGCATTTGTTAGGAGCACTGGTGTTATGACATTTTGAGCACCAATGGAATCTTCCTTGGTTTTATCTCAGATTGCCCTGACCAGACAGACATCCCCTTTCATTCAAGATGTACTCTAATTACTATTAGACACAGGTGAGAAGAGCAGGACAAGATTTGCATGCAATCTTCTGTTCAAATTAAAAATCCTTTTAACATCTAAATTGACAGAGCAGTTCACATACAGCAGGTTAAACCAAGTCCCAGTCTTCAGATATCTTAAGGAAATAAATAGACTCTATCCAGGAAAAAGAGGGAAACAATACAAAAGAACAGGATTACCAAACTATATTCAGAGATAACTAATGATTCACTATTTATTTTAATCTAACATATTATATAGGTACCTACAAAATGCTCAAAACCTTTAGCAAGAAAGAATGACAATTATCTTTTCAAGTATTTTCAAAATGCTTCTCAGATACATCGATAAAAGTATAATGCTTTTTAAAAAATGTGTAAGATTGTCGAGTTCAGTTTTCATCTATGCTTCTAAAAGCTCTCTCAAAGATTTAAATTTGCTAAGCACATTCTAGGTCACAAGCCTGTTTTGCTGTGATCAGTGACCTAAAACCAGATATACTCCAGCTTGGTGTTGCAAGCTTCATTATGGAATGCAAGGATAAGCCAAAATCTTGCGGGGAGAAGGGGGTCAAAAACAAAGCTAAAATGCCAAACACACCTCTATACAAATCAGGGAGAGATTTGTCCCACACTGATATTCTCTAGAATGAAAAGCAAATCCACTTGCACTGGAAGAAAGAAAACAATCCCAGGCAAGCACAGGCAAGGTGCTTTATCCTTCCTTCTGATGTCTACCTGGCATAGCCCATTGAAACACACGACTGCGCTTTGACTCAGTTTGGGCAATTTGTTCACTGCGATGGATGAACGAAGCAGGGTCTTGGTGATGTCGATATCAGCGTATTTGCATTCACCTTGGTTTGACGTAAAAGTGGGCAAACATGCAGCAAATTAATTAGGAGAGAAGATAGGGTACAGCCGCTTTCTTCCACTGCATCTTGTTTCGAATTCTTAGAACAGGTACAAATTGTCACTACAGAAAGTCAAAACTAGCTGCATTGCATGATCTCTTCATACTCATGTTCCTATTGCTTGGTATGCTTGGTAATTTATCTCTGTGAAGCTTCCTGATTTCAGTGCTTGTTTTCCTCCCTTCTCCTCTCCCACTTTTAAACCACTTTTTCCTTTCACAGTGGTGTCCTACCTTTAATGGCTCCCTCCTTTCTTATCCCAGTTAAAAGTTCTCTCTACTGAGACAACAGAAGTCATAGTTTGTCCTGATGGATGATGAGACATTGAGGCTCTCAGTAGTGCCCCCATTCCTGCATGGAATTGCTCCAGGTTCTTGACATCCTATGCTCTGCAACGAACTGCTATTGCTGCTGCAAGACAGAATGCTACTCATAATAAACACAACTATAATAGTACATTGGAGTTCTGTATAGTCTTTCTCATTGATTTCTAGTTTCAAATCTATTGTCAGGATCCGAATCTAGCACTGGTTGTATACAATAATCTGTACAGTAAGATGCTGCATGCCTCTCACAGCATTGTCTTACAAAACTATAATGTTATTTTACAAAGCTAAGTAGAACTGGTCATTTACGTGCACAGAATTGGAGAATATTCATCACTGCTTTGATTTTTAATTACATGCTCCACAGCTATTAAAATACCTATGCACTCTCACATTATTTAGGGGATTTTCTATCAAATGGGATGACACTCAGCTTACATTACGTACTCAATTTCCTTTTTACAAGTCCCTTCAAAGGCTTTCCTACATCATTTTTCTGGAAGACACATGGCATTTAATGAGACTTTAGAACTTTTTTTAAGGGGGAAAAAAGATACAAGCCTTCCAACAATTTTCCAACTCATTTTGCCAATGATATAAAACAGGACCATAGTTTAAGGTTTAAAAGCAGTATTTTTCAAAGGAATATTCTAAGGAATAGGTACCTATGAAAATACATTAGCTACATACTTCAGCTGCTCTGCTAAAATGTTGAAAAAATGTCCGCTACTCAGGTAGTTGATTTTTGAAAAAAATCAGAAAAATATACTCCAAACCTGTTGAACAGTTAGATTAAGTTCACAAGCTGAACTCAGCAATTTGGTACGGATGGCTGGCAGCTGCATCAGCACCAGTAGAGCAAGTGCTGCGCATTCCACACACATTCCCATAGAGCTTCTAACCTGCACCCAGAGAAAAACTTTCGAGTTTTGCATGCTCAAAATTTAAGTACTCAGAAAGCCTCTGGAAAACTTCCCTAAGGATTCTTAGGCACAAAAGCAACCTCATTGGTCCAAGATGCCCTTGACCTACAAATCACTGAGAGAGAGAAGCTCTGTGGGTTACTTATTCTCCAAGTCTTCCCTAACAAACTGTTCAGAAGATGGTTAGGACAAGAGCAAACAGAGCAGCACAGAGACAGTGCATGGTAGGAGTGTACAACAGCCCTTCTTGCCATTCATTTACCTCCTCCATTTACCTCCAAAATCTTACAGAGCACTGTAATACTGAATTTGATCCTTATGGAACAGGATGGTGAGTACCCAAATATTTCCAGGTGAGACTGGAAACCATAAATAAACTTCAAATTGCCAATAACAAAGGCCACACCTTCCTTCTGATATGGCTCATTAAAAGAGCAGAAAATGGAGAAAAAATAATCATCTGTCATAATGCTCAGAAATGGCTCTTTTCGAAAACACCAGCAAATGAAACTATGGAATTTTTGAAAAAACTGCTAATAAGCAAGAACCATGAATTAAAAGGAAGCTGGCTACTAAAAGGTACATCATGAAGGCAACCGAGGCTTCTACACCATTCAGTGAGTGGGTAATAAAAAAGAAGGTCTGGATATGAGGTCTGGTGACCTCATATCTCGGCTCCCATGTCAGATTTCATTTCGGATAAACAAAAGATACATGTTGTTGACCATATGTGCAAATGGAAAAATAAGAGTGCAAAACTAGGAAGTGAAAGCACTCCAAAATTTAAGAACCTGCTGCATCTGTCACAGGCCATTGTACTTTCCACCTGTGAAAAGCTAGCAAGAACTTCTAGTTTCAACTTAAATATTTCAAGAGATATCTACAGTGGCGCTCACAACCTCCAGTTTATTCATCCTCACAATTAAAAATGTATGCCCCCCCTTCCAAAGCAAGTGATCCAGCATCTGGTTTAGTGAATGGTTCCTGTTATGTATCCTAATGAAAGCATCCATTACTAACCGCAGTTTTCCAATACAGTGAAGGTGTTTCTCACTTTTCTTTCTGATAAGCAGAAGTCTCTTAACTGCAAATCAATCACTTCCAGTCATACAAATTTTCAGTAATTGCCTGCAAGTAGATGCTATGGTTGTGACTGTATTTTAGAATCACATTTCATTAAGATACAAAGGAAATACCACCTCTGTGATATGTGTTTGCTGTTTCACCTCATTCCCTCGCCCAAAGCTGTATCATTTGCCATCTCTTGAAAATATGCAAGGAGGGCAATGCACTTGCAGTTCAGACTCGCAGATGCCACAGCAGGCAAGCTTCCTGGCGCTCAATTACTCCAGGCAGAGGTGCTTAGTAATGCCTCGAATCTATGCTTCGAATAACATTAATACAACCAGACATGTCAGAAGAGCTCACAGTGAGCTGACTGGCTCATGTCATCTACCTGAACCAGCCTGAAAAATTTACCAGTTATATCTCAGAGACACTAAGCAGAATGCAAAAAATAAACAAAAAGCCCCAAACACATAAACGCAGTCTAAGATGTAGCTAGTTGAGCTATAACTTCCTGGAACAGGAACATTTAACTCCTCAGTTGCACGACGGTCAGTAGCAACATCTGCAGTAAAAGAGTGCTCACCTATTTCATTTAACTGCCCTTACAAAAGGTTGACAGACAAACAATATTTTGAGAGAAACAGAGCATTAAATTTAAGTTCCAATTCCCTGGTTTCCAAACATACCACAATATACACACCAGAAATTAAGTGGCTGCAGTACCTGTAATGCTAGAAAGTTACCATTAATGAAATCTACTATTCCAATAAATTAAATTCCATAAAAGCACTCTCACTTCACTGCTTATGAAGAGACAGACTTCAGAATATATATTGCACATTTTTTGGCAGAACACAAAGATCTTGCAACTAAACAGCATGAAGCACAGGCCACCTAGGAGACTTCAAATAAAAATTCCCCTCATAGAAGCAGCTGCCAGGATTCATTTCACCTTGATAATACTGTACCATAATAAATTTCATCCAAAATACAAGAGAAACAAAAGAGAAGATGCAAATAACTTGTACAAAAACATAAACAAGATACACTGAGACTGCAAATTTCAGATTCCTTGTTTTCTTTTAATATGAGGGATATTTCTAACAGAATGTATGAAATTTCACTGCATCTGTATGATTGCAATGGTTCTCCATTGCTTTACCTCACCTCCCTGCACTCACCTTGTCCAGAATTATCTTCTCCCAGATAATTCTACTTGGTTTGAAAACAAGGTGTTTCTCTCCTCTAAGTGTAAAGCAGTAAAAGAGTTATTCCACTGATGCTGTTATGTCCTGCTGTATATCAAGGGGAAGAACAGCTGACAGGCCAATGTAACTGTGGATCCAGACACCTTCTCAATAACTCTGCTTCACATGGGTCTGTTCCACCTTGCAGTAGCACCTCATGCATTCTTCAGCTCCAACTCACCCTCAAGGCCATTTTAAGCTCACAAGCACAGATGAACTTCTTTAACCTCAAGAAACTGCAGAAGAGATGTCAACCTGGAGTAACAGCCCATTTGTTATCAACAGCCCTGGGATTTCACATTTCATGATGTGTTTAGGTCTTTGGTTATGACTGCTATAAAGCCTTAAGATAGGAAGTGTTCTGCATGTATCCATTTAAATGTGGCTAAGAGTTGCATTTCCTGGTGTTCCCAACACAACAGTAAGAGCAATGCACATTGGGCAAGCTACCTGGGATGCACTTATCTAGTACAGTATTTCAAGACATCCACCATTCCTTTGCTGGTGTCTGGGTCTGTCTACATGTTTTCCAAGCACTGATGCAGACCCGTTCCAGTCTGATCTCTTTTTCTCACAGAGCTCTCTCCCTGGCTAAACACCACAAGTAGTCCTAGAAAGGAGTGAAGCCAATCCAGAATTAGCACCCTTCTTTCAGGTGGCTGAAAACATTAGCAAACGGAAATCCTTTCAATGACAGCAACTTAGGTAAGGTAAAAGTCATCCACAGGCATCGTCTTTAATTTCAGGCTCCTATTGCCAGAATCACGTCAGCCGTATTAGCCATACAATAGATTTTTAGACTTTGCTATACAGTTCTTTACTACATTAGCAACCTTAAATGAAACCACTAATAAGTGGATTTACTGTGGGTCGGATGGGACCAAACGCCCCCAAACCTGAAGAATTGAAAGGAAAAATGGCCTGAGACTTTCAGGCACACCTAGCCTCTTCCAGAAAAGTTGTGCAGGGGAATAATGAGGACTATTTCCAAGCAATATTCACTCATTCAACTTACCCGATTCATATCTGAAACAACATTGACATCCTCACACAGGACTCAGTACAGCTGAAAGCAGCACAAAACCAGCTATCCTCATAATCCTTAACCAATTCTTGGTCAGTATTTGGTAGAAGTTGGTAGCCAGTTTCTTTTTAATTTATAAATACAAGGCAACCTTGATAAATCCAGGCACACTAAGCCATGGTACAGCAATGCCAAAGTGCATGATAGGTGAGGAATAGCACTCCACTTTATTGCTTCACCAAGTAATAAAGCTTTCCATAACTGCCTGCTAAGAAAATATATCACAATATTAGCACAAAGGCAGTCAAGTCTGGAGCATCAATTTACCAAATGATGCACCTATGAGAAAGCAATTATGGAAATGAGATGCAAAGATGCTATATCTCCTTCTTCTTCCATTAGTTTTGCTATCTTTCTAAAAATCAGAAGAGAAATTCAAAGGATTACCTGGATCAACTATGAATTATATATATTATTATCATTCATATGTTGCTCTAAATCCTGCTTAAAATAAGGCAGTATCACTAGGCTTCTCTCTCTGATGCAGCAGGAAAAGAAGATTTTGCCAAGGGTTATCCTGAACTAGATGAATACAGTCTAGACTTAAATTATTTAAAATACAGTATTTTGTGCATAAAATAGAACTGCGCTCATTATGTTATTTCTATATTCAACAGACTGAAATCCATGTAGTAAGCACCTACTGGTTGTTCATCCTTTCCTATGTTATCAGTTAATAGTTGCCAGACTTGCCAGAGTTAACCGTTTCTCTTTATAGGCATGCCAAACCTACACATACACACACACACACACACACACACACACAGGCATTCACACATAACATTTCCTTTCAGACATTTCTTATGGAGTTAATTTATTTCTCTATAAATGAGAACAATGTCTAACAAATTTCTCTATTTGGTAAATACATTTCTTCTGATAAGAATCACTAAGGTTCTACTAAATAGGGGTGACAGTTGCCTTATTTTCAGGGCATATTTTCAGCATTACTTCACTTGAATCGCACTAGCGTCACCAGTACTAGATCACTAACAGGGTGCTTTGAATAAGCATGCAGTCAGCACGTTACACCACATCTACCATTAAGGTAAATTTGCCCTTTGGGGCTAAGTGTTCTTAGCAGCTGTTCTCCAACTTCTACAAAATATTTGAGATTAAAAAAAACAAGTGCTTCTGTATGCAGATACTTCAGCCATATCACAGGGTTTGATATGGTCACCATTACAGCAGTATGCAAATGCAGTATTCACTTAGTCGTCCTCAAAACATTCAGAAATGGTAAAAAGATGCAGACATACATTTATGCACTCAGAATTAAGGTCCAGAAACAAACAAACAACACCCCCCCACACACACACACACCTCTCAGAGGCACAGAAGTACTTGAATCCTATTGGAACCTAAGGAAATGCCAGATACCACATAAAAAAATATATATGACAAGGAAACAAAAGCAGCTCTGTACGGAGCTAATGTGCTAACTACTAGTGACTATATTCTGCTGCTTTATCAGATTGAACCTGCAGCATGAATTCATTCTACAAGAATATCAGGGATGGATATAGTGCACATGTGTATCAGGAAAAATTATGATCTGAATGCATTTCTCTGTATATATTACTATGTTCTAAGCTGTCAAAACATACTGACTTTTAAAATTTCTCTTATGAAGATGAAAGTTGATTCTGTAATTACTGCCAGTATATTCTTATGATATCAAACTTGTGTTCTATTTGATTTCATTTGGTAGTCACAACACAGATGATACTGTATCTGAAATTCAGTGTACTAGTCAATTAACTGAAATAAACTTATTGTCAGGAAGATGCCACTTAAGGAACCAATCTCATAATGCCTATTTGCATATTTTAATGAACACATTACACAGAGGGAGAATGGTTATCAGAGCCTAAATCCTTCAAACAGAACCACATATAGGTCTTAACATCACCACAAGAAGTTTAAAGAAAAGAATTCCCTGTGTTCACAGAGCAGCAGACACCATGCATGCCAGTGACCGAGTCTCCTAGGTCTCTCCAAGCAGATAAATCCAGATTTTATAGTGGGACATGAATGCTTTGAGGCATTCTTCTTTATCCAGATACTGTACCATTGAACGGATATTCAATATAAAAACCTCTTTGTTCATCTTATTTCTCAAGCTCCAATTCCAAACCAAAAAAGCAGCTGTTCAAAGTTTAAGTCTCTTAAAGAGACAGCTCAAGGGATAAATTCAATATTTGATTATTACCAGGAAGCCTTTCCTCTGCCAGGATTCCAGACACTATTCTTCTTTATCAAATTAGATGTAAATAGCACAAAATACAAACTCTCCAAGGTTAAGGGTGTTATCTGACAGGGAAGCGAGATGCTGCAGAGAGCTTATAAACAGTACCTAGCTTTTGCACAGAACTCTGACTTCCTTTTCACTGATTCAGAAACCTGCTTCAGGTCACCTACTTCACAAGATAAAGTGTTTAGTGAGGAGAAGAGAGAAACTAAGCCAACATCTTCCTAGAATATCCTTAAACACTTTATCTTGTGAAGAGGATATGAAGTGAATCTTCCACAAATATATGCTGTTCTTCCCCTCCAATGGAGAAGTTACTTTCCGTTACACCGAAGATTGGATGTGTCTCTTACCACTGTTATCCTGTACGAATGTATCTTCACGACAGTGGAGATTTTCCCGTCACACCTCGGTGTCAAAGTGCCATGTCTGCTTCTGGAAAAGCAACATACAGAGATGTTCTAGTGCAGTTGTCCGTTTACTTCATTGGCAAATTAGGGGCCCACATTTTAACACTTTCTGAACTGAGCCTGTAAGCTGAAATATGCTTCATATTCTGTATTTTCGACAGTGTGTACAACAATTGAATGTAGTCAGTGTTTAGACATCGATGCAATTTATTGTATCTAGAGACAAAAATATATTACCTTACTAGATAAGTCTTAAGATACTTTTGAACTTGGAAACAAATCAGCATGCAATTCAGAAATTAAAATGCCTAGGAGTTACAGCCCACAAAAAAAGTAAACCCTCAATCCCAAGAACTAAAATCCTATCCTCCTTGTCAGACAGAAGGTGCCAAGCTGTTAGCTTGCCCTATGAAAACTCGCATTTGCTCCGTGGCTGATCCACAACCACTCTGTCTTAGCCTGAGAAATGGCTTTTCAGCTCAGCTTCCTTTTAAGTGCCACCCGTCATCAGAGGAAACAGATTATTCCCATGACCAGTCTGCTGCTGTGCCAAATTCTGCTGGATCTGTTCCCTCAAGAGCACCCACAGCTCCCCAGGGGAAAGTAAACCCTCTAACCCTGTATCTTGCTCTGACTGAAGAGCAGAATGAAAAGCAATTACTGCCTCATGCCATTTGTAAGGAAGCTGAGGTGCAGAGACGGCTGGATCATTTATCAGGCTCCAGCTTGCTGTGCCTGTCAGTAGTTCATAGGGCACAGCTAAAGCTAAGCCATGTATTTAAAATATGAGGAGAGGGGAATGGGTGACAGTATTTTTGCATAACATATAGCTATAAACAAACGAACTGTGCTTAGGAAGTCCTCCTAAAAATGCACATGCACACACTTGTCATTGCTAACACAGTAAAGGTTATTCCATGCTGCCACCAAACTCTGCCTTAAAAGACAGTCCAAAGGGCTGCTGTGCTTTCCAGTAGGGCATTGCTCCCAGCAGTTTGCTGGCATTCAGGAATTATAAACAAGTTGCCCTTTCCAAATCAAAGCACGCGCTCTTTAATGCACAGTAGCATGAACAAATCACAGAGAAAGTACATTTGCCATTAGAAAATGAAACCAAAATGCCTCAAAATACAACTTAGTCTACCAATTCCTGCACTATGGGCTCTAAGAAAGGGGCCACAATGCAAACCCTCACCCTCTCAGTATTCAAAGCGGTGTGTCCAGATCAAGGCCACTACAGAACAAACAGCAACACAGCAAAATTCCTGACACAACTGACAGGCACTAAAAACTGCTGTATTCCAAGGATCCAAACTCCTTTCCCCTCTTTTTTCCCCCTCCCTCTCCTATGGAAAGGTAACCTAACAGTGACAGGTCACAGGACTGCCAGTTCATTCAGATTCAGCCTAGAAAATCAAAGTTTCAGCTGAGCAAATACTGTCTTTCCTAACTAGGCAGCTGACATAAAAGGGTCAAGAGGGAGATGATGGTCACCACTTCCCTGTGCTCTGAATTCAAAACAGTGCAGCAAGTTTCCAAGGAGAAACACAGGCAACTGGTCTTAACTCTTTTTACATTCAGCTTCTTAGAGTAGTTTCTGAAATCTATATTCCAAATAAATTCTTGTCATCACTCAAAAGCAAAGATTTTCATGGTAAGTTAAAAATGACAGATCTCTTCAAGTTCATATGACAACAGTTCTGTCACAACCTCGTTGTCCTCATCACAGACACCATTTTCCCTGATTAGTAAAATTACATTGAAGGAGAATCTGCAGAAATTATAAGCAAATTGAAGAATTTTTGGAAATGGTGCATCACTGAACGATAGAAATCCAAACTGGTATCTCTCCTTTTAAAATACATGCCCACATCAGACTCCATACTGACTATAGCTGCAATTCCTAATTCCTAGCAAGATTGCCACATGGAAACCTAGTGTTTCTCTTCTGGAAGGATTCGTATGACTGTTCTGGGGAGCCTTTCCCCTAACCACGGGCACAGCCATCTCCAAACAGATGGAGCCCAGGCTCTTCCTCAGAGTGCACTGCTGGGCCCTGCAGATTTGATGCCAGCCTTCAACTTGGCAGCCAAAAGCACCACTTTTTGAACAATACTGACCTCTCTTCCCTTGTATGCCGGCAGAAAGGTCTTTGCTCCTCTGCCTTCGGTGACAAACTGACCAATATGTCATAATTTTTTCTCCTGTGCTTCCTGTGAATCTCAGCTCAAATGGGAAGATTGGGAAGGCTTCTCTGTCCATCTTAAGTCTCAGGCAGATTAACTGTCTTGGAATTGATGACAAATTGCAAAATTAAAATTATGCACCTCTCCTACCAAAACCCAAAAGGAGAGACAGTGCATTAACATGTGGATTTTGTCAAAAACCTTATTTTCAACCTCTCCCCTTCAAATTCAGCAGACACTATTTATGTTAATTTTATTGCTTCCTAATAATTCAGCTCTGCTCAAAATGGAGCTAATCTCTGCTGCTTAAAAATAATACCTTGGGATATTGAAAAAAGGGACATTTAAGACTAAGAATTTATTCCTTAATCATTTGGGTCTGCAGTTGTCTGGTAGATCTGAGAATAAAGCCTTCTATCACTGTAGTATGGCCACACCAGCAAACTGAAGGCTAATTCAGGCCTCGCTTTCCCTCCATTTGTTCTGCATCTTGTGCCTTATGCTGCGTCTGTTAGCTATTGATTTTACTATTCTGGTTAGTATGCAGACATATTTGTGATGTTCTTTGGCAAATACTAATCAATCTTTTCTACATCTAAGAGAAAGGAATAAAGGAGAGATTCTCATTAAACTAGTAAAGAGACATGCATATTCCGAGCACAGGAATATTAATACTTGTACATTTACGATATTAGGAACTATTCCCTACCCCAGAGGCTTACACAATAAGAATTTATAAGATGAATGCATTTATTAAACTAGTCAGATTTTATCATCTTTCCTTAAGCATGCTATGGTAACCACGTCACCCCAACTAATGAATAACTCATACAAAGCTCATTCTGGTCTGGTGAAGGCTCCTCTTGTTGTAAGGGTATCTGGATCTGGAACAAGGACAGGAATTTTGTTTTCTTTTTCATTTCATACAGGCTGCACCATTTTTCCTTTTTGCCTTAGATCAATGCTGCCATCTATTCCTAAAAAGAACAAAATCAGAACTGATTTATTATATCTAATACCTGCTGAAAAATTCTTTCCAATTTAGGCATAAGAACCATTTATAATAAACTCCATAAATTATTCTAAAGGTGGAAGAGAGGAGGGGAAGTGAGTAAAATCTTGCATTAATCTCACAGGTAGGGCTAATGATGCCAAGACCCACCTTGAAATGAATGTCATTTAGAGTATATTAGTCCAGCATTAGGGAACCATATGATCACTTCAGCAGACCAAGCTAAAAAGAAAACAATTTGAAAAATCCCAAGGCAATTTTCTTTAGAAATTTGGAATGATGATAACAGGTACTAAAAATGTAAACAACAGCTTTCTATTCACCCCATTACTATTTACTCAATAAAGACCATCCAGGGAGACTGTTCGTTGTAATGGAACAACGTAACAATTTTCACCACGCATACACTGAAATTCGAGCTTTATTTTTAAACAGGAAGGCAGAGAAAAAAATTGACACATAAAGAAGGCTCATACAGACTCTTTCATACAAAAGCCTGTCCCATGTGACACAGGCAAGCAAAGGACTCCATTTATATGGCTTTGACACTAACAATTACAGCTGAAATTTATTCTTAGATATCTGATTAGAACTTGGGAAGACTTTCTATGCACTGCTCATTTCATACAACTCCAATATTTCTGCATTTTTTGTCTTCCAGTTTATGCAACTGATCTATTTAATCTGACCCTTGAGAAGACCAGAGTCAGTGCTGGATATGAAAACACCACCTATGTACAAACAAGAGGTAACTAAAAAGCAAAGCCAAACCCACCAACTTGTACAATGCTATCAATTCAACTTCAGCTTACACAATTTCTGCTAAGAAGCCAAATCTCACAAGTTATGGGATATTGTCATGCATTCTCACTATTTTTGGTTTCTTTCTTCTAAAGAAAGATGGCATTTGCTCTGTAACTTGGCATGGGTCAGAGCATCATTTGATACACACATCCCTGTCACTTATCTAGTATTGCTCACGATGTAGTACATGAGCATACGCATGTTTCCTCCCACCCCACTTTAAACACAAGCCTCATTTGAAATGCAACTAAGGTCTCAGGACATAAATCATCCAGATTAAAATCAAGATTATCTTCAGAGAGAACAATAAAATCTTCTGTCAGTCAGTTGATCAAGTTAAAATATCCTGGTATTTTGTTTCAAGGCTAACTTTTGCTATGTATTCATCTGAAATAATCCATGCTTATTTACTACAGACAGGACAGAAAGGTTCCTCCCTCCCCTGTATCGCAGCCTAAAATCTAAACTGGTAACCCAAATTACACTCAACCACACAGAGCACTACGAATTTAAAAAAAAAAAAAAAAAAAAAAAAAAAAAAAAATCAACCTGCCCAGGCCACTTCTCAGCCCCTTATATCAGCACGCAACCTTGAAGGGAGAAAGAACACGCTGGACAAGTACAACAGAAATGTAATTCTCTTTTTGAAACACTTTCCCAAGAAGCTGCAGCAGTAAAACAGCCAGGTTTCTGTTCTCTCCCAAAGCAGTAACAATGTCATTCTGAATAAGGAGAAACAAGATAGTATTTGTACAGCACTGACAGCAGCTTCTACACATTCTGTGATCTAACCTGACAGGAGAAGCAATGAAATAAAAGTGAAGCAGCAGATAAAACAAACAACACATGAAGGTGAAGAAGAATATCCAAGAAAATATCATGGAGAAATCACAAGCAACAGCAGCTGAAGCAAGTCAGGAGATATGCGCTGCTTAGAAAGGTCTTCACCACAGCAGTGTAGGATCAAGTGTAGGATCAAGCTTTTCATTCCAGCCGTTGCACTTCCGCCTGCCCTGAAGTGACCACAGAAAGTGCTCAGACAGCGAGACATGTATTATGTAATGCCTGCCGTGCTCTTCACGTTGGCACTCCACCTATCATCTCATATTCCCACTCACTGAGGTGAACAAGCTGCTGTAAACCTTCTATGCACTCTAGTGATCATTAGGAAATCAGGCCTACAAGGCTGATCACAAGCACCTACAGGAATGTGCCAA
This sequence comes from Nothocercus nigrocapillus, assembly GCA_013398345.1. Taxonomy (NCBI): domain Eukaryota; kingdom Metazoa; phylum Chordata; class Aves; order Tinamiformes; family Tinamidae; genus Nothocercus; species Nothocercus nigrocapillus. The sequence continues at coordinate 802,541 of WBNA01000156.1, read as the reverse complement.
GTCCAGCCAAACATTTAATACCAGGCAGGAGTATTTCTGCCACTGCCATCACTAACTCAACATGTGCACTGAATTGGAGACAACAAAATAGGAGAAGAGCTTGAGAGACTTGGTAAAGTTTATAGATTTTTCTTCTGTGTAAACACCACAGTAAAACATTGTGTGTAATTTCTGACCCAACAACATAAAATCAGATAAATAACACAAATTGACTCTATCTACATAAGGCAGCACATGAAACTGGCTGCTGCTTAGCGTTATAAAGCAGACTTGCACAATCGAGTGTAGATACTCAAGCTCTGAAGAAAACCAAAAAAACTTGTTACTTAGAAAAGAAGGAATAAATCAACTTCATCCAAAATTTCTCAATTCACCTGCCTCATATCTCACCTTACAGGAAAACTCCTAAATTACAGCAGACAGAACGACAGAAACCACAATCTTCGGATCGAACTCTTTATCACTAATAAAATGATATGAAAATTTTCAAATCTGCAACTCACACTTGCCTGTATTACCAACTCATGAATGTCAGCTTCATCTAGCCTAATACTTGGTCAGACATAGGCCAAGTGGTATTTGTGGCATGGTCGATCCTTTGTATTTAAATCTCTATAGGGAAAATAGTGTCAATACCCAGGACTAATTGATTTCCTAAGACAGAGGTATATGAGAGTTTGGGGGAGGTACACACCCTTCAGGATACAAAACCACTGCAACTCTTCTGCTTAGTACTAGCGAGTAAAATTGTTACCCTTCACTTTTCCTACTTGCAAACTGCCACTTCAGTAGAAAGAACAAAATAAGAGGGAAAGATCCGTATATTTACTACTTAAATTGGCAGTGGGATTCAGAACTCCCATCTCAGATCACAGCTAACTTCATTAAGAACTCTGCAGACAAAACCCTGCACAGCCCTTGTCCTAACGGTATACACACCTGCAGTCATGACCACACACCATTCTTCAGACTCAGAGAAATCAGTAGCCTCAGAGAAGCCCCTCATCTTTTTCACCACTGTGAAAAATGAGTATTTCTGGGATCCAGCCAGAGGAAATCATACAGAGACAATCCTGACAATTAATCATCCGATAATCACGTCTCAATGCCAGGATGAATACCACCAGAAGTACTTCATTTATTCTTCTGTTTTAATTTACATTAAACATTCATGGTTGCACTTACCAAAGTTTAATGCAGGCAATTCCAGAAAATTGTCTCCAGAACTGATAAAGACATTAAAACTAACTCTACTGCATATTTGCAACCAGAACAGCTCTTTCCATAATCTCCATGCTGCTCAGAGCTGATCTCTAAGTGACCCCAAGCCTCTCCACCTTCCCTCTCCCTCCCGCCCCAAATCAGGGCTGGTTTTACTGCAGCCGACACCACAGGGAGGGTTCTCCAAAGCACAAGATGGCCAGGCTGCATAGGATGCATCCTGAACATCAAGTACGTAAGGAGGAATTCTCAGCAATGATGCTAACAGCAAGAAGCACCTATACATAAAGGAATGAGAGCCTACACTCCAAATACGTTGTCCAGTGAAGCCTCGGGACAACACCCAGACATTTCACCCTACAGGCTTCAGTTGACTTAATAAACATAATATTAACATATGAAAAAAGTCTTGAATGAGACACGCAGTATACAAAGAGCTAGCTAATTTGGTGTTAAAATACTTCTTGTAGCCTAATTAAAGTTACTACATTCTTTGTGTTTTAAAGAGGCTAGATACAGAGTCCATCCACAGTTTTGTTTTTTTTTTTTTTCCTCCAAATTTGACTGGACTCTGAAAGGCAAATCAATTTTCTTGACAATAGTACACTGCAGAATAGCCTGCGTTCTCAAAAGAGCCAAAGATGTCAAATTTCATTTACATACGAATTCACACAAGCAAAAAGCATTGCAGAACCTATAAGGCAAATCCTAGCTAAGTCATTTTATTTCCAGACATGCTTACATATATTCAATTTTTAAATGATTTCTAAAAAAAAAAAAAAAAAAAATTGTACAGCCCAGTTAGCACTGGGATGTTAAATTAAGGAGAAAAAGGAATAGCTGGCTTATGCTTCTGAGCTTCTGTTATACAGAGGATCAAGCAGCTGACAGCACACCACTGCCAGCCATTTATAACTCCCTAACTTCTGATATATATGGCAGAAGCTTTGACCAGAGGCATCAGTGTCTTTAAAGACCTATTTTCTATCTTCTCTGTTGACAGCAACATAAAATATGAGCACATTAGGTTATTTTCAAGCAGATGTTGGGGGTAAAAGCAATTGAAAGCATTTGGCCTCAGTCACTTTTCTTAAGAAAAAAGAAATATATATATGTATATATCTCCATCAGCAGGGATTAGAAATAGATACACTATCCAGTGCATACTTGGGTTTTTACAGGTCTATTAATATTAGTTACAAGGCTGTAACTACTAATCATGGAAACATACTGCATTTTGCCTCCGTATCTCCAGTTGCCATCAATATCTAATAGTCGAAAGCTGCAATGTAAACATGTGCCAAGCAGATACAATACACCAGCTTAACCACTAATCCATGTAATTGTTAACACAGTGCCATATGCTCAAATTTCATTTCTCATTTACATTTAATTTTTACAACCGAGACAAATCAGATACTTGTATAGCTTTCAGTACTGTTTTTTTTTTCTAGGCTGTTCTAAATAAAACATAGGCTGCCACTGCCCTATGAAAGAACTGAGGTGAATGACAATTATGGGAAGAAAAAAGGTACAAATTAGTAATCTGCTACAAATTTTCAGATAAGACATACCTAAAATTTGACGACTTTGACTCAAGCATCGTAAATTAACATTTTCCAGACTTTTATTCTTTGGGGTTTTCCAAGATATTTTTGCTTTAGCAAAGCAACTTAAAGAGCATACTAGAAAAGTTAGAGAGTATAGTAGAAAGCAGTATTAAAAGCTGGATCCTGCAGTGACAAGTGTCTGACAACCTTAGATAAATTCTCTAATCTCCGTTGCTGATGTGCGCCTGCACACTGCTGCTGGGAGAGAGGATTCCAGCTGATGTCTTGTCTCAGGGTCAGAAGCTTCTAGAATGGCATTAAAAAGATGTAAGTGAACTTACTGCACTTATTTGACCAATTTCTTAAGACAAACAACATGCCAGTAGGAATAACTGACAAGTGGTATTTTAACTTTTAGTTTGAGGTCATTAAGATACCACATTTTTTCCAACATTAAATGACAAAGTTAATTTAAGCACATTTGTTTTCAATCTCCAGTATGTTCACAAGGGACCTGCTCATTTTCAAAGGACAGTAAGTCTGTGCTTCATAGAAATCCTTATTTTTGAAAGCAGTACAAAAGAAGTCACACCTAAAGCTGACAGCAGTAGGCGTCTACAAATTCTGATTCCCTGAAATACACCGATATTCACATGGGAACTGCCACATGCCTCTGCTCCCCCTGCCGAAATCTCTACAGCTGTCGGTATTTTCCTGCCATTTGGCACACATAGCACATTCAATTATTTCAATTGAAAAACAGCTCAATTCAATTATATAATTCCAAAAGCCTGGGAAATATTTATATGTACACAGAACTTCTTTAAAAAAGAAGAAGAAGAAAGAAAACTAAAGAAAACTACCCTATACAGAAGAGGCATGAAATTCTTAGGCTATTAGAAATAGAGAGCGAATCCGTGCACAGGTAGAAATTTTACAGGAACCACAGATTTCCTTGGTCTAACACACAACCAAACTCTGTTTCCTCATCAATTACCCTATCGGCAAATAGGAAAATGAACTTAATAGTCCCTGTCAACATTTAAACATGACTTAGTTGATCCGTGCTAGAAAATCTAAATCAATTTGAATGACAACTATCAAGAAGTCACAAAAAGCATCTAAATAGATTCTTCTAATATACGATGCAGAGACTGTCACCACTAGACAAAAATAAAAATGGAATAAGTAGAGTCACACTAATAAATAGGGGCCACAGTGAAATTAAAGAGATTTCCAAAGGTTGCCTTTCAGCATCCCACTTGGTCGACCTCATGAATTTTTTTAATTCTGACAAGCCTGCACAGCCACTGAGACTTGACACCATTTATGACCTATCATCATGGCAAACACTCCCCAGCCCTGGAATAATGAGATTCTCTTGCTGTTTATTAAAGCACAACACTGCTCACACCTTCATAATTTTTTTTGGGAATGGAGTTGTCTCCCATGTGGACAGCTCAAAGTAGAGGCTGATGAGCTCAGATTTGTCTGCACTGATCAAGGCACATGCTCCTTGAGCAGTTTCCTCCCCTCAAGCACAGGATTGTACAATTTTGCTTAATTTGAAAGACTCCTTATAGAACTGCAGAAGGTGTCATCATACACATGCCTAATATCTTAAAATATCAGAAACTCCTTTACCCAGTCCCAAGCATTTATTACTTATTTGTTCATTGCTGTGGACTATACAAAAAGGATGCTTTAGCTGGCTCTTGCTAACTCAAATGGGAAAACACTTTTGTTATTCCTGGATGATGGAGGAGAACATGACTGCAAACTCTGGGCTTATAAGTAACAAGTCTTCTCCTATTTTGGAATCGAAGCTCACAAATACACAAACTTGAGTTTGCACCAAAATTAAACACATACAACTTCAAGAAGGTTTCCAGCTTTTTTGGAAGCAAGTTCATTTCAGCTCTTTCAGATTAAGCAATTAAAACAAACTACTGGCCATAATTAACACTTTATTATTATTATTTTTAAGTAACCAGGATGAAAGTGATCAAGTATCAAACCAACACCAAGAAAGATTAAGATTTATATCCAGCTAAAATATTGCAAGGTAAGAGCGGACACTATGCATAAGTCAAAACATACCTAGATTTTAATATTTAAATGTTTTAGACATTAATGCATAGTTTAGCCAACCACGCTGATAAAAGGTATCCAAAAATCTTCCGTTAAAATAGTGAGAGACAACCCTCTCTGTGAGGGTGGAAACATCAGAATTGATCGGAGGGAACAGAGGTGAAGAAAGAGGGAAGAAAGAAGTTGTACTAGATGCTATAAAACAGGAGTACCATGTTTTACAGCAAGTGTTCCTGATAGCCTAAAAAAGATTTGGATCCTATGAAGGGAATGAGACAGTTCTGCCTTCTGAAAGCAAACACAATTCTGGAATAAACTGAAAAATAAATAATAATAATAAGCCCACAAACATGTCCTGGGTATGCATTCATACTAATCAGTAAATTTTGTGGTCTTCATATTGCTATGACAGAAGTCTATGCAACAGATTTGTTTACTTTAATGGTCATTTTCTCCTTGAACTCGAAAAAAAATAGAGGGAAGAGAAGGAAAAGACATTGGCCCTAATGGTTACTTCAAATCTCCAGAAAGGCTTGCTGGGACTTGTGAGATTATCACACTTGCTATTACAGTCCTACTGATTTAGATCAGCAGCATATTCCAGTTAAGACAACACTCGGCGTTTTTTCGGGACATTTGCATTTCTCATCACAGAGAACAGAAGAATAATAATAGGAAAAGTCTCCTTTGTAAAACATATTAAGTATTAAAAAATCAAGGAAGTTTAAAAAAAAAATCTTATGTGACACCACAGAAGAACAACAGATGAGGAAGGCAGAATCAGAACATGATTCATCTTTTCTTTTGAACCATTTGATAGCATCAGGCCACCTTTAACAAGATATTTTGAAACCTTTTATCCTCTACAAACTGCAATGGATCTTAGAAACAAGCTTACAAATTGAGCCATTGCGAAAGTCACAACAGAGTTACCATGAGGAAGGAAGGAACAAACACTAACAGTTACAGAATAGTAGAAATCAGCAGACAGGATTGTAGCAAGCAGGGAACAAGTCCTGCATTTGCAAGGTTCAAACACAGAACACTTGTAGATAAACAGAAGCATAAAACATTCTTGGTCATTAGCAATGGAAAGAACAGTCAATCCACAACACTCATCCTTCGTACATGATAAAGGCATATTTTATTAGTAACTTGAACATGGAAAAAAAAAAAAAAAAAAAAAAACTATCATACTTCCCTCTTAACAATCACCAGGGCCACCCAGAGAAGTCTTTTATCAATTAGAAAGCAAACACAAAGATTGAGTGAACTAAAGAATCTCTCAATTTCTTTCTTCCCTATTACCATTTAAAGGATAAAATAAGCATTCCATCTTATTCTGAAGTCAGTGCATGCTCTATTTTGAAAGAAAGGTAGGAGCCAAAGAAAAAAACAAAACAAAACAACAACAACAACAAAAAAAACACTTTTGTATTTTTCTGACAGAGCTCAGCAGGAGAACAAACCAACCTTCATAATACACATGCTTACTAGAACCTGAATTTAAGTCAAAGTTTAATAAACTGCATACAGTAAGAACAAGCTCCATGTTCCTTTCAACACAGCAACTCTTTATCCTCACACATTAAAGTGGATGTGCCTGGAAGAGCATAAGCATCCACCAGCTGTGGATGGACAGAAGGATGTTTAAAAGAATCATCCTGTTCTGGTCAAGTCACTAATGAACTCTAGCTCAAACAATAATAAAGGCTGCACACAGTGGACCAAGGCTCACAGCTTAGGACAAGTTCTGCTTCAAAAAGATACCGTATTGCACCTTACAATTGCTTTACAAGCAGTTTGGACCTCTGTCAGTTGAGCTGTTCCTCTCCCATCCCAAGTACTTGGTCCTACTTGATTCAGTTGCCTGTGCAGTATTGCGAGCAGCTGGGCCAACACCAGAGACAAGGTGCCTTGGGAAGCAAGAGCAGGGACATGGATTGTAAAAAGCTCTGACTACTTCTTCAAACTGCTTGCTTGAGCTTCTCTCAGAATTACAGTGCAACTGTCCAAACTAAGCAAGTTTGAGAAGTCAGAGCAGACATGAACAGAATTCATACATCCAAGATGAAACAGGATCAGTAAAAATAAAATTGCAGCCATTTACAAAGCTATTTTCTACATGCAAGCTGCTGAGCTAGTCAATACCTTGCCATACACAAATTCAGTTTTTCCTAAGATCCACCTGTGAGGGCAGATTTAAAGAAATGATCAGTCCAGACCAGTGGAACAGACCATCACCCACCTTGCTGTAGTGCAAGAGGCTGAATACACAGGTAACAAGACTCTTGCTCCAAACATAAAAATGTTTTTGAGCTCTAGCACCTCCTTAAAGATCCTACACTGCAAAATATTCTTGGATACACAGTGAAAAGATGGTTTCTGAAATACGTCAATATACTCCAAAAAAAAAAAATCAAAATAAATTTACCAGCTAAAAAGAAGTAAGCTTCATTTATTTTACTTTACACAAATACTAACTGAGACTTAGGCTTGTATCACATCTTCAAAAAGCAGCTGAACATAACATGCAATTGGATAATGCTATCTGGGAGGAAAAATGTATTTAGAAATTAAGCTATCAAGTGAAACAGAAATACAAGACACAGCACAGTAAGTACAAAAAACTCATACAGGAGTGCTCTATAAGAACATCTGGCAAAATTCAACATAATGAATTCAAAAAATTCAAAGCATTTATTTCTAGCCAACCACTAATTTTTTCCAGAACTGTGATCTTCTGCATTTTATTATGTTCCTTACCATGCAGGCATCTTTCTTCAGTTGTATTTTTTTTTTCCATTGCCACTGGACAGAGCAATCCAAGAACTTTATTTATGAAAAGTAACTTCCGGATGTCCTAACAAATGCAACTGCAATTAAGGAGTCAAAGGTATCCCAGTAACATAAAAGATTTCAAGTATATTCTATTAATTTTCTTAAGTATGCTTTTTAGTTGATCTTGCACTAAATATCCATTTCATGGTACATTGGTCATGTTTCTTCATATCTTTTAATCACTGCTGAGTTACAAACCCAAATCCCACACTGGAACATACACACAATCACAGCATAGGTCACAACAGTGAGTAAGAAGCAGGTAGGGACCGACAAAGAAAACATTAGTGCTTGTGCCTATATGTCTATTTCCTGCTTTGCATTTTTATACAACTGCTTTCAGTGTTCAAAGCTTTTTCTTCAAGAACTTCTAAAGAAACATCTAGGTGTGTCCCAGAAGTCGGTCTGAGGAATGCATTGCACTTGTAAAGTTGTACATAGGTAAAGACAAACTGTATTTATAGGTCAGAGCCAAAGCAATTTAAATTACATGATTCAGTAATAAAATCTCTTCCCTTCCTCAGCTTCCACTTGCTTAGTTTTTGTTTCTTTTCCTACCTCACTACTCAAAAAGTTCTTAGATTGTAATCAAACCCAACAATGCTACAGAGGAAACAATTCCAGATCCGGAAAGGGGAGCAGAATCTCATTTAGGCATTCTTTATAAGCCACGAAATTACAGAAACTCAGGATATCCTCCAAGAATTTGCAAGAGAAATGCCAAATATCAAACACGCCTTTTTGTTATTGGAATATGACTGGACTTTCTTCAAACTTGAAGGAAGGGGAAGAATTGGAGCAAATTCCTTCTTATCCATCTCCATTCAAAGCAACAGGAAGAACCCTTACCGACACGAAAATTTTGTTTTGATGCTGATGTTTTCTCAGTAGAATAACAAAAGAGATCGCCAAGGAATCACTACCATATTTTGCAAAGAACAAATCAAGAGTTTGGCTTCTCGTTTCAGCACAAAGGATGCAAAGATGTGAGAAGATAACTGTCACTTCCAACATAAACCTTCTGCTTGAGGCACCCGAGATTTCTTAAACAAGAGTGAGTTTGGGAAAGAGACTATGAGCAAATTCTTAAGAATACAAACAACAATAGCGACTGCTGAAGACTTTGCAAACACAGATGAGTATATGAAAAGTGACGAAAAATACCTCCATGGTCAGCAAGCCTCTGCAGAAAACAGCTTTCTAGTCCATCTTAAATGATCAGTTTGGCCAGTGTAAGAAGGATCTACACATTCTTCTCTTCTTTGCTTTTCAAAAAAGCAAGCACACCAAAGCCTAAGTAAGACTAAGAGCAAAAAGTAACTGATTAACTCTTTTAGGTATGCCTGCAGCTTTCCAGACCAAGATCCCCCACACCTGCCAAGTAGGCAATGGACAAATGATAGAGCAGAGGCTCAACCCCCAGGAATACAATCATTTGGGCCTGGGGCTTTTCTCATGATGCTGAGCTTCAGCAAACTTTTGACGTATTTTAAAAAGCTGCCACATCATGAAGTATCACAGGCAGCCTGCCATACCGAGTTAAACCACAGATCTGCCGACAGGCTATTCATAAGTATGATAAGGTTTTCTTGTTTTTATTCAATCTTTTTAAAAATTCCATTTCTGAGGTCTCACCTAGTCACATTTCACAACCATTCACCCCCCTCCCACACACACACACCACCACCACCTCTCTTATCTGTATCAGCATTCATTTCTCCATCTTGTTTGGAATAAATATGTAAACAAATGTTGAAAAATCAAATGTTTTTCCTATTTTTAGTGCTCAAATTTCTGTATTTAGAGAACTAAAAGTAAACACTAGACTGATGCTTGATTTATGAAATTTGGGAATTAAAAAAACTAATGTTGAAGGAAAAACAAAAATATTTTGAGAAGGTATTTACAAATTATCAGCAAACTGTCATCAGCTCTTAGGACATCCTGTATTCAATTAGGTTTTAGCTTGTAAAAAAAAAAAATAGCAGAAACTAAGAAAAGAATAAAAGTTTCTGCCTATCGTGCACTAAAGCATGTCACACTTTCCTGAATCTAGGGTTGTTTTAAAAACTGTGGCACACATTCTGTATCTTGGAGAATGAAGATACTGGCAGTCATTAGTTATATTGAGAGGAAGGTAAAGCATGTGTTTTAGTGTGTGCCTACTAAATTTGCAAAATGCTTATACAGAATACTCTATACAATATATAATGCCTTTTTTAAATTACTTTGACTACATACAATGTATTACCATGGCACCCTATAATTGCTAAGCAGCCACCTCCTCACTCTGTTTTTACTCTCAGAAAATCCAGCAACAAAAGGGAACATCCAAACAGCATGACAAGTTTTCATCAGCAGTTGCAGGTCACCAGCAGCCATTTCCACTGCGCTAGGACAAGACTGAGGAGTAGAGTGTACAGAACACACAGCACCAAAGCAGCTACTCAGAATAATATGAGCGAGAACCAGTTTCCGGTAGGTTATTACTAGGCCTACATTGGCTGGGCTTGGTCTGGGGATTTTCACAACCTGCACACTTGCCATGTCTCTGAGGAGGAGTTGCCTCCTGTCCTTCCAATCAAAACCAAGAGAGCATCTGACCATGGAGGACAACTGTATTCACGGTTGTAGATACTACCAAAGCAGCTGGCTCTTCAGTAATATAGGGCTGAAATGCTAACTAGTGGTTTGGACTCAATAGCTATTTCTCAGGCTACAGAAAAAACAGTCTGACAGTTTAATATCTCTGCATTTTTCATCCTGAGATGCAAGACGTGGGAAATGGATCTAGGATATACGGTAAAAACACTTAAAAGAGGAAACAATATATAACTGATATTCTTCAAACTTACAATTGCTGTTAACAATAAACTATTTGGGACAAAAGTATAAGTCTGTTGGGCAGTATGGCCAGGTTAAAATGCAGCTTGAAAACAAAACTTTAGTCAAGAAGTAATCCACAAAAGAAGTACTGCTTATCTTTCAGAATAAGAAGTCACAACCTGGTTTCTAGATGTATCCAAGAGAAGAAAAGAAATGGCTTAAGGACTCTAATTAAGCATATCTCTGTACATGCATCTTTTTCTTTACATAAAAAAAAATAGTTACACCACCACCTAGGAGCTTCAGAGACACTGGACCAATTTCCTGTTCCATCACATAATTCCTGGCCATCCACGAGTCAGGCTGAACCACAGAGTAGGACATCCCTAGCTAATCACTAGGGCATCTGTTATTCAGACTTCCCCTGGCCACCCTCTGTCCCAGGCTGGAATCCATTCGCCAGAATCCTTATGCAATGCAGAGAAAAAAAAATATCCCCAGCAATGCTGTTATTTCCAGCAACCTGCATGCTGAGCAGGGAGCTAAGCCCATCAAACAGAAATACTATAGGACTAGCACAACAAAACCGTAATTATCCAAGGTGTTTCACACCAGTTAATTTTTATGTCTAAAGAAATCAAACTAGAAAAGCCTGGCACTACATTTTTATATATTAGTTTAACATTCCTTTGAGATGCAATAGATCCCAAATTGATTCCCTGTACCTGATGGGGACCAACTAATGTTTCCTAACTTATCCACACATAATCTAACCATAAGGCTCTTGGGCAGACAGGAAATGCACTGTACATGTCTTTTATTGAATTAGCTTCATTTTGCATCATCAAATTATAAAACATACAGACACAGGAAAAAAATGAATAGGGTTCTTAGCCACTTAAGCTACTACAGGAACACCTAGTAAAATATCCTCCTCAGACTTGCTGACATGTTTCATAATTGCCCCTCTACAATATCTAAGGAAAGTTTTGAATTCAAATATGAAGCATGGCACAAAGCCCAGTAGTTCAGTCCCTGACAATGCACAATGTGGCCATGAAAGGAACTTCATGATCCTATATTTTCATCAGTGAAGGCTTCCCAAATCCCTGATATCTGAAGGTATCTGTAATATGGGGAAAGGGGTACCTGAGGAAGCTTTAAAAAGCCACTTTAAACATAGTGAAGCAGGGTTTTCCAGCAAACCTTTTCCTAACCTTCCTTCTGGCAGTCTGACCTAGGCTTCTCCTGCTGAACTCTGCCTCCCCAAAGCCCCCTTCTCCATCACTAGCAAGGTACTGAAGACAGGTCGGCTCGGCAAACACGCACACCATCAGCAGTGGGAGAGGTCCTTCCCCCTTCCTCCAAACAGCAGCTTCCAGCCCCTTCCAGCCTGCATCTCTGCCAGCATCTACAGACCAGTGAATGCTCCACACTTCACAAGTTGTTTCACAGCCTGAGACGACTGCAAAATCAACAGTCCTACAGCAACTCTTTTCTTGTACATCAAAAGAAAAAAAGACAGTTCTGCTCAGGCAACTGTGAGTGGTGAGTTTCATCTCAACTTGGAAGGCTCTATCAGCAAGCTAAGTTTTCTAAAATAAAATCCCTTTATAGATTCTCAGTACTTTCAGGTTGTGGAATCTTTTTTTTTTTTTTTTTTTTCAAAAACAGGAAACGTATTTATGCGAGTTCTCCTGATCTATAAATACACCTCTGTATATATATATTTTTTAACTAGAAAAAGTGATTCAATCTAGGAGACTTGCACTAAGCTATATGGATATCATTCAATTTAATGGGAATTCCAACAGTTCTAAGAGATTGTGCAAGAAAAAACTGCTTACTTTATATTCTGCTTTCCCAGCCACAGTCTTTGGTGCTTTTTAGCTTATGAGTAAAAAATGCTATTAAAAACGTGTATTAAAACTCAGTACAAGAACAACTAGTTATGAAGAAAAAACAGCTGAAAACTTTTATTACAAAGGAAGTACAAAGCACCACAGACAGCAGCCTAATGAGAAATATTTCACCCAATTAGGTGACAAATCAGCAAGTTACCTCTTCCAAAAACATTAGCATTATGCAAACTATTGTTGCAATTTAGCTGTGTTAACATTCTGCCTTTCACTCTACAAAACACAGCACAAGCAAACAATTAACTACAATTACTGAGCAGTAAAGAGATTCACATCAGCTCCAGCTGCAAAATTGGTTGGGTCTTCCCCAAGTGTTTTCCAGCTTATGTCTATATAGCTTACAAAACTAAGACTGCAGTTTTAGGTGGCTTGATTCAAGGAAACATTCAACACCAAACTCAGATGCTAAAGACCTTTGTGTTTGCAAATCCACAGCACACATAACTTTAAAGCCTCCACATGTGAAACAGATTAAGGGGCACAAAAGTATGAGCGAGTCTCTCAAACTGCATTCTGCTGGCTACAGAATCCCCTGCTACTATTTCCTGCCTCAATTAAAGATGTCGCACCATGCTGCATCATGTGCACTTCTCCTCTGATTGTTTTTTATTACTCTGCTTTGACAAGGTGTTTGACATTCCTTTAGCTACTAAATGGGAATAACTCAGGGATATCATAACCTGCAGTATGAACCCATCCTTTATTTGAATCATAAGCAGCCACTTGTGGAAGTGAAGGTTCTGTCCATGCTATCAACTTATGCATTGGGAAGCAAAAAACCTCCTATCAACAATTTTGTAACTCTAGCATTAACTCCACTTCACTGAATCTACAGCCAGCACATGGAAACGCCGTCAGAACAAGTAGTCCTGGAATTCTGAGCCCAAGTTAAAAAAATACCCATAAAAAAGACCAAGGGAAAATGCGTATTATTTTAATCTCATTATTTCTAAGTCCATTTAGTGATTTTGGAGGGGGATCTGACTCATAATCGTTGAATGCGTATGGCTGCCAGCACAGCATGGAGGAAGAAGAATTAGGAACAGCACATATCTGCACAGCAAGACATCTGGAAAGATGGTCCAGAAAAATATTCTGAAAAATTGGTTGGAGGACACACCGAACTTTTTTTTTTCCTCCTTTTTTGAAACAACTCCTAATTTAATTGGCATACAAATATAACTGCTGTTCCAAACAATGTTTTGAGATGGGATTGCAGGAAACATCATCTTTTATTGGGAACACAGTCCCTATCTAGGCTCATTACCTCACTTCTGTTAGACTTTCCAGAAGATTTCACAACAGATGAAAAAAATTATTGTAACAGATTCTAGAAATAGTCAAAAAGCTTTCAATCTGATAAAACGGAAAGGGGGTACGTTGGTAATATTAGCAAGTGCCTGTGCACAGCAAAATACCAGTTGCACAGGGCAAGAGAGAGCAAATTGCCAGCAAGAACAAAACTGCAGCTCCCAGCCCATGGCCGAGCCCTCCCAGAGGTGTTCCTGCTTCAGGGAGCTGTGGGCCCATAGGGAAAATGGCCAGCGATCCCCAATGGGCCATATTCTCTCTCAGCTTTTCACCCAGGGGAAACAAAGTCTGCACACATTGCTAAGAGCGCTGAAAGAACTTGAAGGACAACAGTGATTTAGTATATCCTGCATCACCTGGAAAATTTCAGTACAATGGCCATATTCCTAATGGTCTATCCTGTCTGAAAACCTAAGCCTTGCATTTGAAAGAGAAAAAATAAAAAGTGGAATAGACTGTTAAATGTCACAGCAGGTAGTACTCAAGATTGCTTTGCACGCTGTATTGCTCCTGTGTTTTTCCTTTGTCTAAGACCAGCCCCATTAAAAGTGGGAAGAAGGGGAAGGGGAGGGTGATATAACAGAGAACAAAAGAAAAATCCCATTCAAAATCTTGAACACATCTAGAGATTCCATAGTTCACAAAAAAGTCATTTCATTTAAATATAAAAATAATGCACAGGAATTTGAATGTAGTTTTAAAGTTTTCCATGTGATTTTTAGAAATTATGAGAACACTCCAGCAGACAAACAGAGATTAGACTCCTCCATTGACATCTATTCCCAGGCTCACCCAGGAAAAACAGAACCTCTGCTCCTTGCTCTGCTGCTGCCATGAAGTACACCAGAAACAGCCACTGGGTATGTGGAATTGTCAAAAAGATTTGCCTTAAGTCAAGCGTATTTGCAAAACAGCATTAATTACTGCTTGCACTGGTCAAGATCTCTCTATACCACATGAACAATCAGAATGCCTACACTGATGCTATATATTACAGTTCTACATACTACACTTCCTGAATTCTTACTCTGTGCATATATGTACATATATACACACACACGAGAGCCTAGCATTCCCCATAACAAAAACAAAACAACAAAAAAAAACCCCACAGCTTTAGTTGCTTCACAGATATCAAAAGCAACACCTGAGACAGCTGAAATCTCTGCTTCAACCAGTGCATCATTAACAGACTTGTTTACTAGGTTACCATCAATTACACTTGTGCAAACTCATGCAAGGCAACAGTGTCGATCAAGTGTCACTGACAGAAAAATCTGAGAACAATTTGGCTTCACAGATGTTTCTGATGCTTTATAATTGCAAATAAGATAAGACAGAAAGAACCCATCTCAGTTCTCCATCAAATCTGCATTTGCAACTTGGCATAAAAATATATGCAGGACTAAAAGTGGCTAAATCAGACCCAGGAATGAAAATAAACAGAATTTTGTACTGTCTGTCCTTCAAAACAGAAAATAACTTTGCAGAAGTTCAAAAAAATACAGTCCTTAAACACTTTAAGAGGCTTATTGGTACTGATTTGTCACATTATCAAGTAGCCTGTGTGCAACTGCAGGTGTTACGAAATGAGTTCTATTTCTTGCCCCAGTAAAGCTTCGCTATTTAAATATCTGCTGGAAACTCCATCTCTTCTGCAGAAATATCTATAGAAAATCCTTCATTTTTACTTTCTTTGTCCAATATGTAACTATACCAGAGCCAGTGAATTGTTTCAACCCAAGGGAATGATAACATTTTAACATGGAGAACCTTCTGGGTTAGCATTTAGCTGAAACTGGCAGAAGGAAAGAGGAATGAAAGCCTGAATTCTTCCCTGGCAATTCAAGCTGGGTCTCCAGGACCTCTACTGAACCTCTGAATAAAACTGGGTGGTAACATCACCTCCTTCACTTCATGTTCACTGTAGAGTTTAGTGTAGGAAACATGTTTTGAAACTAACCAACAAGATGAGGCATTTCAGATGACTTCCTGCTGTTCTGGGTGAGGCTGTAGACTATGTAACAGGCCTTTTTAAAGCCAAAATAATCTGGAAATAGTCAGCTGGAGATATTTCAGTGCCCATGGAAATGGGTAAAAATCTTAGTGGGTCCTCAGTATGCAACCAAATGGCACAGGCCTTAACTATATTTCTATTTAAAACTAAAAGAGTGGGCCGAAACTCATCATAATGCTCCTACAGTGCTCTGCCACTGCCACTAGATCACAGACAGGCCTTGGGGATAGTCCACAAAATGAAAATTAAAAATAAATACAATACCTCCCCCTGCTACTCCCCCCCCACCACAGGGGGACAGTGTAAACCCAGGTTAGCAGTGCATATTAAAGGATCCCAGAGGCTATTCCACAAAAGCAAATCTAAAAGCAGCTTGATGCAACATTCACATCATGAGATAGCTTCAGGGAAACATTGAGTGCGCGCCAGGGAGGCTAGTGGCATGAATAAAAGGCAGGCTATGACCTCCGGGGTTAGGAGATGCCAGGAGGCTGACTTCAAGGTTGGGAGCAAGGATATTAATGACTATTCCTGAATGAAAAAGGCTGCATTGAGGGTGAAGGGAATGCTGTTAGCAGCTCTGCAGAGGCCCTGGCTGTGCTGCTAACAGCAATAGTGTTGTCGGGGCCTCTCCTCAGACAGAATGTGATTCCCTGTGATCGCTTATCCCTTCAAAAAAAAAAAAAAAAAAAAAGGGGGGGGGGGGGGGGGGAGGGAGGGAAGGGCCAAAGTTTATTTATGCCTGACTAGTATGTTCTTATGTAACAACTCTATTCAGAGATCAATTCAGATCTTTTTTGTCTTAAGAGCTGAGGCACTTGAAATAGTCTCCACCTCTGCTCTTCCTTTCACCCTTGACAGCAACTACAAATTCTAGGGGGTCAACTGTTTTTGTGAATCTGGTGGCCTTTTCAGGCTCTCATTGCCCTACTTTCTATCTTTAAAAAAATGACCAAATTAGAATCCTGCTGCAAATTACATTAGATATGTCAACAACTCAAAGATAAATTAGTTCATTTTTTGCTCTCTTTCAAATTACATTAGTCTCCTGGTTCAAGTTAAAGTTTGCACTTAATTATTGCAATCAGTAGTTTATTTTCTTATGACAAGTTCAAACAACATACTCCAGGGATCATCTTAAGAGAAAAATGAACTCTATAACTGTAATAAAAATATCAGTTTACTGTATATGACCTTTCAAGTTCTTTTTGCATTTTTTCCGATCATGTGATTTTTAGACAATCCAGTATTATTTACAAGTGCTATTTACCAGAACCATGCACTCAAACAAGCACACTGCTGCCGAACTTCATATTCAAAAAATCACTGAAGTTACATATAAAATGTGTAGCTACGTGAATGGTAGTACTGACTAAAGTCAAAATATTCATTATTTTGCTTGCTTGTAAGGAAATTCTGAAAGTTTACACTAGGTGAATACTTTGCAGAGTGGTGGATTAATTGAACTCAAAGAGTTTCTAGCCTGGAAAAAGACTACAATGTTGCTGCCAAAGCCTAATGAGGGAGCAACAACCCTTCTCTCCTTTTTGGTCCTCCAAAACTAGCTTTCCTTCTCACCATGTGGTCCTAACATACAGAACACTACAGTAGCACCCCACTGCTGCAATGTAGGGGTTATCCCCTTTCTTGGGAATCAAAATGATTTTCATTTCTATACTCATCACTCAGACACTTGTTATTGCTACCCAAATCATATCTAAGACTGTCATCCTTACTTCTGGTGAAATGTAATTGGTACTTCCTTCTTAAATCCAGTCTGTTTTCACTATTATCCCTGCCCCTGTACTACTCAAAAACACAAACTTGATTATTCCCTTACATCCTTTCATAGTGTGCCATTTTCCTAGGTTTTTACCCATGACTCACTTTCTCTATTCAACTCCTTCATGTAAACATATGACTTTAAGGAGGCCCCAAAACTATCTTTTATTTTTAGATTACCAGCACATACCAAAAAGCACAGCATTAATAATCATCTACTTATTATTACCATTTTCATATTGCTTTATTTTTCTTCTCCCTGAATGCATATGGGTAATTTCTGAACATTAGAGGCTCTGCCTGATGTACTCCACCAATCAGTTGAGTAAATCAGTAATTGAAAGCGAATTTTTCTGTTCATTTTCAAATTGCCATAAAATTGAAGCTCAATTACCAAAAAGATTTTTCTGGCAGGAACTATTTTGTCTCATTTTGATCATCATCATTCATGGCAGAAGTCTTAAGCTCTGAAGTACTGCTTATCACTGCAAATGACTAAAAGGTATTTTTAAAATCATAGTTTTAGTCTAACATGCAGGAGAGGAAAAGGACAGAAAAGAACCTATTGCTGAAAACAAGGTTCATAATTATTTCCACAAGTAAAAATTAGAGGATAATTTATTCTGAGAAGACCAAAAGCGTGTTAAAGTATTTCATATGTATTGGCATACATACAGGTCATCTTTAAATTGCTTTCATATAAAACTTACTTTCCAAAGCAATTTGAAGGCTTTGAACCTGTTTCCAGTTACCTCTGTCTAAGGATGATTTTTTAAAGACTTAACTTCAATGCAAATATAGGAAATTAAACAAAGAGCAAGACCTTATATTTTAAGCAGAAATAAGAGCAACAAACTAAAAGCTACATAGCATTTAAATTTTAAATGTAATGAGTGTTCTAAACTATTAGTTGATCTAAATCAAGGCAGTGATAAGTTACAAAAACAAAAACACAGAAAGCTAGTCCTTCCTACCAGCACTAATCCCTTTCTGTGAAGGATACAATTAACCTTTACAGGCCTTTGATTGATCTGCCTTACCTTGCAACAAACCCCAATTTGGGAAAGGAGGAAGGCACCTTTCCCATAAAACTTCCAGCCTCCCTTACAAAGACAATCTCCCCGCACCTCCCTGGCTCGACTTCGGGCCCGCCCCCGGAGCCGCTGCTCGGGGGGCAGCTCTGCCCTCCCCGCGCGCGGCTGCTCGGAGAGCTGAAACTATCGGGCGGGCTCCGACCCTGCGCGACCCTCCCTGCGGAGCAGCTGCCTCCGCAGCGGCGCTCACGCCACGGGGGCGAAACGCGGCGCGTCCCGCACCGCTCGCGGCTGCGCCCAGCTGCTCACGGGGCTCGAAAAGAAAAAGAAAGAGCCGTTTGGCCGCTTCTAACTCCTTGAACTTCCCAGAGCCCGAACGCACGCCCAGCCTCGCGCCTGCGTCTGCTGGCGAGGTGCCCCCGGTTCGAAGTTAGCGGGGCAAACACGGCAAGTCCCAGTGCACGCCGCTGGCCTAGGCGGCCCCCGTCCCAGCCCCGCTCGCCGCCGCCAAGTTTCAAGGCGAGGACAACGGCTCGGCGGGCGCCCGGCTCGGCGCTACTGCCGCCGTCGCAA
>WBNA01000156.1:712153-783060 GCA_013398345.1 Nothocercus nigrocapillus | reverse complement strand
GCGGCAGGGGGCGCCGCTGCCGCCGGCTCCGCGCGCGCTGGGGGGCGACCGTTATGGGGCGGCGACCGTTACGGGACGGCCGTTGGGGGCCGTTAGCGCGGAGCTCTCCGGCGAGCGGCGCGTGGCGACGGCAGGGACGCGCTGGAGGGCGCAGGTATGAAGTCACAAAGCGGCCTCGGTGACGCCATCGCGAGCTGCGGCGTCACGGGCAGGAGCGGTGCCCCCGGGAAGGTTTAACCGCCCCTTTGCCAGGAGCGCGGGGCGGGGCCCGCGCATCCCACGCGTAGGAAGCTCCCGAAGGAGCCAGTGGCACCTTGTGTTAATGTGGGCTGTGGTGCTTGGAAGGGCTGGCGGGGAGGGAAACGGGAGAGAAACACCCTAGGAGCGAGAGTCTGTTGGGAGTCTGTGGCTGGGGAAGAGAACATGCGTCGATAGGCAGGTGTACCCCAAAAAAACATCTGTTAAGAACAAAAAAAAAGAGCTTACAGAGGCAACGTCGTTGGGAGGTACATTTCTTGTGTTAAACTGAAAGGGAGTCTGTCTCTGAAGACAAGGGCTGTGCCTTGTGCCTCACTGAAACGCGCTGGATGGATCAGTATGTTTCCAAGGGCTCTTAGGGAAAACTTACTTCCCATGGAAAGACAAGGAACTCATGTCAGCCATGCTCTGCTTAGCCCTGGCAGCTTTCTGCCACAGGACTGCCCATAAGAGGACATGCAGTTTCCTTGGAAAGGTGGGACAATCATCTGTCATTCCTTCTCCTGATTTTTTTTTCCCCTCCCACAACACAAGACCACTTTAATAGTGGCCTTTCATTTTCCATCAATTGACAGAGAAACCTCAGGAATGGCCATTTAGATGGCAGAGCAAAACCTGTCACTGCAATCAAAGCAAACATGTTTCCTGTGTAGCGGGGTTTTGTGTGTTTTTTAGAGGTAAGATCAGAAACAAAATTCAGGTTGGTTATTTGCAGTTCCAAGTGGAAAGATCATGACAGAAAGTGCATGAAGAGTAGAAACCAAGCCCTAGATCAATGCATATGGATGTGAAGTACATGAGGAGTTAACTGGTGCAGCTGCCTTTTCCATTCACTAATCCCCTCAAAAAAAAAAAAAAAAGTGCACAGAAATAAAGAAACTTTGTACAACATTTGTCTGTCCTGGGGAGTATTGTAACACTTCCAAAACTTTCTACCAGATCATTCTCTCCTACAAAAGAAACGAATGTCAGTTTTGCATACACTTTATTTGTAAACTTTACTGGCAAACTAACATAGGATAGGAAACCTTTCCAGAGCACCATTTTCTAGGAAGTTCTAATGTGGCAGAATTTGCAAACTTCAAAAAAAAAAAAAAAAAAAAACACTCTGAGGAAAAGGAAGCAAAACAGAAAAACACCATATTTCTACTTTTACTGCAATAGTAGTTGGAGAAACATCTAATGAGTTAAAGTAAAATGTCCGCATTGCATTCACATCTGACCCTTTGAGCAGCCCCTGCACAGATGAGTTTGGAGCTTCAAATACACTTTTCTTCTATTGTTGCTTCTGACAGCTACTGCAGCACACTCTTCTCCAGCATCTTGTTGGAGCTGACAGCAGCATTGCATGCATCTCCTTACCCATTTGTGCCTGTCAAACAGGGACAGAAAGGATGGGAAAAAAGATCATCTATGAATTTTATGTAAGCTTGGGGGGGAGGGGGAGTAAATTGCTACCTGGAACCTCTTTTTCTAGTATTTTCTCAGAAGTGAAAACCCACAGTAATTTAGGCCACTGTGAATCTGAATAATGTGTTAAATATTATTTACAAGATAATTACAATTAATTACAGTTATTTTAAATAATGTGTAAATTGTGTTAAATATTCCGGCTTTGGTTGTCTGTTTTTTTTAATTCTGTGATTGATTTTTTCAGGAAACAAAGCAGTTACAAACAAATTATAATTCATCTCAGTGTCAGGAATCATCTTTATATATTTGACATTTCATAATATACATCCCAACCTGGCCTTTGTTGTATTGGACAAAAAGTCATAAACCTGTTCAGTAAATGTATTGTTTGTTATTTTGATTAGACTTTCTCAGCTGTGGTCTGGGTAATAGATGTAATCTCAACATTTCAATCTACCTGTTAGAAATATACGCATTTATCTGTAAAGTCATAGACATCCTTACATGTTTTATGTTTTCCAAAACTAAGCCTCAGTAGAATTTTCCTGAAAGTTTTAAGGGTCTATAGCTCATCAGTCACAACAGTAGAGCAGATCATGTGCTAGACCAAAGTAAAATTATTTGGCTGCAGAAATGTTACCTTCAATTTTTCAAATGCAGTTTAGAAAGCAAGTAAAAAATGTACAGTTAAGGTAAATGCTTTTATAGCACCACAACAGATTCTTTAACAGAGAAAATTCAAATATGCAGATCTTTTTATTAAGTGACCAGATTTGTTCTTTTAACTTATGTTAAGCAAAGTTAAGCAAAGCAAAAGGGTAGATTTTATACAAAATCAAAAGACACTTTTAAAAAACAGTAAAAAAAATATAGAATAAATTATCTCAGGAGAGGACATTTTTCAGAATTCCTTCTTCATGCTACTTTGTTTCTGAAATATAGAACCATTTTGTAATACCAGAAAAAAATATCCAGTAGATGGGAAGCTCCCTGTTCTTGTTTCTATAATATATTTTTGACACAATATGTATTTCAATGTTTAAAGCAATACAGAACTAATCTATTTTCAGCTTAATTTGATGCACATTTCTTGAAGGAAATAGAGGAACATGTCATCGCACAGCAGTTTCTTTCTTCTACTGTCATTCTACTCTTCATCAATGGCAACCTGTGGGATGAAATTAGGACAGCATTTGAGAGAAGTAGAGTGAAAATGTAGGAATTCCAGCAGTGTCACCTTTTCATCTTAAATGCTGAAATGTGTGCTTTAGGAAAAACCTAGAGTAAAGAAGAATGCAACAGTCATGCTGTGTAACATAGGTCCTCTGAAACCTGCAGTGGACAGAGATCATTGCTGGGGCTATCCCTTGCTTGAATGTTGCAGAGGGGCTGAGCAAAGCACAGAGAAGAAATGAAAGACCAAGGACAAAATCTCATTCGTTCAGGGAGCCAAGCTGCAAGCATGTGTTTAAGAATGGATTTGTTTTATAGTTCTCATGAGGTTGTAAATGCCAGTCATGTAAACAGATGTGATGACTGGGTGGAAAGAACAGAGGATGATCAAAAGCTATAGAAACAGCTTTCTTTCAGATCTGAAACTATGCTGAAATCAAAGAATAACATTAATCACTTGGAATGATTTACTAGGAAATAGTTATTAAAAGGAACAGATTTAGGGATTGCACCAATTATGAAACCTGAGCAGTTTCAGATCTGTTTGCTGAACACTGTCTCATCTTGCATATAGACCAAGAACTAACTATCATTTCTCTGCAGGAATGTTTAACAAATAAGAAACCAATGCAACCAGTCTTTCTTAAGAAGAAAGTGCAAAATATTGCCATCTCTTCTGAGCCAATTATTCTTTAAAGTGTGGAAGTTAACCTGAGATGGTCTAAGTAGCTTGCTCCATGAAAAACAATGTTTTTTTTGTTTGTTTGTATTTTTTTTAAAAAAAGGGGAGGTTAGCTCTTTTAAGACAGAGAATGAAGGAAATTATTACTTCTGTCATC
The DNA here is from genome assembly GCA_013398345.1 of Nothocercus nigrocapillus. Classification (NCBI taxonomy): domain Eukaryota; kingdom Metazoa; phylum Chordata; class Aves; order Tinamiformes; family Tinamidae; genus Nothocercus; species Nothocercus nigrocapillus. Next base: position 779,377 of record WBNA01000156.1, on the reverse strand, counting down.
TACACTATGTGGACATCATCAGTTTTCAAAACTATCTAGCTTTTGAAAAAATGCAACTACAAAAATGTACTCAGAGTGCCTGCACCAAAAAAAAGTTCCAAGTCAGCTCTCATCAGCTTTCATTGAACTTACAAGTTTTCCCACAGATTTCAAAGACAGTATAGTAATACATTAATAAAATATTTATACAAGAATAAAACCTCGAAATGCAAAAACCATCTGGTAAAGCCTATACTTCTAGGGCTTGTCTTGAATAAAATGTTAGCAAAGAGTTTGAGCTTTGAAGAAAATTCTATGCCCTTGACAAACAATACAATATTTATCAACATTTAAATTTGAAACTAAAATCTTCCAAAACTGATTGGTAAAATAGTCTAGGCAAGGCCTAACAAAAGCCAAAAGCTACTTAGAGACCTTTAATCAAGGACAAATGAATATTTTATATGCATATTTCGTATGATTTCATAACCCAGTGATTCCTCTATTTTCCTTTGCTTCTCTTTGGTATGTAAGACTTTATTCTACTTTATTCAAGATGGAGAAGGTCAGATGTAGATCCATTTGCATTTTTGGATGAGTTTTACTTTTTTTCACATTACACAGATTATCTTAGAGAGATAAATAACACTCTTGGTGAGATCTAAGTGATATATTTAATGTGTAAGTTTATATCTGTTCCTTCCACAAAAAAACATAAAGCTGAAAAATTACAGAAGAGGAAAAGGAATGTGCTAGCACTAGCAGGCTAGGAGAAAGGTGTGACTGCTGAAGGCAATATAGAATTAATATTGAAAGAAAAAGTAAATATAGGAAAAGAAAGCATGTTATGGAATATATGTATAATAAATAAATACTAAGATCTAAAGAGGGAAAATGCACATCCAGTTACAAGTAGATGGTAGTTCTGAAAACAAAGTTCTAGAGTGTAATTATCTGTATTGTGCTCTGCAAAAGTAAGCTGTCTTTCTCACTGTAGTCAGGTGTACAGTCATTTTAAGATAGCTTCTGTCCATCATAAGTCTTTAATATAAGAATTATGAAACCTTTCTTATTCAATTTTCAGAGAATGAGTTTTTTTTAAAAAAAAAAGTTGAACACTGAATATTTTTGTATACACCCACTTTCCTGAAATACACACCTGGAGAGCAGAGTTAATCTCTTCCAGGGACTGTGCCACATAACAGTCTGAGAGTCCACTGCAAACGGCAGCAAGTGAAGTCAGGCTTTTAGACTCTAGTAGTAAGCATCACTGTAAGATTGAGGCAGGCAGTTGTCAAATGCTGCTGCAGATTTCTTTTACCAGCATAGACCAGCATCTCTGAGCAAGGAAGATGAACAGCACATCACCTTATCACTGGAAATGAACTTCTGAGCCAACATACCAACAAATGCAAACTTTCAACAGACAGATATCTGGATTAACTGGCATGATTTCCTCTAGACTTCGTAGGTGTTATTCCTGAGTTATGGGAATATGGAATGAACTACAGGAGTATGGAATGAACTACAGAACTATTAGTTGAGAATTGATATATATGATTTATGAACGCATTTTAAGTCTAAGCCCTTCTTCCAGCCAGAAGTTCACATATTTCCAAGGCTATTAGAGCATGAGACTTCTCTGTTATCCCCTGCCAAAATTTTTTAATTTTTTTTTCCATTTTCTTGGTATCCAGCATAATTTTTACTGAGTTTGCCCTTTCATAATAATCTTTTTTTTTAATGCCTTAGGATGGATAAGATAGTTCCCAGCCTATGGGCACCTTGTAAATGCACTTGGATACTGTAGTTAAAATTCACCTCTTTATTTAAAAAAAAGCGTATTGTATAAAATAAAGTAGGGGGTGCAAGGGATATATATAACATGCAAAATATTAAAAGAAATCTAAAAAAACCAAAAACACAAAAGGCCTGGGATTGACTGAACTCTCTCTCAAGTAAATATATTGTCCTTCTTACAAAAATAACTGTGATCTTTTGTGCCATAACTATGTTTAGTTACCTCAGTCAGTCCCTGGGGCAGTACTGTCCAGCCCTCACACATTGCGAAGGAAGTGGCTTCCCCTTGCCCAGTGCAGTTAGCAATGCCTTAAAAGCTCTGGTTGTGATGGGCCAGATACTTTTAATGAACAAAATTAAGATTGGGACCGTGTGTATGACTCTCTGAAATAGCTACTACCTGAAACTAACATGAAACTAGGGAAAAGGCCTAAACTCAGCTAAAAGAAAAGCTCTGGAAAGAACTCTTTTCTTTAGCCTCCCCTCCCCCCCCTCCCCCCCCAAAAAAAATGTTGAGTATGTAATTGTACAGTTGTATAGCAATACAGAAAAAGATTCTCACATAGGACCACAAATTCAAGCAATTAAAAATCTCCTTGAGATAAGAACATTAACCTACCACAGTTAAGTTTTCCTTGTATTAACCTTGCTCTATTCAGACAGAAGTATTTAGCATTAGTACTATAAACCAGTTTCAAAATCAGACACTGAAAAGACCCAAAAGATCCCTCAGCCTATACCCCGTTATTTCATAAGTGTTCCCCAAAGTTCAGTACCTCATATATTATCTAGTCTACTATAAATTTGGAAACTGTGACCTTATGTATAAAATAAAACAGGAGAGTGAGAAAAGTGTTAGAGTTTAACACGATTTTCAAAAGAAAAATGATCCTACATATTTAATGTATGAAAAGCTAAATCTTATCCCAAGCAGTAGTGCACTTTTATCTGAGAGCATTTATCAGCATGCAGCACATACCATTGCCTCTCTTGCTGTATTCTGAATCCCACTATACTACACAATGCCAGGGAACATCCAGTTGTTAAGTTTATGCCTTTGAAAAATGCATTCATAAAGGCACAGCTATTTTTGCCATCTTATTACAGTTTCATTGTTTTGGAGATGTCTTCAGTGTTAGTACAATTGAGAGCATTCTTTTTGCAATTTTATTCAAAGAAGAAGCATGCTTGATTAATGTCTCCTTATTGAAATCAGCGCCAGCTGGATTTTATGTCCTAGTCATAATGCATAAAAAGTGTATGTGTTCAGCATATGAGCAGCAGAACAGAGAGGTTCTGTGGCCTGTTTATTTTTCTTACATGGTAAAGAGAAGGCATTATAAAAATAATAATAGGAAAAAAGGGAACATGAGAAACACAGAGTGGCTTAAAAGACTTAGGTTTGAGGAAAATTAACATCAATAGCATCAGTCAAAATACTGCTTAGGTCTATATATTCTTTTCCAAAAGAAACTTAAACATCTAACCAGACTACAGTAAAACAGGCTCAAAGTATACACAGAACCACAAGTTTAAACAGCTGTTTTGAGAAAGAGGAGGTTTGCTTTGCTGCAAAAAATATTTTTCCTTTTTAAAAAAATTCCATAAAAATTCCAAAATAAAGACGAGTACAGTTGCAAGTGAGTAGTTTAAACTGCGAGTACTTTGATGTCGTTGGTTAGGAAACTTTCATTAATATCTATTCAGAAAGAACTAAGTAGCTCTTATTGTTCCCCATGGATGGATAAAGCTTTTTCAACCTAGCTTGTGGTATCAAACCAAGTCATCACCAAGTCTGGAGGAAGATGTGACATGAGCAAGAGTGGGTGTGCTCTGCTAAAGAACTTACCCTCCGTTAAAAACATGAGTCTGAAAAATACATATTCTCTTCTTGAAATACAGAGCACACATTTAGAAAAGAAAGCTTTTTTCTAAATATTTTCTTCAAAATAAATGAAATATTGCTTCATCTTTTTTTCTATGTAGTTTGGTATGCATTAAAGTAACAGGAATAGCAAGGTGTTTGTCACCTTTTTCTGAGCATAAAAATTCTTGCAAGGTTGCATAATTATCTTTGTTTCTTAATTCATAGCATCAAAAGGAAAAAAAGACATGTTTAGCAGAAAATATCCAAATTCCATACATGTAAGATGATTAGGACTGTCAACAGAGATACAATAAGTTTTTGATTTTTTCTTACATTGAAAAGTAGAAATCAAGTGAGAGTAGGCCCAAGGGCAAAATTATTTGCAGAGGGTCCCCCTCCTTTCTCCTCCTACCTGACAACAGGACAAAGTCTGTGCATTTAACATCCTGGGAAGCTGCAACTTCTTGGCCTTGCAGTGTACAAAACACCTCAAATTTTGTCAGAAGCCTGGGTAAGATCACAGGGCCGGCCTTTGTTGCATGACAGCAGAATAGGCTGGGATCCTTGAAAGCCCCCTGCTCTGTGTATAAGCTCTAACATACATCACTACAAGATTGATTAAAATCAACCCTGAATTTGAAGAGAAACACGGCCTGTGAATTTGTGTACAAAATGCATTCACTAGCATGCTTACAGTATGTCTTCCTATTTCCTTAAATTTCATGCAAGTAAGCACACAGGCTCTGAGAGAAGGCTTTTGTTACCTACAGATTACTGTTGCACAGGCTATAAAATAAGTCTGTGTTTAGGTGAATCATTCAAATGATAAAATATTAGTGTTAGCATCCAAGTCTCCTTAAACAGAGAATAGAATGATGTTGCTGGAAAGCAACACTGCCTAACAGTATATCGACTTTTCTTAATAAATTCAAGGAATGATTCATGACTCTATACAAAAAACAAATTCACTGGCCAATATATCAAAAGTTGCTTCTTTTTTCCATTGCTTGGTAGAGGTCGTTATAATGGACTCTGTAATCTAAACACACAGGTGACTGTGGAGCAGAGAAGGAATATAGCTCCAGATCAGAGCAAGACAGAACTAAATGCAGACAGCTCATTCTGAGGAGAGGCTTGATCCCTGCTCACATTTCTGACATTGGCTCTGTGCAACTTGAAGCCAATAGAGATGACATTAATTCCTGAGGTTTAGAAATGACAGCAATGTGAACTAACTGGGAGAGATGCCAAGGTATTTTTTTTCAATGGAAAGAAACAAAAAAACACCTGTACTCTTCCCTGCCCTCCAGGTTAGTTTTTTTTGATAGCTGTAATCCTGAGGAAGAGCTCAGGAGAAAAATACAAAAGGAATTTCAGAAGATTGACCCATCTATCATTGTGTTATAGCTCTAAAAAGGATCCTGAGATTTTTCAAAGGAATACCAAAGTATAGCATATCTAAGTACTGTGTAACCACCTGGACCAGCAGTATGTAATGGATCATGAGAAAAAAAGTACATAAGGAGAGAAATAAATATACATTTCTCAGGGCAGATTTTCTTCTACAGAAATAATCACTTTGGTTTTCCTTTCTCTCTTTAACAAAAAGGCATATTTATAATGAATAAGAAGTAGCTGTCTTTGATCACTACTCTATAGGAAGAGATGATAGTAAGAATTTCAGTAGTAGATAGTAAAAATAAGAAAACAGATCTACTAGTTATACTGTAAATGAGTTCAAAAATGTCTAAATTCACTTACTCATTTTTGCCACCCACTGAAACATGCCAGATAATCTAGTCAAAACAGAGATGTTGGCTTAGTTGTACCAGGTCCTCCTGAAACTATTGACATTGCTCTTCATGAAGCTAAACTTTCTCTTGGAGAGTTTTTAAAAGCTACCTGATGAAGAAAGGGAAGTATGGAAGAAAATGCATTTCTCATTTGTCATCTTTTGTGGCCTGTCTTATCAAGACAACCTTGACACTTAGTATAATCAGCACTCTGGAAAAGAAGGCAGAAACCACAAATCGAAAACAAATTTACTTCCAGGAACATGACAGAGCGCTCTCAGTGGGACAGTTATTATTTGTGTCCTCTAAGCAAGACAAGTATTTCTCAAGTATAGTATTTTGCTGAAAAACTCATCATTGCCTGCATGCCTTATTTAGTGTTTAAATCGAAGACATTCTCCCATCACCTTTGCACCTTGTCAACCACTTGTAAGTCAGACCAAAGCAGAAATGTAAGTAGCTTAAATACAGTGTGATCAGTACAAGTCTTGAAGCCTGATGTCACATACCCTATCTGAAATGAATTTTCTTGCAACACAGCTGAACACACATCACAGCTTTTCCTTTACCTGCAGCATTAACATTGGCTTCTCCCCCGCCTCTGCTCAGATGTTTGCTTTAGTGCAACTAAAATTTTTTAAATTCCTGTCAAATTTGGTTGAAACTGTAGCAGGATTCAAGCAAGCAGTGAAAGAAAAGGAGAGAGAACTCGGAAAACGTCAAAGCATGTGGATTCTTTAGAAAACTAGGCTAAAAAAAAAATCTGACAGGCTGTGAACATCTTCTGCTAACCTGATTGTAAACTACTTTAACTTGCTTATGAGAAACCATAATGGCTTATCAAATTCTTCTTTCCAAAGAACTTGCTTTGTTGCATTAGAGCACAGCAAGGGTGCAAGTGGGTCAGGATTTCAGCTTCATGATATTGGTAGCAGTAACCAACCCAATTTGTTTGAGCCTTTGATATGAACCTGTCAAGATACTGTCCTATAGAGACCTCACCAAAAAAGACCAAAAGGCTTTGACAAAGCCAGACTGTATGAGAACACAGTCTAGGATAATTAACTGATTAAATAGAAAAATAAAGTGACTATAGAGGACAGTGCAGCAAAAAAAGGGTATATAGGCCACTGTAACCATAGGCTTGGGGAATAGGCTTGGTTGTTGCCAGCACCAACACTGCAGAAATAATCAAGCATATTGTAATGTCATTTCATTGATACAGACTTTGAAAAGCAAATGTGTGACAAGTCATTTGGTAAAGAAATAGGTATGAAATCTTAATCTTCATTCATCCTGTGATACCTGACAGAACAGAAAATAGGCTAATAGAATCAAGTGTGGATATGCCTGATACAGACCATTCAATTCCTGAACTCCTTAATGCAGTCAATCTGCAGGAGGAACGAGACAGGTGCTAGATATTAGGCCTTCAGAAAGAATCATCTCACAAGATGTCAAATCAGCAAAGCAGACACTGTCGTTAATATCTTTAGGCTGTCACTTGTATCTTTAACTAAACCTTTCAAAATCCTTTCAGTTTCTGCATTTCAGGAAAGATGGAAAACAGTCATATTCAAGACAGCAATAAAGAAAGTACATACTGAGCCCAGCTTGCAAGAAAAAGCCCCAATTGAAACAAGACAAACTGCATAATAAGGGATATAGTTTTACTTCCAACACATTTTGAAGAGGCATCAGTTAGCATATCTTTTTTTTCCTTGTGAAATGAATATTTGAAGGCCACACACATGACCTTAAATTATCATTTTTTAAATTTAACTTTTAAAAGAGGAAAACAATCATTTTGATTAATTCAAAAACTTTGTGTACAATTAAATTTAACTTTAATTAATTTTAACTTTAATTTAATCTGAGGCTTAGACTTTTACAGTCAATAACCAACAGGTTGTTGCAGTTTGTCCAAGCCTGTTTATACACAGGAAAATTCTTTCTGTGCTTCCCCTGTGTATGAATGGGCATGACAAATCCTTTCAGCTTCAATAAACTGAGAAGTCAAGTAGAAATAGTCTGATTTAAAATATGAGGCAAACACATACATTTTACCTCAGAATATAAATTTTCTGTAAGAAGGAATCCATAGCCACCTTTGTTATCACTTAACACTTTAAGAACACCTGAAGTTTCTAGAACCACATACCTTTTTACAGAGAAGTTACCTCAATCGTGTAACTTTACTGAAATCAACATCACCATCAGATCTTTGAGAATTAGTTTATGCCAACAAAAGATTTCTCTTTTTTTCTTCATTTCCCTGAAATGCTATTAGATAAGAACTCCTTTTATGTTTAAATTTATCTTTCTTTATTGTAACTTATTCTTCAATGAGTACACTGTCATAAAATTCAGTATGTATTGGATAAGATGGTATAAATTTTTAGCATGTATAAAAGAAATAGTAGTAGTATTGAGTCACCTCAGCATATGTTCTGTCATCACAGGAAAAAAATATTAGTTTAGTCCTAACAAACACTGCTTAGAAAAAGTTCTTTTGTAATCTGCTCATTTACACTCTGTTGTATATAACAACCCACAATAAACATCTGTAAAACTTCTGCATAAATTACATTGAGCTTTATGGAAACTATTGCTATCTTGACTGAACCATGTTAAATCATTTTTGGACTTCTTCCACAGGTTATGCAAGCTTCCCCCAGATACTGTATCTCACTACTTCATATATATATGCACACACACACATTTTAAAAACATAATTAGGCTGAAGTCCTGCTTATATACCAAAAATTCCTTTAAGATGCTAGGCTATTATTATAATTCAGTATTTGAAATATAATTCACAGAATACTCCACACACTAGCATTTTGTCCTAAATAGAAATGCCATTATACCAATTCAGCATATAACTTCCTCAGCTATTCAGTCATTTGTGAACTTTTCCAGAAAATATATTCTTTAATGCCTTTTCCCTATCATGAAATTGCTAATCAATGTTTGAGACTCTACAAAGCCACATAAATGAAAGATTCCTGGCAGTTATTCAGTGCATCTTAGGATGATATTAAAAGAGATTCCTCTCCTTTTCTCCCCACGCCTCCCTTTATAATTCAGAAGAAAGGCATTTCTTCTGAATGTCTGTTCTTCAGAGAAGGTCAAATTTTATTTACTACAGTTATATAGATTGTAATGCCTAAAGCAGAAAACAAGGAGCTGCTGTTTTGAAATATCTTCAGTCATCACTCCTGATCTGTAAGACAGGAACTGAAGAATAGATACTCAGGCACACAATATAGAATAAGAACTTTAATTAAATTCAGGGTAGTTTCCTTGCAAAGATTTCTTCATAAATACTTCATAAATAGTTCCAGTCATACTGCCCAGACTTTCTTTACTTTTTTTTAAACCTAAATATTAACCATAAACAATCCAGAATAAAATAAGTTTCACTTAGATGTTCTATTTTGAAAAATCAAATGGATAAAGAAGAATCTGTGATGATGAAAAACAATAAGATCAGAACTAAAGTTCTTCCACTTGATAGATGTTCAATTTTGAAAAAGTTTCCACATAGAGAAGAACCTGTGATTTTCTGTTAGGTGCTGTTTGTTATTATCAAGTAGAAGAATTCTGCTTCTGACCTTAGATTTTGAGAGAAAAAAGTAACTAAAGAAATGCAACGGTCCATTCATCTCTGTGCCATACTGTTAGTGACCTGTCTGTACATTATTCTGATTCTTTATATTAGATCCTTCCTTCCATTAGTAGCTCCAAGGACATATTGATGCATGTCTGATGCCTACACTGCTTTGTTAGTAGTGTATGTGTTCAATAAGAAAAGCTCTTTTCTTGCATGACAGTGTCTTTTTTTAATCTTTCTTCTGTGTGATACAAAGATTAGGTTTGTTCAAAAGGCAGTAATGGTGAACGATCTCTTCGGTAAGAGCTTGTCATATTCAATGTCACCATGGGTAGGATTAAAAGCAGAACTTTTCCTCAGTGTGGAAGGTGGGCATTATTAGCAGCAGAAAATACTAAACCTTGGAGAAGAACCAGCATTGCAAAATACAGAAAGTGAGCATGAATTAGAATAATTTCTGACAATGTCAACTAAAGCCAATACCTACAGTCTAAAGAGGCCATATAGTAAAGAGGAAAAAAAGAAAAATGCAATCGACTTTCTAATCTGACTTTCCGTATTCAGTCAATAAGGTCTCCACTCTGTTGAATCATGGCAGATGGCCTTTCTTGAACCAGAGAATGCCTTATGACCTGTATTTTTCTGTGAGTAAATGCTTATTGTCTGCATGACATAGGGTTGCTTTTTCTGCCTTCTTGTTTTGGAAAAAAACTTCTGGAAATTCACTTTCATCTTTTACATGCAAAATTCCATTTTGTTTTTGTCAGTTTATATTTTCATTTAACCAAAATAGGAAAAATTAAAAGGCTGAAATGAAAATATTTGGACAAGATGAATGAGAAGTACTTAAATGATCATTAAGCTATTACTTTCTAGTGAACATAAGTGAGAAGGCTTTCTTGTCACATAAGTAATATTCATAACGCTGAACAATGTTTTGAAACAAGGTTCTAGCTTTCCAGGAAGCTCTAGGGAATACATAACTTTTGGCCTTGGTACTTACCTTATGCTGAAGACAGCCATCAATTATTACACTGGGCACTTGGACAATCTGTCCAATCATGAAAGTCTAATTTGTTACTAGTTTTAATTTGACCAGATATTCTCATCATTTACATTACTTTGTTTTAAACACACTAGGAGAAACTACTTGATTATAGAAATTCTTTGAGTATATTTTGCAAATATCTCTGAGACTATTAATACTTACCCTTAGGAACATCACTGTATTTTCAAGATATTATACCCATTACATAGGTGAGTCAGAAACAGATTTAAAAGTATCATTTTAAAATTATGTCTGCAGGGGCATAAACTCCAATGACTTCTTCTACACAAGGCATTGCATTACTCAGCACGGAAAGGGCCATTGCTAATCTTCCATACAGGAGTTTTGCTGCATTATCAAGAACTTACAGTTAATGTCTTCTTTGTGTGTTATTAAACAAAAGGTTCTGTAGTATTTCTCTTAGAAAACTTTTTAAAAAAAAAATCCTCATAATCCTCATAATGTCTCCAAAGGGCTTTTGTCTTTTGGAACATATTGTTTCACTTTTGATGAGATCACTGCTGTTATTTGAAAGCTGGCAATTTATTATAAACAAACCCAAAGAATAATCTTTTTCCACTTCATACAATATCAGCAAATTATATATGATAATATTACATCCATATGGTCTTCCAAACACCACCTATATTATTTTCTTTGTATCTAGGAAATCTCATTAGAGCATATGACCCAGCCAAAGTATTTGGTGCTTTCCTCCCAATAGCTCTGGAAGCGCAGCTTTACTTGAAATAATAAAAGTATTGAACCAGCAATGATACAGGAATGGCAGAAACATTTTGTGCCTCCAGAAGGCAAGTGACACAGAGCTCTACACATGGAAATCCCATCAACATTAGGGACCATAGGTTTAATTAAACGCTCACTGTGGCTACAGAAGCCTAGCTGGGCTCACAAGCTAAAACCCTTCCCAGGGGATTACTCAGCTCCTCAGCAGGCCTGTCCTGGGGGTGTAGCCCCATGCAGAGGGCTCCACTGCAATATCTGATTTGTTACTGCTAGACTAAGACTAGTGTGCTACACACGTGCTACATTCCCGCTTTGTCTGGCCACGCAGAGATGCTCCTTGGAAGGGATGTGCTACCCACAGAGGAAGAGGAAAGACAAAGATATTAGTGCTGTGGTGATCAAGGATGGGGCACTGTACAAACACCAAACCTGCTCTGAAAGGCTTTTTGTTCGACTTGTTGGGCGAGACAGGAGTTGTCAAGAAAATGTGATGAGATTATTGAAACCCACACCAATCCCCCCAAAATTACTTTATACCTACTTAGGGCCTCACTGACACAATTCAGTTCAGAAAGAAGAATGTGTTAACACAGTCCACACCCACCCTAGTCCTGAAATGCCTCATCTAAGACTATTTCGAGACTGAAATCTAATCTCATTCCAAAAAGATACAGAGGCACGCAACTCAAGCTCTTAAGATACATATTGCCTGCTTTGAGAAGTTGTCTGATTACATGAGGCAAATTGCATTTTTATCAAATTCAGAGGGAAATACCAGTGCAAGAAGGAATAAAATATCTGCCAGCTTTGGCAAATTCCTCCCAATTTATTCAATAAGAGTTTGCTGAAATCCCTTAGAGACACATAAGGGAATCCTGGACATCCAGATTACTAATACTAGTCTAATTCCATCTTCTATCTCCAACTATGAAGAAAGTCAAACTTTTTATAATTGAAGATTAAACCAGGGAAAAACACACTCCTTACTGTTTTGTGACCTGCAGTAATAAACCCCTCTGGGTATGGGGACACAGAAGTTGTCATTATGGTCAGCTCCCTTCCAAGAAGATAGGAGAAAAAAATATGAGACTAACAGCTTTCACTTCACTACTGAAGTATATTAAAGTTTTAGACTCCTGAAGTCTTCAGTTCGTACTTCCTAAGTAATTAACCTTACTGTTTAAACATGGCAAAAACTTGTAGCCAGGATGAAATCTAGCTAGTGTAATAACTCTCCAGCTTTAAATCCTTAAATAGAGCATTATCAATCATTCCATAGTTTGCTTTACATATAAGCTGAACATCAATGTTCAAACATATTTACTTTTGAATTACATAGGAAAACACCTTCAAATTTTTACTCAATTTAGAATCAGGTAATCTGGAGCTACAGTATTGTATGCTAGCATTATTTATTTATTATTTTAACAGTACCAAAGGTGTGACCAACATCACTATAAACTTTTTAAATGAACAAAAAAGTCCACCTGCTATAAAATAATCACCTAGCATTTCAGAAACTACATGCACAAACTTTTGAAGTTAAGATGACTGCTGATAAAGACCTAATGAGCAGGCCAGTCAAGAAAGAAAACTGGTCTGTTGCTTTGCCCTCTAAGGAGGCTTTAAACTTATTAAGGACTCTCCAAGCTTACTATGAACAAAGTAGTTGGCATACCTTGGGGATTAGTTCCCAAGACTATTTTCATTTTGCTACACTAATACTACAAACAAGACAACTTGAAATTCTAGAAGCACATGTAGAGTTGCAACAGAACTTCACTCATTTGCTTATAGCTTGCACTTTCAACAGTAAGTTAGACAAAAAAATAATTTTCCATGTCAGCAAAAGATATTGATAATACCTCCAGGAGAATAACACTGTCTTGCCCTTACACACTTCAAAGTAATCAGAAGAGTATGCTTTGCCAATTGCTGCCTTCGTCATTCTTGTTGGCAGGTCTCGTCTTCAGCATTTCTTATTAACAAATTGGTCTGTTTCCATTATTAATGTGCTCTGAGTTGCTGCTAACGCTGCTAACCCAACATGTTTTATGAACTCCTCTATTATATAGCATTCCCAACCTCTCAAAAAATTTAAGAGATATGTACTGAGCTTTGTCAGAGCTACACACAGTTTTACCTGTCTGCAGTTTTAGCTGCCTATACCCTAGGAATTTGGCATATTCATGATTAATCCATTAATATAATTATCATAATCTGTGGAATACCAAGGTACATACTAGCCTGGAAAGGGGATAGAGCAGGTGCTGTGAGGATGTGTGCAGGAAAGGGAATTTGAGTGATTAGCTGTCCTGGGTGTATTCCTCTGCAAACAGATGAGAACTGTTGAAGTTCAACAGGCTGTGCTGTAGTACCTGCTGATTTGTGCATTAGGATAAATCCTCTGGTTGCTTTTGCCTCCCCTGTTTATTCCACAGGTGCTACTTTTGCATAAGTTATTGAATTGCCTGGATGAAAATTAAAGCAAGCATAATCATCTATGAGTCTTTACTCTGCAACTAAGCAAAAAATTGAAAAAGTGCTTTCCCAGTGCTTTATCAGCACAGAACAGAGCATGTTCTGATACTAAATATTTGTAAACTAAGACTTCACCACATTAATGGGTCTAACAGCTCTTATTGGCTTCTCCCATGAACAGTTCTGTATAGCCATGAGCAAATGAAGTACAACTATTCTTCGATTTTAAAGTAATATGTACTGAACGGATTTGCAGAGATGGATCTGACTTTGTAAAAGAATATCCTGACACTTCATTTATTCAGTACCATCTGAAATCAGCATTTGGGAGAACTCTTGAACAATTTATTTGCATTAAGAATGGTGCAAACAAAAAACCTGTAGCTAATGATTGTTGATAAATGATCTGCTTAATTTTAAGGAACAGTGACTAAAAAGAAAGCACACTTAAAGGGATGTTCTCACATCAAATCTGATTAAGATTTGCATTCTAAAGAGTCTTATCTGTACTAAACCCCCACCTAATAGAAAATAATATCTTAGCAAAATTTTCAAACAAGTGTTCCTTTGCAGAAGGATTAAGAATTTGCTGATAAGAATTGAGAAGAAAATAAGCTCTAAAGACAGACAATCAAGCATTTTGAAGTGGTGTTTTCAGATGCTGAATTACTGAAATGAAAACCTCAGAAGAATATGTCATGTTTTACGTGTTTTTCCCCCACAACACCCAGGAAGCATGTGTTTGAGGGCAAATCAACTCTGGTTTAAAAAATTAGTCTTTCCTGAGAAGGTAAAAGTGAAGTATGAAGCTCCCCATGCTCCAGATTGAGTCTCACAAGCCGCCTAAAAATATGCCTATCCTGTGGATAAGAACAAGTGACATAAAGGATAAGATACTAGAAAAAAAGCATTTTTTTTCATATATACTTTAGCAATATAAGTCAATACAAAGAATACAAGTTTGTACCACTGTTTCCAGGTTTTGTATTAAGTTCTCCTGTGATCACTTTCTAAAGTAAATGTCAGTGTTCTTCAATATTACTGCTAGAAGTTACCTGAATTTAGGAGGGTTAAGAGAGAGGAGTGCAGGCAATTAACTTTATAAGTTTAAGCATGTATATAGATATTTCTAGAACAAGGCCTAGCCTTCATGACACAAAAATCTAATTCAAATTAGCTTAGCATCTTAAAGTCAAGAACTAAAACTGCAAAAGGATTAAAAAGAGAAGGTATATATTAATAGATTGATGGGAGATGTATATAAAGGGAAGTCTTATCTTACATGATGATTCTTCCCCCTTCCTTTTTAACAAATTTTATCAACTTATTATGTTACTGAATGAGTTCATTCATCTCTACTGATAAAACTAACCAAGTAAAATTGACACATGAAAGATTTATAGTGAAGAATCAGCAGAAAAGAAAATTATCATGGGTTTAAGACAGAGAGAACTAGAAGATGAATTTCTAGATATAATCCCATTAGGTACAGTAAAAAACTTTGTATAGTGTTACCTGAAAGACTAACTTACAAGATTAATCAGCCCTGTGTAACAAACAGAGAATTAGTTTGAACACCTAAGACAAATAATAGCAAACAGGATTAGTCCCAAACAACACTAATATTTAAAACTTGCATATGACTTTTTTTTTTTGGGGGACACACACACACACATATTGTAGAACTCATACCATAGTCAGAAACAATCTTAATAGAGTGCCAGGCAAAAATCCAGAAAAAAACTCTCTTGCAGCCAGTCAAAAGACTTTATTGGGCATCTGATACATTTTATAGGAAAATGTGACAGCAGGTGTTTTGGGTCATAAGAACATTAATGTCAGCTGTGGTTAACAATGCACATCTGCTGCTCGTTCAGAAGCAGTATGACCAAGGAGAAGAGCCTGTAGATCATTGTGTGCTCTGGGTGGAGAGGAGCTTCAGAGACCTTCTCTATTCACGTGTTGGGGCAGTGACATAGGAACATTTTGCTCTGAGGAAACAGAAAGTGGAAAGTATGACTGGAAGCAGCTTTTGAAAGATCATTGATTGGCTTTACAGCCATTATTGACTTCTCCTTTTGTGTGCAAAAAGTGTGCGCACTGGCTACCATGAGGTCTGCAGGAGTAGCTACCACATGCAGCACAGGTGGTGCCTCTCAGGAGTGGGGGCCTGCAGCAGGTGACCCTTGTTAGCTCATCAGGGGTGGAGGGTAGAGCAGAGAAAGAGGCTCTCCAGCTGCAGAAGGGGCTTGGTGGTTGTCCAGGTACATGGTGAGTGGGGACTTCATTTCTAGCACAAAGGAAGAAGGAAAATGCTGAAGGTAAGATACCATGGTAGTGAAGGCTTCTAGGTTGGAGTTTGGGGTTTTTTTTGCTTGTGGAAGATAAAATAAAAAAAAAAAAAAAGGAAAGAAACCTCTTGTTTGTGGGACTGAAAAATGCTTGAGTGAAATGTAGCTTGAGGGGGCTCTAACAGTGTAGTTTCTATATATGTGGTATAGTAAAGGAAGTGAATGTAATTTGCTGCAGACATTAGCTCTGTATTGATGCTATATTGATTTATTTTTAAATAAAAATGCTTAATATTGTTTTGACTTTAGCTAAAAATCAAAGGAAAGGATGGGGAAGTAAGGTTTATGTAACCCTATAAATGGCTTGTAGGAGTTGCATTGTAAGTTTACTCACAACAAAGTGTTTGCTGGAACCTGGGCTAGGTGACAACAAAATATGCCTGTTAGAGAACATCACTTCAAGGTGAAAAATGTGAAACTTGAAAAGAAAACTAGTAATAGGGTTTGCCTGAAAGCTTAATTATTGGTTTAGTTCATAGCCATGTGTACTTATTATTTCAAAACAGTGAACAGCCTGGTAAGTTTTGGAGAAATATATCCTTTTCAGAATTCAAGCTTAGGAATATTTTAGTTTTCCAGTCATGGAGAAGAGCAACACTTCTTTTGAACTTTCCCATTAATTATATGCTACTGCATGATAGGTAAGATGTTGAATGGAATATATTGTTTCCTGCAAGTTCTAGTTTTATGATGTTTCTTCATCATAGAGTTATGAGCTTTAAGTGATTATGTATTAAATCTATTAACTCTTTTCTGTGTAGGCAAAGCCATGTATTAACAGATAGATGTTTAGCTGCAAATTACAGGTTCTGTCCAGAGGGTATTGATGTGTGTACTCTGCCTCAAATATAGCACTAACATTAAGGTTTGTGCACTTATAATGCAAAAATAAAATGTAGCAACTAACTGGTCAAATGGCCTGATTTCATTAGTGTTAGGACCTACATGCAACTGTGTTACAGGATTGTTGAACATGTGGGGCTGTGTTTTGCACTAAGTTAGCTCAGCCCTTTACCAGTTAAGTGCATATAGGGGCTGGATGAATTTGGGTCATGAGGAGGCCTGAGTTCTTCATAAGTGAAAAGGAAAAGAACAGTAACAGAAAAAATTAGTTGTCATCTACCCTTAAATACTTTTTTTCTTTTAATCCCCGTCTTAAAAGAATGTTCTAGGTGGGCACAGATGAAGTAGAACCAAGACTAAGGAAAATGTGATATATGCCTCTCTTGTAAAAGCTAAGTCAGCTCTAAAGTTAAGGTAACAGGGCTGTTAACTGACTGTTATTTGGAGAGAGACTAAAGTAAGTCAGAGGCTGACAGTGAGGTGTCCTTCCATGGTATATCTAAAGCTTTAGCTTCAAAAACAAGGTCTTGTGCAGGTATCATCAGAAACCCATAGCAAAAACTGAGGATTTAACCTGTTTTTCTTTGAAAAATCTCCTGTGATAACTTTTCTATGGATGTTATGCAACAAAGAATTGGGCAACTTAAGCATGTATCCTTTCTCCATACTGATATTACTTGTTCTTCAGGGAAGGATTGAATGCCTATTTGTACAGGCGTCTTTGTCTTCCTTTCTTATATCTGCTGCCTTGTCCTTGGAGGTCGGGAGTGTGTTCTATCTAGCAGATGAAATTAATGTTAAAGATAACATTGATTTCATACGGACTGCTACAGCCATTTCAGCAGATATATGGCTTAGGCATTAAATGATCCTTACCTTTACCTGCTTCGTTCCCCTCATGTCACGGTTGTGTTGGTGGTTTGTTTTGTTTTTTTTTTGTTTGTTTGTTTTTTGTTCCTGAAACTCTGTCTTCAGTGTTATCTCAATAAAAAGTTTTAACACTCTAAAGTTAGGTGCAGATAACAAACTCTTTCTATGTTCCTGCTCCTAGGTTTTCTGGACACGATAGTAGGAATGTGTAGGAATAGCAGCATCATCATAGTACTTAGCCTGGTACTATCTAGACATCCACAAGATACTAAAATCATTAAAAATCTTGGACTGAGTAGCTCTTAGCAACGTACTGATGTATTGCATTACTATGAGCATACACCAAGAATTAAGAACTTTCTGGACACTTTAGTATAGGGCTAGAATAAAAAAAACTTAAGCATTTCTGCCCTTGCGAGAGGAAGGGGGAGGGAGAAGTTTCTGGTACTCTGTTTCTCTTTCTGTAGCAGGCTTGGCACATCATTTAGTTGCACTCGGCTTGTGTTGGGAAGGTTTCCTTTGCAGAACATGGCTGGAAGCTTTTCTTCTCCTCAAAGCTTAGTTTTTGTAAATGCTAATGATTCTCATGTGAGAGAAGGAGCTGTTGTGTGTCTTGTTTCTTCTCCTTTGCAGTCTGCAAGTGAGAAAGCAAGCAGCTTCTCATTCTTGGAGCTTCCTTCCTGCAGCCTTGCTTGATCTAATCTTTGACTCATTTGATTTGCTGTAAATAGCTCAGCTACTGGGCTTTTTTGTCTTCCCTGGAGCAACCACAAAAGAAGACAAGTTCTGTATTCTGAAAATATATATATTTTTTTTTCTAAGCAAACAAACATAAAACTACTTTATGGGAATGTCATTAGGAAAACTCTGTTCTTTGCTCATTTATGACCCTGATCAATATAAGACTTCACAAGGGCATAGTATGGAAATTAATGTTTTCAAAATGCAGAGAGGAATAAAAGGTCTGAAAAGACACTGAAGACTTGGGGGTGGGGAGAGCAGAAAGGAGTAGAGTTCAAACACTTTTTAAATTCAGTGCTTTTGAGTGATACTAAATTTGGTTGATATGTTTGAGAATGTATGTAATATAGCTGATAATTCACTTGGAGTTTAGATTGCAATTTCGTTTGATATTATTCAGTCTCCTTTTTTGTGCTATACTGTCTTTCTTCTCTGAAACACTCTTTGTTTTGGATTGAAGGCCTTAAATACTTTTATATATTTCATATCTTTAGATTTATGCTTATCTTATATTTTTTTCCACGTGAAATTTATATTTTTTGGCAGTGATAGCTGTAGCAATATGAAATACCCCTCTGTTTATGGAACATATCTACCTAGCTACAAAGCTTATTTTCACATGGTAGCTCAAGCATACCTGTGGATTAAGGTTTTACATGTTAATGTTAGGGGAAAATATCTGCGAACTTTCTCTACTTTCCTAGTTTTCCTTTAGATTGGGTGTTCTCATTAGAACTTAAAAGAAATATGGCAAGTTCTTCCCATTAAGAATATCCATTAATTGTTATGAACTGTTAGAAGGGAGATTTTTAAAAAAAAAAAAAAAGACTAGCCAAATAAGTCTGGAGAATAATGATCTCTCCCATCCTTTTGACACTGAGCTCTTCAACAGCTGATTGGAATAAATGCCTTGCTGTGCTTTTAAGATGTTTCTTTGACTATTCTTCCTTATCCTGGTATGTGGTGGTATGAAAACTGATAAAAATAGGAGGAAACATTAGGAATTTCATCTGATCTGTAGGGTAGGAGTGAGTCCAAAGGACAGCAGAAGCCTTTCTNTTTTTTTCTTTTTGAATGATTGAATTGCTTTATCCCTATTTCCTTCTCTTATATTAAGTGAATTTGGTTTGGAATTCAGTCTAGATCTGCTATGCTAGACAGTGCAGAAAGACATTTTGAATGTTTAATGATTGGTGTGTCATATTTCATAATCAGTCTTTAGCTTATTTGGCTGTGTTTTGGCAACTCTTTTCAAAAATGAAGGTAAAGATATTTTTTTTAATAGGAATAATTGAAAACTTTTGCAAAGGAAAATGAATGGTCTCTTTTTTCAGATTTCCAAATGTTTAGTACTTTACAAACTTTCTAGCTTTCTTCTTAGCATTTAATAAATTGTAACTCAATCAGTAATCATTTTTATTGCTTCAAATTATAAGATATTAAAGACTGCTTATTTGGAGCTTTTAATTCCCAAATTATTATAATGAGCTTGTATTGGTATAATCACTGTGATATGGACTTGTTTTTAGTTCTGGATTCTTTGCAATGTGGATAGTTTCAGCTTGTTTAAAGGTGCCTACTGAATGGAATATGCTAAGAAGTGGATCCCTTTTCTATTTTGGTCAGTGTCAGAAAACTGTATGAGAAGAATGTTTAGCATTTAACCTACTTGCTTTCTAGTTTAGGAGGGATACTGTGAAGGAAATCTTAAAAGAAATCTTAAATGGTACATGTAGATGCCCCTTAGAAAATACTTGTTCTAAATATGATCACCTAAAAATATAATCCTTATACCTATTCTGGACAGAAGATTGAGAAATATTATCAATGTAGTGTATATTACGAAATCACATTTTTTAACAAAACAATATATCATCTCAAGCTGGCTAGCGATCAAAAGTAACTTCCTAACCAAGAATTCTCAGAAGAGGTAATACAAACAGTTATTAAATCTGTGTGGCAGATTGCTAGTCTGGACAGGTTTCCCTTGCTTTCATGAAATATTTCATCACTGACTCAACCTCTGTCCCATCCTGCAGTTGAGTAGATTTTACTTCAGTTGTAACATCTTACTCTCTCATATTCTCATTGAAATTGCAGAAACCTATTGATTAAGAAAAAATCACAATGAATTTTATGTATACAGTGGTCAAAAATTATTTCCTGAAGCTGGGAGATGTAGGCTAAATTTCTGCCTACTCTGAAGTAATAGAAAATGTGATATAGGTTATATTTTCTGGATGGGAAAGGAGAGATCAGAGCTGGAAAAGTCTACCTCTTATGGCATATTTGCCAAACTCCAGGAAGAATAAGAAAGGGGAAAAGAAAAATGGAACTTTAGAATTAAATTTTCCTTACTGGCTAGTCCAAACTTAATCGTTTAAAAGGGAATTTCAGAACCTCTGAGCTTCACCAGGAAGACTGGAAAATCAACAACATCTATTGCTATGTTAACAAATATTTTGTGAAGTTCCCCTTTGTAGACACCTGCAAGTTTCTAACTTTAAAAGTTAGAGCTGATTCTCATTTTGCTAAAATGCTTCGCCTTAAAATGTCTCTAATTCAGAAATGCATCACACAGTGTTCAGTGGAGTGGGCCAACTCGAGTGTCACTTGTAGGTTAAAGAAGAAAAAAAATCCAAGTTATTTAGGAGAGTCTTTTTTTTTTTTTGTTCACATATTCCAATATTCATTTAAGGCAAGCTATTTAGGAATGAAATCTTTTCTTTACTATCTTTTTCCTATATTTAGGTTGATGCTACCTATCCTACTGTTATGCTGATAATTATGGTCGTAACACTGATGGTATATATGTAGGTCATCAAAATATAACTCTTAATTAAAGTTTCAATTGTGCTTTAATAGGAGCTGGGCTATTTCTTATGTAGGTGTTGGTGGATAATCATTTCAGAAGAGAGGAGTGTAAGACATTTTTAAAGCTGCCTTTTTTTGTAGCAAGTAGTAGGATTTTTTTGTTGTTTTTTTTGGCTTGATTTTGATTTTTGCTGTCTAGGGCAAAGCTGTTGTAAGACAAATACCTGTCTTCAAAAGCAGTTTCTGGATGGTTGACTTCCGTGTATTTCTTTGGGTTTAGTGTGACATTAATTCTGCATTTCATCTACATGTTGGCCTTTGCTGCTTAAAGCTTAGGAAAAGCACGTTTAATAAACACTTTTTGAAATGTGATTATATGGTTTTTTCAATATTAATTCAAAGAACAAGTAGTGTAGCTTTCATGACCTTTTTTTTTTTTTAATTAAGGCCTGCTCTAAGGACACTAGATGTGTTCATAAAGGAAGTTTTTTGTGTTGCATCAAAGAGAAAGTTTATTTTATGTGTACTTGACAAATCTGGCTCTCATTTAGTGTTTATTTTAAAGGAAAGGCGCTAGTGATTTTTCATATGTGTTGTCTGTACTTAGTTGTCTCTTATCTAGATAATTATTCAATGATTTCCAGTATGTGACAAGAATGCTGTGCAAGTTAAAGTAGCTCTTATATGAGATTGTTTCCACTCATTTAAGTTGAATTTGGATTCCCTTCTGACTTCCCAAGTTAGGTCACTGGCTGCCTTTAGTGCCAATGCATAGTGATAAAATATGATTAGGTACACTTTTGTAACCCTTAGATGTATGTAGGTTAAAATGTTAAGGGAGCAGATGGATATTCAATAGAAACACTTATTTTGAAAGAAGTGAAAGAAATAATATCTTTCTAAATCTGTTCAACTTTGGAATCTTCCTTGGGCAGCAGTAAATCCTTCAAGTTACATGTTTGAGTCCAGTTACATGCCTTTGAAGTAATGAACAAGGCATGACTAATTTCTAGTAATTTGGAATGCAGCCCATGTCCTGGAGGGCTGAAATGCTGAGATGAAAATGTTGGTTGTAATCAGTCTGGCCTTTGCTGATATTGCAATTAAAGCAAAAGACGAGGGCTTAGCATTTGTACTCATGTCACACTCCATCTGTATGATTGTTCTGTAAACTAGCCCAGCATTTCCAGTTCTGCTCAGCTGGTAGCAAGGAAATCTGCAAGCTTTGCCTCAAAGAGTGTGAAGAACTTAATTATAGGTGGCTCTTTGCTTATGCTGCTAAGCGTGGTTGGGGCAGCATGAATAGCCTGTGTGTGTTGCTGCGGGCTGCGTGCACGGGCAGGTTGGTGCTGGCCGACCTCAGTCACCTGTGTGTGTGTTGCATGGTGTGTCAGGTGCTGGGTCTGACACTGCCTCTTTCCCAAGGACTGAACCAGTTGTACAATGAGGGAGAGGTAATTCTGTCACTGCAAGGGCTGTTGCAAGCAGCAAGACCCCACAGCCTATTGCAGTTTTGCCCCAACTTCATTGTGGCCCTATGACTGTTACTGGCAAAGTGCTCTTGTTTAAAGAGAATAAAAAAATGTGGGAAAAATAGAAAGCAAAAATAAAAGTAAGAGATTTAACACTTTTTTTCCCCAAAAAAAGTTGGTGCCTTCCTGCTTCATGGGGGAGTGAAGCGATGATTCCTGCTGCTTTTTGTGATTTCAGTGTTAGTAGGAAACACCAAAAATATTTGCACAGGGAGCAAAAAGAATCGGGGTGGGGAGGGGGAAGAGGTCAAAGATTTGCTTTGAATAAAATAAACAAGAGCTAAAAGCAGTTTTTAATAGTAACTAGATTTTTTTTTTTTCTCTCTTTCTTACTGCCCTCACAAGACAGGAACCTCCAAAAACCCTGCTACCTGCCACTTAAGCGCTTGCTATTTATTCTGGCACTGGCCTGTTTAAGTATTTTGGGCTGAAATAATAGCTGTCTCTGAAATGTGCCTCCTGTGAGACTGGAATAATAAAATGAAATGAAAAATAATGTTATTCCTTTGTTGCAGAGAATTAGGAACATCTTCCACTGATGGATGAAAACTGTACCATGTATGTGATCAACATAGAAAATAAAGCAAAGTAAGTTTCCCAGAAATACAAATAGTGTGTCAAGCATAAATCCTTCTCCTGCTAAATGAATAAGCAAGCAATCTGTCAGATATTGTTTGTTACTTAGTGCTAGTAGCAAACTGGGTGTGAGGAAATTACAGAAGTGTTTGAAAATTAAAAAACCGTTATAGTTTAAAAATATGGTGGATAATAATTATGGAGTAAACACTGTTTTAGTGTTTTGACCTGTCTGTGGCCTTCATGGTGTTACTGTGCCAAAGAATGCTGAATTTTTTCAAAGACTAGGAGCTGTTATGTCTGAAGGTGAGAATGAAGTACTTCAAGAAAAAGAAATGAATATAGCTTAAATTTTTCATACTACTCGGGTAGTACGAAAAGTATTGTACAAAGTATTGTTCTTATTGCTATATTAAAAAATAGTTGGAAGTCTGTGTGGATGGATGTGTGTCTTTTGAATATAGTATAGAAAGTGTTTTGCTTAGGTGGATTTTCTTGTTCTTTTTTACCCTTCCTAAAGAGATGGATAAAGCCTCTTAGCATAATAGGTTGCTCAGTCTATTTCACACTTGATGTGATTGTTTGCTACAACCTATTTCCTGGCATTTTTTTCAGTTTAACTTAAAATATTCTGAATCATTCCATATATCTTCCTTCCCCCCTTCTGTGTTATGTCCCTTAATTCTCTTAAACCCTTACTGAGCATATGTAATGGTGATTGGGGTTTGCTTCCTCTTTAGAAAAGTGTGTTCTGGTACTGGCTTCTGACTTGAGGGGCAAAGAGGGGTTGTTTGATCTTGTTACTTCTTACATCAGCCTGGATCTTAGAAAACAAAATGATGTGTAATTCATGTGTAACATGTAATTACTTGAGGAAAAATATTTTAGAGTAGCAATTGAAGTTCAGCTTAACCAGTGACTGGGAAACTTTCCATGGTTCCTTTCCATGCTAGAACTCGTAACAGTGGAACCCATGAGAATGGGTGCTCTTTGGCAGGGTGTGCTGAGCTTGCCCGCAAACTAAGAGGCAGGGTATAGACCTGCATGCTGGTGCTTACTGAGGTGGCTCTGAGGCATCTTCTTGGTTACGTGTGACTGAAGGACTCTGGCCTGCTTGCTCATCACAACGCTCCAGTGAGAAGGAAGGTTATGTTGTATCCCATTCTCCGTGTTGGGGTTTCTTATGCTCTCTGCTACCCTCTTGGCTTTTAGTCCCTTTCACTCACTTTTAGTGATTTCTATAATCCTCTGTCCTTGAAGAGAGAAATAGAAATTTTTGAGCTGAAGTAAATAAAGCAGTTCACTAGATTCCCCCCCAGTCTTTTAAGAAATACACTTATCCAGGTGATATCCAGGTATAGCATGGGGAAGAGATGTAAGCTGGTAGATCAGAGTGAAGTGCCCTAGTTTTTAGGGTTAAAGATGCAATCATGTCACTAAGTTGTTACAGATAGTGGTATAAATCCAGACTTCTCTCTCAATGAGAACGGACAAAACAATGGAGGAATTATTATTCCTGGAGGAAAAGTGAGTTAATGAGCCATTAAAAGAAAAATGTGCTCTTTGCCAGGCTTGGATACAGTCCTCTTCCGTAGATAGCTCTGAGTAAATTGTCCTTAACACTGACAGATGAGTGATTTCTGTATCATCTAAAAGAAATCTGGTATCTCGAATCACTTTCTGCGCTTTCTAGGTCTATAGTGTGTCTCATCTCGCAGCAGTGAGACTGTATGCAATAGTGATCACATCAGTCATGCAAATGCCACCAAGATAGAG
This sequence comes from Nothocercus nigrocapillus, assembly GCA_013398345.1. NCBI lineage: Eukaryota > Metazoa > Chordata > Aves > Tinamiformes > Tinamidae > Nothocercus > Nothocercus nigrocapillus. Next base: position 754,543 of record WBNA01000156.1, on the reverse strand, counting down.
CTATCCTCTCATCGCAGCCTCCAGGGTGGAAGGGAAGAGTCAAAGAAATAAGGCTCCATCTTGATGGGCTTCCCTTCACGTTATTGTTCTGTACAGAAGCTACACTTGATGCTTCATTCTGTAGTCAAACCCTGTCTTGTGTCAGTGGCTTCCTGCAAGGTTGGCCTGTTCAGATGGGTGACCCAATTCTGTCAAGGAGCGCTCGCTCACAATGCACTGCCTGAGTGCTACACTGGCTGCGAAGAAATTTCCCTTGGCTTTGGACAATGAACTGAACTTAAGCAGTTTTCAACTTTGATCATGTCACTGTGTGGATTCCTTTTATTACAGAGCAGAGGAAATAGAAAATGAGCTTTCTACTAAATATCATGTTGCTGTGTTTGTGTGTGTGTTTTTGGTATAGACTGTTCTCAAAAGTGCATGCAAGATGGCACAGAGTTGCTTACGCAGTCATTCTGTGGTAGTTGGCAGGTTTGATTCTGTCCAAGTTTCATCAAAAGTAGAAACATTTTCAAACTTTAGGGGAAAATGGGTTTGGAAGACAAATGTTCTGACAAAACAGTTGTAGTACTAGGAGAATTGATTGATGTTTTGAGAATTCTATTTTGGTCTTGCTGCTATGTTAGAATTTTAATATTATATTACTAATCAAACTTAATATTACAAAAACTGAAGAAATATATGAAATAATGAAACCTGTGTTACTACCAAATTTAAGATTTTAAAGAGAAATGGAGTTAGCCATTTTGTTTCTTGCTTTCACCTGTGATAACTTCTCTCTACCTTTGCTTCAGGCTGTTGGAGATTGCTATATTTGTTAGAAACTGGCAATATGCTAAAGCAGCCTTGTGTGTAAAGTGTGCCATTATTTACTGGCTTATATTAATTAAAGTAAATGTGATCATGAGTTTGACAGTGTTGAAGTAAATGACCTAAGACTCTTTTTTTTAATGTGCTTTTGAGTTTCTTCAAGAGAAGCTTTAAATTATAGAAAATAGATTGGGGTAAGCAATTGTAAAATTCTAGAAATAGCTTTTTTAGCCATTTCATGCACCATGGGACTGCTTAATAGATTTCAGATCAACTTAAATATTTTAACTGTTTGGGTAACTGCCCAATACTAGTGTTTCCACAAAATCTTGCTGTTGCTCAAATGTGTGGTCTCACAAACTTGTTACATATTTGTATTAGTGTTGATGAAGTTAAAAGCCTGAAGCGCATTCAAGGAACCATTGTGTTAAGTGGTTACCAAAGCAAATTGCAAGTCTCATTTTATTGAATGAGTGTCCTAAAGGTAGGAAGCAAGTATGGACTCCTGAAAAGAAGTATACAAGTCCTTCTCCCAACAAATCATTTCAAGTGAGTTCTAGTACGTGCTGTTATCATATGGTAAACTTGTATATCAAAAATGTGCTTTGAACCTCTTGCTTTTGGAGGAGGCATTATAGAGAAAGTTGTCCCAGAATGACACTGTATTTATTTGTGTCATCCTTTTGTGTTAATATTAGCATTACTGGAAGTGGCTTGTTAAACCAGAAGACATTAATTTTGTGCTGTTGCCTGTGTTGAATGAAATACATTTTTCTAAACTGGGGTGAGGACTGCTCATCTTGGAAGATGTTTCAGTTCATTCCCTGCAGCAAATAGCACAGGATTTAATCTTTAATAAGACAATCTTGAAGGATTTTATGCTATCACCTCTCCTACTTCATGTTTAAATGAGACCACTGAAAGGAGATAGCAACTGATAAAAGTGCATAAAGTGAATATTTCCATTACAGAAAAGAGAAGTTGGAAACTTTGCAGCAAAGAGAGGGAGAAGATCCTTGTGAGCACCTTTGTACCTAAGAAAGTGACTAACTCAACCAACACATTTATAACATAATCTTTGTTTGTGCTAACCTGCAATATCTGTAGAAGTTTCTGGGGATTGAGTCTTTGCACAAAATTCACAATTACTTAATGAGTATGATTAAAGACATAATGGACCCTACAACTAGGCTATACTACAGAAAAGAAGTTAACAGAACCTGTCTCTTCTGTGCAACGCCATTGCTGAACTAGCCATACACACACTCTAATATGATCCCTTTACTTGGAGCAGCACACTTAAAATCACTATTGCCTCTCTGTTATGGGAGGAGAACCGGGAGTGTAATGAAAATGCTGAGAAGCTGTAATTGAATCCTCTGCCACTTGCATTGGAAAGCAACTCAAGTCCACTAAAATTACTGTTTTCCCCTCAAATTATTGCTAGATGACACTTCCATGACCATGCTGCAGATGCTTACAGTGTTTGCCACAAAGAATTGTCTAGACTCGGTTTGCTTACCCCAGGCTGTAATGTTATTTATTTATTTATTTTTCCTCCAAGGCTGCTATTCTCCTGCTTTCCTCCAAGGATCTATTACTTTCAAACTGTCTCTCAGCCCTTATATTTTGCCTTGGGTCCAAATATTTATCAGAAAACAGAATAATTCAATGTGACACACTTGCCTAAAGCACTGTACAAAAATCTGTGAATGATTATCTGTGTCTTGTAACCCCTTCAGGAAGAAAGGGGAAGAACGAGGGAAATAAGTGAGCCCTTACTTGGGACACATTCCTCATGGGCTTTTTGACAGCAAATGAAAATTGGATCTTAGAAGTAAGTATATTATACATAAAATAGTATTGAAATGGCAGTGACCTTATTAGCTGTGCTGTGGTAACTAGTGACTCCATTAGAGATGCTGGAGGGAGAAGGCAGGAGTCATGCCAGGAGCCACTTATTGCAGGACTAGGAAATGGAGGGAGAGAAGTGAAAAGAAATGAGGAAATACTGTTATAGTACAGTACAAAGGAATTACAGGGTGAAGCCTTGGTACTACTTGGGCTACTGTAATAAATATTTCTGTGTAATTGCAACCCTGCCATACAACATGATTCTTTCTGTAGATCCTGCCCTTTCCAGTGGTCATAGTAGAAATGCTGAGTATGGTAACAAGACCATGTCCCCTAATGGTGAGCCAGACCCTCCTGTGCCCTCCCTGTGGATATGCTGAGGACAGAAGGTGAAGGTTCCCCTTGCCCCACAGAAAGGGTTCCCCCTTCTGCCCCCAGCATACCCCTGATGGGCTGTAGACTAGCGAGGATAATTAAGGTAGAAACACAAATGCTCTGAGAGCAGATTGGTTTTCCTCTTCAGGTTAACTCACTGCAGACTTGGCAAATTAAAAATGATACATCTATATAGTCTGTTAATGTTCAGGTACCTGCTAAAATACTGATTTGATAGCACAGTGAAGATAACTGAACAAAGTGTCTGTGAGGCTCTGAAGCTGTTCCAAAGGATTTTTTTCTTCCTGCTGATAATCACACAAAACAAGGAAGTGTTACAGATGAAAAACTCTGCCTCTACTGATAAAGAGGCATTTTCACTGCTGTGTCTGTGATTAAAAGCTTCTTCCCTCATGTTTAGAGGGCATGCTCCTGAGATGAATTTCAAGAAGCTCTCTTAAATTGTAGGTTCCCTTGCTGAAATAGGATAGCAAGATAGGAAATAAGATAATGTGGTCCACACAGTCTGAAGACCTGACCTTAAACAAAGCAAATAAATAGCTCAATTCTAAATAATAGAATAGTTCTTGTTTGCAATGGAAAATCTCTATCTTTTTACCTATAAGACTAGCATGTATTTTTCTGGTATATGTAAAAATGGACCCTGTTTTTTTGATACTGCATATTTTCTCAAAATCAATACTGATAATCTGTCACAACCTGTGTTGAAATCTGTTTATAGCACATAACTGCGGAGAAATTCTGAGAAATATTAAATGGAGTTTCCCAGAAAATTAATTGCTAAAATGGTTACTGCATCTCTTCCCTGGAGGTGTCTGCCTATTTGAAAGTGCACTAGTAACTTGTGGTAACAGTCCTGTTCCAGCAGTATTTTTGATAATGAGAGAAAAAGGTCCCTGAGGAACAGGAGCCTGTTGCATCTATTACAGCTTCCTCTGTCCCAGCCATCGCTTTCATAGTGACCAGCTTGATGTGGCAGAAGCACTTGCTGAGATGTGTGAAATATGGCCAGCAAGTATTAGAGTTGTGTTTTTTCCTTTGTCATTTTTAAGTGTGTGTTTGTGTGTAATTTATACAAAGGTCCATGTTGCCTAAAAAGGAAGATAACAAAAAGCTGTCTTCAAATTTCAACTGTTCCAGGCTTTGGCTTCTCTTATGTCTGTCTTTATGGTTTCTCCTTGGAGAAAACCCTGTGCTACTGGGTATTATAAAAAGTCCATGTAGTTTACCTTTCAGGCAATGTGATATATGAAATTGTCCAGAAGTGTTAAATCATTACATTGAAGAATAAACAGACTAAAACATATGAAAGTTTAAAAAAAAAATTATTTTTGTATTTCTGAAGAACTTTCTTCCCCTCAGCACTGTCTGCTCTCATGTTCTGTACACAGGGTTTTTGACACCTGTACTTGTGAGCCTTGGAAGCCAATGTTGCTTGCTTGGGATGTTGGCCCTGCTCTGCAGGTGTTTAGATGAATCACATTAATTGAAATAATAGGGAAAAGATTGGTAGGAAATTACTTTTTGCCTAAATTTGTAATACTAGTATATGATACTTTTTTATTATGGTTATTACTATTCTCACAGTTCTGAATTGCATTATACCATTTGGAAGACCTGTGTTAGAAGGTGAGGATTAAATGTGTAAATTGGTATTTATCATCCTATGTATATGCATGATGATAAACAGGTAATAAAAGATTCTGCTGCATCTGTCTTCCTATTCTGTATGAATTAATGTATACTTAAACATAGGATTGAAGGTTTTCTCTGTACCAAGAGAATGCTGTAACCACCATGCAAAGACAGTCACTTTCATAAATATGCTGAATTTTTATAGTAGTGTTGAAACCCTGACAAGAATTAAAGAGGTCTTTTGGAGTTATGGACCTCTAAGGCTTTCTTGTAGGCGGGAACATTTACTCAACTAATCCATTATTCAGTTGCCCACGTAGGAAGTGCTATTGAGTTGGAGTCTGGGATGATGCCTTTGCTCAATTAGTGTGTGAGCTATTCCTTAAAGAATTAAAGGATTAAAATATGCTGACCATTCTTCTGTATATTTGTTGAATGGGATAGCATGAGCAAAAGGGAAACTCATTATTGTTTCTATTAATGTAAACATCTAATATACGTGCTGGAATATGATACATCACTGTACAGCAGTTCTATTAACACTTCAGGCCCATATTTTTAGTCCTCAGTTACTTGGCTAAACTTGTTAGCGTTAGCTGGATTTTTCTGAGCGATCTAGCACCTCTCCCTTCTCAAATACAGTCACACTGAAGAGTGAATGTCAAATGAAAGTATTTTTCTGTCTTGCTGATCTAAAATCTGAGTCCTGAAGTAAATACAGTGAAGTCTTGTATTAATATTTATAACGAGTTTTAAACATTAAAAACTTGATTTATGTAGAACCTTCCATAAACATGTTGTCATATTGAATTATGCAGGCCGTTCTTCAGCAGGTAACCTGTTCCCTGTGTTAATCTCTGCATTGCCTTGAGGTTTTGCATCCGATTGATTAACATATTAGAATGGGAGTAGGAGCTTTATGTGCTTAGACACCAACTTAATTACTTCCTTTTAATGTGCAGCTTGGAGCTTGGTCCTGAGCTGGGCCTATAGCAAACTCTGAGCTCTGTTTTGTGCAATTTTTTTTTTTTTTTTTAAATAGATGGTGGTGACTGGAGTGGGAAACATCCTGTTTGTGGTGTGTAGGTGTCTGTCCTAGATATTAGATATTCTATTAGATATTCTGCTGTTGTAGGGAGTGCAATATTTCCACTTGAAGGTGAGGTGGATGTACCTGTGGAAATATGTGATCTTTGCTCAGCCTGGTGCTACGTTTGAAGGCAGCCGATGAAGAACTTGGTCTCTGAGCTGAAATTATTCCCTATGTAGTTTTATAGACTACCCTGTTGTACTCTTCTTGCTGTGGCCATACACAATAACCACCAGTGCTTTTTGACTTCTTTTTAAGACTTCCTATTTCCTGTTGCTTAAGTATATCAAGTGCTTTAATCGGCTTTGAAAAAGATATTACTGTTGTCCTCTATATTTTGAGTTTGATATCTATTACTGGTAACTGGCTTAAGTGTTCATAATTATCAGGTGACAAGTTGCTACATAACTGCTTATGGAAAATCTAAAGTCAAAATTTGAGTTTCAACTTTTAATTCACTTTTGAAAAAATCATATGCGTGACTTGGGATCTCTTTAGGCCCTGGGTACACTCCAAACCATACTTAATTTCTTAAAATTACATTTCATTATTGTATCTGTATGATAGCAGATCTTCCCACAGCAGCTGGAAAAAAAAATATTTAGAAGAAGCCTTCTTGAATGGGGTGAGTCTCACCCCTGCTATCTTACTGCTATCCTAAGTGTTTTTTGAAGGCCATTGTGAAGAGCTGTCACTAGCTAATCATGTAGCTGTCTGCCAGGGATCTGCACTGTGCTACCCTTGATGGGCCTTCTGGACTATGTTCTGAATTCCCCAGATGTGCCTCACCCGTGGATATTGGGGAAGGAGCTGTTCTCTAACTGCATCTTTTTACTTGGCTTCTTTCTGAGAGACTCTTTCAAGTAAGAATCTGTGAACTTTGCTAGCAGCCCTGCCTTTAAATTATGCTGCTTGAGGGACCAGAAAGGAAGAGATCAAAGCCTCTGGCTCACTAGTTTCTAAACTGCTTCTCCCTCCCTCCCTGCTTTCCTTCTCTCCACTCCAGTCCTCATCAATTCTACACAGTTGTCTCCAGATTAATTAGCTTGAACACCACTACTAGTCAGTCTACAAACTGCAAAAAATATTCTGAGCTGTAGATGCATCTACTTGGGAGGAATCCTGCAGGAACCAAGATTGACAGTTGGCTCAGGTGAAATAGTGGAAGTTGCACAACACTGAAAATAGTGTAGCATGGCTTATATGTCTACTTCCCTGCTGCTCTTTGCTGTCATCCTTCCATTGCTGGAGGAGTTTCTTTTCCATTATGAGGAGATTGAGACTTTCTTTTCTCTTTGATCTTGAATCTGGAGATCCAAATATATTTTCTGCCTGTCTTGAGACTGCTCAAAAATCTTACCTTTCTTCCCAAGGAAGTTTTCAGACAAGTTCCCTTGCAACCACATTGTAGGTTATTCTGAGGTGTGTTCCTAACAATTTTTCCTATTGGAATGTTTAGTGTAATGCACCTAAATGTTAACTAATAGATAGAGACCTTGGCTGCCCGACTAGAAACATTCTTGTGAAAGTTGTGATGTGTGAGAGCTGAAAAGGCCATCCAGGGCAGTTTCCTAGCTATTGTGTGACAGAAAGCCAGGCCATCAAGATGTTCTCACTATTTTTTTATGATGTTAATAATTCTGTTTGTTTAGTGCTTTTTTATATACTGGGTTTTATAAATGTTTACTACTATATTGGTGTCTTTGAATAGATTGGTATCTGAAGAGAAAAACAGCTACAACAGTGTCAAAAAAAAACCTTGTCTAACTTTCACACCACTAATTTACACTGTAAAACATTTCATTTAACTTACTGAATTCATGGTAGTATACTTTCTCAGTAGTGCTAACATGATCTAAATTTATAGATATTAATACTACTGTAAAAGAACCTCAGTCAATACACCAAGCATTATTATTCTTTTTGCACTTTGAGAAGGAAAGATGAAATAAAATATCCTGACAGATCTTTTGATTTTTTTGCTCATCTCTTTTTCTTCTCTCATAATTTGTTAGAGCAAGATACTTTTGCCTTTCCTCCAAGAACATGTATTTTTTTTGCTTGTTTATTTTTCTAGTTTCTTTGTGCCACAATGAAATTTCATTGCATCCTCCTTCATCAGCTCAGTAGTTATTCTAATGAATTGGCTTAACACCACATGTATGACATGGATTCACTAGTATGAATTGTTTTTTTATCCTCTGTATTTTGAAGACAATTGGTCAAATAAGAGTCAGATGTTAGTGGTATATCTTTAAAGGTAATTTCCTTTGGGCATTGGATTTATGTATGTATTTTGCAATTAATTTTTGATAATTCTGACTTCTTTTTTTGTCAGGATATCTCAAGATCTGGGAACCTGCTCTGAGACTTTGTGATAATTTGCAATTGCAAATTTTATGAATTTTTCATAACTCTGCTGTTACTTGGGTCTTCCTCTTCTGCTAGCAGAACTGCTGTGTATTTAGAACAAAAGCTTTTCAAGTAAAATAGAACTGTGTGGAGGCTGAAAAGGTGGAAATAACAGAATTAGAAAGTTCATAGGGCTTTGCCTCAGATGGCCTCAGAATTTTGGACAGATGAAAATATTGACCATCATATTCCATCAGTGTGTTATCCTGAGGGAACAGCACACTCTCTGGGATTTGAATTGTCCTTACCTGACTTGAATATGTTTTTTTGTTACTCCACATGTTTTTATTACTATTTAATGAGTAAAGCTGTAAATGCTTTTGCATGTGGAAAGGGAAAAGTTCTTCAATCTCTTTTACATTCTTAAAGCCTCTATAGATTTTTAATGTTTTAGTGCAAGAACTTTATTTAAAAAAAAAAAATCATGTCTTTGGCAGTCTGCAGCTCTGTATGCACCAAGAGCGCACAGTGCAGAGGCTTTTTGGCATTAAAGTGGGCTCAAGTGGTTGTGTCTCTTGCTCAGGAGGTTGAAGGTACCTTTTGCTGCTGCTTGTTCTCATCACTGAGATACTCGCTGAAGGAGAAGAAAACCTAGAATACTTCTGTGGACTCAGGGAGAGTTAAAACATGGTTTTCTTCTGTTCCATATCCTCTTGCTAACCTGTAGCAATGTATATCAGTGTAAGCTTTATTCTAGCATCTACTTTCTGTCACTGGATATTATCTTCTTGAAGTGTTCAGAGCTGACCTGGGCTGAGCATGTTGTAGTTTACAGCACCTCGAAACATCCCTACACTGCTAACTAAGAATAGAAAATGAAGTAAATACTGAAGTTGTGTAATAAGAAAGAGTGCCCCATGAGAGATTTCTGTAGTGATTCTTTTCTTGTCAGGAGCAGGGAGAGCACAGATGTTTGGCTTCAGGTTAGAGTAGAATTTGAGTGCTTGGGGACTGTACAAAGTGCTTGTCTGTAATGGATGGCAAGACAAGGATGGAGATGGGAAAACGTGTTGTCAGGAAAGACCTCATCTACATATCGGTAAGGCTGTAAGTGTGCTGCTCTAAGGAGATGGTCAGAGTCATCTCCCAAAAGCTAAGGATTTCCTTAACCTGTTGAAATGTGGTATTGAAGCAGTGGAGTTTAAAATATTTTCCTTTCATCAGTTTACAGACCAGCTGCAGCGAGCTCCAATTAAAGCAAGCTGGTTAAATTCTGTTTTTACTACTCTGAGTATTTCACACTTGTACTGTGCTACCTGTTCATATGTATTTAGCCTTGAAAGTAGCTTCAGTCAGCTCTGCCTTTTCTGGAATTTTTGTTCTTGAAGTGTCATATTTGGAGTTTACATAATACAGTAGCATGCTTTTACCTCTGGTTTACACACTGCAAGAGGAGCTTGTCAGCATCATCTGTGTCCCTGTGTCAACTTTCAGAAAACTGAGTAACAGCATTCAACAAATCAATAACTACAAGAATACATTTTAGATTAAATGTTTGCTATGTTTTTTTCAGTCCTTTTAATGACTGTGAAGTTGAAAAACAGTAACAAGTCCTAATTTTTTGTTTATGCAAAATAAAGTTAAAGGAGCTCATCTTATTTTCCTGAACTTGGACTAAAACAGAGCTAGCTATTTTAAGCCTAAAAACTCAATTTCAGAATACCCAATTTTATTCCATTGATTTTTCTGCGATTGTTTTATTTATCTCTGTTTTTTGAATATGAACCTCTTTTAAATGTAAATCGCAGGATTTTTTTTTTCTTTTTTTCCTGAAATGAGGTTCTGTTTCTTCCTCCTTTTCTACAGTACCTGCCTCAGTGGGATATTGATTCTGGCAGGGGACCAAGCATAACTTTATTCCCAGAGAGGAAATAAAATTTTCTTATGGAACTTGGGGACAAAGCTTACGATTCCAGCAAAGTTAAATATGTTTTTTCAGTCTTTCTGTTCAATATAGTTCTGGTCAGTACTGTACAGGTAGTTAAAATTGTATTATCCTGCCATGCCCCTTCTTGAATTCGTAAAGAATTTTTTAGACTCCTTCCTGAATAACTTGTTGTCATGCATCCCCTCCCCAGTGGGGTTTATAGCTGAGAGTATTTGATTGAAAAGCTACTACTTGTCTCCTATTCAGTGTTTGAAAATTTTACTGCTATTTACTGCTATTACTAACTACTGCTATTAGTTGTTGTACCATGTTGGTCCATACTGTATTTCCAGCCACCTGTGCTTGCCTTACAGGCAGTGTTGCAGAACAAGGAGTGTTCAGGAAGGAGGTTAGCATCTTGGTCTGTGTAGTGAGGAATGTGCTGGTATGTGTTTCCTCCACGGGGAGGGTGGGCAGACAGTATTAAAAGCTAAATGATCATCACTGACTTCTGTGGCAGTGACTTGCACTGCAGTGTACAGCAGAGTAGTTCCTGTTGTCCCTCTCTGCCATATCCTTTAACCTATTGAACTAATTCTACAGACTAAAGTGCTGATTATAATTTGCTGAAATACTTCTCAGGAAACTTACCATGTTTTTTTAAAGTTCTGCTTTGTAAGCTTTTTAAGTGAGAATCAGAGTGATACAAGTCTATAGAGCACAGTTAGTTGTTACAGAAAACTAAGCATTATTTTTGAATCAATAAATGAAGTTTAATAAGCTTTTTTCAGAGCGCTATATGATGATGACCTCATAGAGCCCACAGCAATCTGCACAGAGGTCTCTCCTGGAGCCTTGAGTACTTCTGATGACCCCCAATCACTCTAAATATTGAGAACTGATGAAGAGAAGATCCTTGTAATGAGTTCAGAGCACCAGAACCTGACTCTTCCATCAGTGCCATGATAGCTTCATGCATAGGGATTAGCTTTCAAAGGTTTTGATTTTTCAGCTTCCAAACTGTAGCTGGATACCAGGAAAGAGAAACTACTTGTTTTTCTCAGTGCTAGTGCACTACTGAAGACCTCCAAAAAAAAAAAAAAAAGTGCTTGAATGATAGGGGCTATGGGATTGACAGCATAAGCCTATTGTATATTACAGCGCATCCTTTTAGTAATCAGTAGCATTCTATGAATTACAGAAATTTCATATCATTTCTTACACCCTATCAGTATAGGTCTTCCAGATTGCCGTTCAACCACAAACTTTTATTTTTGTGCAATTCAAATAAATAACTAGGGGGATATGACAAATGGAATAACCTGGCTCACATCTGGAGAGGTTAAGATAGAACTGACAGTTACAATTCCCAGGATCCTTCAGCGCCAGCAGGGAAATCGAAGCTCTGAGCTAAGAGGCAGCATGCTAACGGCAATAGAAAAATTGCTCAGGTGTTATTGCAACTGCTTTGTCCTTTTCTTGCTGAAGTTTCTCTGGGAAGTGTTAGGCTGAGTTACTAGACTGAGTATACAGTTAAACAAATCTTACCTGACTGTTGTATGTAATACATCTGTTGAGCTCTTAACAATTGTGTGTTGTGTGTATGTACTTTAAACTAATGTAGCATACCCTTAATTTATGTACTAGCCCACTACCTGAGAGGTTTCCCTTTGATGCTTGAAATATGTTTCCTATTGTTGTACAAAAGAGCTTGTGGGTCACTAGGACAATTTGATGTCTGCAGCACAAGTTATTTTTTTTCTTGAAGTGTATACGGACTTATCTTTTCACTTTGAATCTTGTATACTAGCTTGCTGGCTAAGTAGGGTGTACTAATCCACATGCAAAAATTAAATACTGATTTGTTTTTTTCTTTTGTTTCATATTGAATGCACTTACAACAAAACATTTAGGCTTGTCTGTCTGTTTGTTAAGATGTGGCTTCTGTCAGCATTCGTATTTTAAACTCTCAAATTCCTCTGTCCACTGCAGTAAGTTTGTGGTTGCCTTCAGGGCTTGCACACCAAACCACTAAATACTTGGAGAAGAACAACTCGGCACAGCTTTCTGCAGCTGCTTGTTGCAAAGCTTTTGGCCAGTGCTTGACATGGTGCACAATGACTAGCAGGCCCATGTACAATATGCATTTGGTAAGAAAGTCCTTACAGGTATTCTGGACAGCTAGAAACTTTGCCAGCAATCAGGATTTTGTGGGTGTTCACGGTGGTGAGTTAGAGTTGCCCCTCAGGTTTGCTTTCTGTGGCTGGCTGTTGTTTGTATATTTTTTTGTTGTTGTTTTTGTACAACTGGAAACCTGGCAGCAACTCAGCTGCCATGTGGGCTGCCGCAGGGGCCTCTCAGCAGGCAGGGAGCCTTGCTGGGACTTGCGTGTTGCGGGCTGGGGCAGTGGAGACAGCCCTGTCCGCATGCCCAGCTGCCCCGAGCAGCGAGTGCTGCCCCGCGTCAGTGTCCAAATACCGCGTCCTTCCCCGGACTGGGAGGCTTGTGACTCCATTGCAACTTACTGAAAGGAAGAGCGTCGAGTCATTGGGAGACCTCACAGTCTCAAGTCCACTGTTGACTTTGAGGAAATTACTTGGTATTTTTCCTCATTATTTGCTCAGTTACCTGTTCTACCTGGAGAATGCCAAAGGGAAGGATGAAATTGGTTTTTCCTCTAAGCTCTCCTTGCCTTTTTTCCTTTTTTTTTTTGTTTGTTTGTTTTCTTTCTCCTCTCTTTCCACAATTACAGTGTTGCTTTTCAGGCAATGGCAGAAAGCAATCTCCTGGATATAGTAAAATTACACATATATGAAGTTGCTTTTTTTTCAGACTGAGGGTTACAGGGTATGAGGTAATATGAGATTGCATATAGCATTTTACCATGAAATATAAACATCATACAAGATGGCATTTAAAGTGAAATATAGCCTAGATTTACTGAGGATGAAAATAGTGTGATGCATCGTTGCAGCTGGTTGCCAAAGTCGGCAGCTATTCATCTTCATGGTGTTTCACCGGTGACACTCCCATATTTTTCTTCCATAAAGATTTTTTTTTTGTGTGAGTTTACTTGTGCCTTTTCTAGGGAAACAAATTGAAACGCTTAAGCTGCTATGAAAATGGACAGACAAGAAAAACACTTTCACAAATAAATGAGGTGTATTAATTCAACTTTAAATCCTATAATGTGGCAAGGTGAAAGTATAAAGTGCAACTTGCAGCAGAAGCTTAGATATGAACAAATAAATGTTAGCTGTTTTCAGCCTTTTTTAGATAAATGCTAGCATAGTTGGAACACTTAGTATTCTTTTGCGAGTCCATTTTGTTTAAAAGAAGTAGCAGCTGCATAAAATCAAATTGCTCAGTATGGCAGTGGTATCTTAATAGCTTTTCCATGTTTAACTATCTGTATGCTATCGCTTAAAGCTGAACTTGATCTTTAATTTCTATTTGGAGGCTGTTATCAGCCCTGATTTGTATCTGCAAAGCATTTTTTTTTAAGGCTTAAAGATCTTTAGCACTGTATCAGATCTCAGATTACAGCGACTCCCTATATTGGTACTGCAGTAGGGATTACAGCAGGCTTTCTGATCTTATTTTACACAGCTTAACTGGACAGCAAATCTGTGTAACATTTTTTAAAATGTTTGCACATTAATTTAACTTCCTTGGAAAAAAAAATGAGTCTAAAGTGATGTTGAGACTTAATTCATGCAGTGTTTGTGAAGATTAATGGTATCTGGACATAAATTCTAGTTTAATATTTTAACTATATTTTATGACATTCCACATACATTTGAGGAACCAGTTGAAGTTTTTGATTAAGGTTGTAAATAGATGAAGAATGTATTTTTAAAAAAAGGCAAGGATGGGGATAAAAGCAAGGATGGGGATTTTATATTTATAAAAAGGGTTTTTTTGATACTTTCCAGTGGAAGCAGACAATTGCTGTGGATAAAGTTTTTGATGTTGATAACCATTTGAAACTAGGGAGTCTAAACTGAAGTAGGAATGAGGATTAGGGAGTTTCTTTGCTTCATTTTCTACCCCTTTGATTTTTGTATTTCCCTGGATACTGCTGCAGTTTCTTACTGTGAGTTGGTGATAGACCTGTTCTTTAAAGCAGGACAAAACTCTCCAGGAGTTGGTTTAAGTTTTTGTTAGTTTCCAAGTCTTTGCTTTAAACTACTCATTTCCTTTATGAAAATAATGGAATCTTGCCTGACTCTCACTGTAATATGGCTTTCAATTAAAATAAATATTCTGTTAAAGATAGTTAATAGCAATGCTGCAGAACTTGACCTATAGCCACAGAACTATTTTAAGGTTGTATCTGGTGGCTGCTTATTCTGATACTTCTATACTCATTCACTTTTTCCCCATAAAATTCAAGATGCTTTGCTTTAATCTCAACCAACAAATAACATTTAAATGACTGAAGGCTAAAGCTTGCTTCTCATGGCAATGAGCAGAGCTTACTGATGAGACTCAGAAGTAACTTGTGTAAAAAGTGAAAGAGCAAAAGAAATTACTAAAAAAGAAATTGCTTGCTAGCATTCCACTGAGGAAAAATTCTGTAAAGAGCTTGAGAAGCATGCCTAATAGGACTTTATATTCGTGATGGATGAATTTATATTTTTTCAAGTAACTTAGCAGTTCAGTCAATGATTATGATTGAGTAACATTACGTGTTACTTTTGGTAGTCGGTTTGCTACACTGGAAAGCATGATCAACTCTTTCAAGGCTAAAAAAGAAATCTTGAACTTGAATAAAGAGTATAAAGCTTGATGTGATGTTATGCAGAGTTAAAAATTGTACCTCAAGAAAATGCCTCATGTTTCCTCTTCAACATATGGAAGTGAAAATTGATTGGTTGAAGTAGGGTTTCTAATTACTTTGATACTAATTACCAGCTGTATGCTTCCAGCACTTAACGCAAACCTGAGTGGGCTTGTTAACACAGGGCTTGGATTTTAATGAAGAAATCTTTTTATAGGCTTGTTTTTCCAGAGAGCTATATAGAAATTCTTACATGTTTGGTCTTTCTGTAAAGTGTCCCTGAGGGACAGCTGAAAATTTTTGAAATATGAAAAAGTTCAAAGGTTTAACAAAGTTGTCACCCTAATCTGTTTTATATCTGGTTAAATATAATATGAACTAAAAAAAGCACTTTTTCCAGAGAAAAATCAGAAAATAAACTATAATATAGACACATAGTTGAGCTCATTTTCTTATTTTTTTTATAAGCATGTAATGAAAGCATAAGTTAAAATTTTCTTTTCTGGAAGACAACATTCTGCAGGGACACTTTCTTTCTGTGTTAGCCTTGGAAACAAAGGTGTTTTATCTAACAAGGGACAAAATAAGCTTAAAATTGAATTGTTCTACTAAGTCTGATAAAAAGATAGTAATTTAAGGTTCATGCTCTTAAAGAGTAGAAATCTTACTTTCTTTTGCTCTCCTGTGCACATCAGCTGCTGCCCACCACAAGCCTTTACTCTCTGGTTTCTCCTGTAGTGTCAGTGACAACTGTTTTTCCACCTTCATTTCCCCACCTGTGGTGGTTTGTTTTTTCCTTCAGTGCACCTATCTGTGTGGAAGAGTCATAAATCCTCCTCCTTGATATTTACCCTCCAAATGCTGCTGAAGGCTATCTTTCTGTGGTGTAGTGTCATCACATATGATGCTGCACATGTAAACATTATCAGTTCGTAGTTTTTGTTTGTTTTTTCCTTTGGTTTGGTGACATGACAGTTTTTTGGCTTTGGCATATGTTAAGGCTAAAGGGTTAGAACCAAAGGTATGATTACAGTAGCCTGACTACAAATGTGAAGCTCAGCATAGTTGATCCATTTGTGTGAAAAGTAATAAAAATGCATTATCTCTACTGCTTCTGTGCCTGCTATGAACAGCCAACCTCATGTCCTTTGGTGGTCTTCCCTAGCTATAGCATTAGCATGACAAAGCTCTTGAGTTTGAGGACACCTAGAATACAGAATTTATGATAACATGAAAAATCAATGTTTGTTTGAAAACCATCAGGTGGAGCCTGGCAAAGCTGTGTCTTTGCTGTGGGGCCTCTGGGCGAGAGCTCGGTTAAGAGGCTGCCTGCGTGCCTGTCACGGGGCCACAACTCCAGTGCAACAGTTACAGCTTAGAGGCTATTTTTAGATGTTTGCAATTAAAAAAGGATTCAGTGGGTGATTACAGAGGAAACTTTAATTTTCTTGCTGTGCCTTCATTTTTGATCCTCTTTGTTTGCATAATGTTGATGTTATGTGAACAAGCCTTGTGTGGTCTACTTGAGACTGCTACCATGCCAAGAGCAGTGGAGCTGGATTTCATCAGGAGGTCCTTCCAGCTATACTGTCTATCCTGCACTTCCAGCTGTGCTATGGATGCTGGCAGAAGTTCCTAGAAGGAATGGTTATATGCTGTGTGTATATATATAAGGAACTGTAGATTACTGGATGAGCTTTAAGGAAACTATAATAAATGGAAGAAATGTTTGGAGAGGGAGAGGAGAAAAGGAAGGATTTCAGCTACATTTAGCAATGTAAAACTAATTTTACAACTTGTATCACTATGCATGAGGTAAATGAGCCCCAAGTGTGACAACTCAAAGTTTGAATAATTCATTATTCAAAGCCAATTAAGCCAAAATTTTATCACAAAATGGTCTTGATTTTTTTGCTGCTTCATTATATTGGGAATTTAATTGCCTAGCAATTAAAATATATGTAGTTGAAAATAATGAAATTTATTGACTCATTTTTGCTTGTTTACAAGATAACATGAGTCTGTGGCTTAAGAACAAATGAAGAAGCAGAAGAACAAACGAAGAAGCAAAAACACTTAGCTTGAAATTGTCATGCTTAATCATCTTTAGAACTGTAATCTTATCTGGAAGACTCAGGATTGTGGAAATAGTCTCGGAATATGCTGTACTCGGGCATTGCAATTAAAATCTACTCTTCCTTTTGCACTTTTTGGGGCATTGTAATTAAACTGCAAAAGGAAGAACAGATTTGTCTGGCTCTTATTTTTACAAGAGTGGGTCATAAGTTACACCTTGAAGGTACAGCAGCAGTTTTGAAATAGGTAGCTCAATCACTTAAATCTCAGTGGAAATGTGAAGATTCTACTTTCAGATCCCAATTTTTCATAAGGATTAGAATAAAAAAAGTGGATTTATATATAAAAACAAGGTGCTTTTTTTTGTCTTTTTTTCTGTGAATCCTGTGACCCTGTTTGATCGGAATTGAATGATCATGCTCAGTGTTTGGGTCTGTCAGTATTTAAGAGGGAAAGCCTCTGAAGTCTGCAGGCAGGACAGTGCATATGTAATCTTAAGCAGAGTGAAGTTTCATTTGTTGTAAGCTGAGGCCAGGCTTTTTCCAGTTTATTGCCCTAGTTTGGAGATTAAAGACATTGTTCCTCATTTGGCAAAATTCTGGAAGTTTAAATAGGTCTTTAAAATAAACAGACACTGCTCTAACTGCAACAGTTTTAACTATCAAATGTTCAAATTTGAAGTGTTGGTGGGGGGAAAAATAAAATTAAACATGCTTTGTATGCACTTCAGAAAATGGAACACAGGATGCTTTTAGTGGTGTTTGGTGTCTTCTGTTTTATGCTCTCATTAAAGGTTATTTTGTTGTAGGTTTGAGGACTTCTTTTCTTCTTTTTCCAATCAGTTGAGAGGAGAGAGAGAGAGAGTTTTAAGGCTGAGTCTTGTCTTTTGGAGGTACTGATTCATATGCAAACACTGGGCTACCTGTGTTAAAATGTAAACATGCTTAGTTCACCTGAAGTATGCCTTAGTAGTGTACTTTGAATAAGAGTAGCGTACCTGAATAGGAAAATGCTGCTATTTTCTTACCATTAATGTGAGGGTGAACGGAGCCCTAAGGGTAGCCTTCAGCTACCCAGTTAGCTCTGATAAGAGTAGTCATGGAGCAGACAAGCTCAGTGTGTGGAGCCTGGAAAGCTGGAGAAAATGCCTGGGAAGGAGGAGGCCACACTGAGCTCTGGTGCCCTCACTGTTCTTATTGGTGTAACATGTCGGTTACTGCAATATCTTGGATGCATGTGTGTGTTAGACCATAGTATGGATGTATAATGTGTAACTTGAGTGATGTAAGTCTCTTAGTAAAGCAGGCTGCAGGAATTTCTGCTTTATTCAAAATATAAGGGCTTTTATACGTTCTTCACCTGAGGTGATGAAGCATTTCCAAATTTTTCTTATGTCTAACTTTTTCAGTGTTCTGATGAATTTTTTATAACTTCTTTTGTTTGAACTGCTTAGGAGGCATCGTTCATTCTGCTGAAAATGAATTGTCTGAGGGTTTGATTCAGGCGACATATTAAAGAAAATGATATCTTAAGATCATAGAGGATTTGACTTCCAGATATGCCTGGCTGAAGTATTATAAATCTGTTTTATTCCATGTCTGACCAGAGACATACAGGCATGACTTGTGATGAATCAAGAGGAAAATGCTTTATAATTTTTACAATACCTAAGGTTACTGCACTTTTTTCACTCTTTTCTTTCCTTTTTAGTTATTTGCCAGGGATACCTAAAACTTCTTAAGTAGCAGAAGTAATTAAATAGCATTTATAAGCACAACTAGCCTCCATCTCCTCATACAATATGGTTGAGTTGAGCTGCTAGACACTGCAATCCATGGAATACAGTACTGGACTTTTATTTTCCACACAGGAAATATTCCAACAGGAATTACTGTAACACAGGAGCCAGGGATGTGGCTCAGATAAAAGGACAGAGCTCTCCGAGGAGGAGCTTTTTTAAATTTATTTTTACATGAGATAATTATGAGGATTTTATAAGTTAGGAATGAGATGTTAAAATTCAAAACTGTCACCTTTTCCAACATATCAATTCTACCACTAATCCCACTTGAATTAAAATCTATGGAAAGATTTCATAGGTCAGGCTTTTCTGGATGAAATCTTGTACTGGAGAAAACAGTATTTATGCGAAGCTGGAGCTCTTGGTGAGACTTGCCCCATACATGTCCTAAATCCTCACAAGCCTTTCGGGGGACTGAATAACATTGGCTGTTTAAAACAGCCTCGTAAATCTCTACTACCCAAAGATTGGTCTGTCCCTAACCTTTTGCTTTGAACTGGTCTGTACAAAAAGGCACACAGCTTGTCTCTACTTTCTTCAGCCTGAGGAATTAGTCATTGCAAGCAGGTGCTCAGTTTGTTCCTCTGTTCAAGCTTGTGATATGAACAAAAATAGTAAGTTACTATTTTGCTCTAATAAAAAGGTTAATGCAAAAATTATATTCCAAACTTTAACTTTAGTGTTGTGCCACTGGCATACAGATCTGATAATTGCTTCAGCAATGTCTGTTGATACAGACAATCTTCTAGAATAGTGTTAGTCTGTTACTTCAAAACAAACAAACAAAAAGCAAAAAAACCCCACTTCCCAAGACCTTTTGATTTCAGGTGTTCTCTAGGATTCGATTGATATAGCATGGTCAAAACCCATTTACAGCAAGACTTTCAGATGTTTAAAGAATTTAAATAATATAACCTAAAGAGATTGAAGTAGGAAGGGTGAAGATGTTTTGGCTGACTGATCTGAGAAAGTAAGTTATGGTTTTCGCATGACTCCCGGACCTCTTCTGTTGGAGAACAAGGTGCTTCTGGAAGACAAAATGGATGGATTAGAGCTGGCAACTGGTGGTGTGTGCGTGTGTATCATTTCCCTGCAACTTCAATTGAAAGGGAAAATTGTTTCTCTGCAGAAAAATTGTTGCAAAAATATGCAGATTCCATGTTCTGGAGCAAGGATGTGGATGCATTTCCTTCCCTGTGTTCTAGTAATTCAGTGCAAAGATATGTCTAGATTGATAAAAAAATTCTTTAAGTTCAAGAACCTAAAGGGCAAAGAAGTGGCAGGCGTGTCTGTGGTATTGGTAAAATCACAGGTACTACCTCTGGCAACACATGATGGATCAGGACTAAATTCATCTAGTGTTTGTCAGCAGCTGGTGTTCCTGATCAGTTTTGTACCCAGAGCTACACATGTGGTGACCTTATTGTAGTATCAATGCCTTAAGGAATCATTTTATTGATTAAAAAAAAAAAAAATTTGTGTGTGTAGCCATATATGACTATGAGTTAAAATAGCATAAACAAAAAGGTGTCTAGATCTTGTAAGACGGTTGGGATAGGTTTAGGTTGGGATATTGTCTATTTAAATAAAGCCAGAGCTTTCTGTATAAAAACACAAAATGAACACAAGAACAACTGGGAATGAGAAGACCTCAATGTGCTGAATTATTTTGATGCTGCAGATGTACGTTTGGCACAGTCTGTCAGCACTGGGTGCAGGTCGTCTTCCTAGGAGAGTCGGTTTGGTGCCCTCTGCGGGGAAGTTTCCATTGTGTGCATTGTGGCCCAGTGTGCTGAGGCTGCATTTGGCTCCTTCCTTCCATTGGAATTGTGTGTGTTCTTTAAGGTGTGATCCATGAAGGCCCTTGGAGATGGGATGCATGAGAAGTAGTGTCCTGAAGGCAGCCACCCAACTGGTACAAGCTAATACGTGGGCTAATGTTTCATAAGCTTCAAGAGTGTCCGGAAGAAATTTTGTGCCCAGGGCTTTTATGGGTTTAACACTTACTGAGTTGAGACTTTTGAAGTAGAACTGCTCTACTTCGTTATGAAGAAGTGTGTGAAAACAAAACCTCAGGGCACTGAGTTGGCCAATCCAAGCTGAAAAGCAGCCTGCTGCTAGATGCAGTTGGTCTCTTTCTGTATGATTCTACTTAATCTGCATCTCAGCTGTTAAAGCAGACACTTATATCTGATAAGAGATATTGACCTTAGGATCTTATTGTCTTTGATTGTCTTCCCTTCTACATTGTCCTCTTACCCTATAATCCATATGAGATTTTTTTTTCTGTTAAATTTTTACCTTGTCTCTCCTGAACTATGAAATTGTTTTCAGTGATGATGTGGAAATTAAGGAAACCTCCAAGTCTCTGGCTAAATTTTCAGGAACTTGGAAGGTAACGGGGGTGCCTTGCCACATATCGCTCAACCAGCTGCTCCTTTAGGCATTTCCTTTTTCTTGCATTAAATAATCTGCCTTTGGGCAATGCACTGAAGTTCATTCTACTTATTATTGAATGTTTTGATGCATTTTTCCCCAAACTTTATCTGGCTGTGTTTAAAATAACTGAGAGTCCAGGTCCTATAGATGTTAGATTTGGGTTCTGCATGCACAAACAATTATTGTGAACAGGCTTAGGATGACCTGAACCATGGTATTTCTAGTTACTCTGATGGAGAGAGTGATCTTCAAATTGAGTTGACTTTCCCTCACATTGCATGAGCTTGTCTGTTCTTTTGCTGTACAGCAACAGTATTTGTAAAAGTTCTAACAGCTGGAAATGTATTATTTTTTCTTCTCCTTAAGACTGCTTCATCAGGCCAGAATTTAAAGTGCTGTCAGTGGCAGTTAGCGCAGGCTGGAGACTTCTGGAGTTAAATATTGTTTGGTAAGTGGTCCTCTGCGTAACAGAAGTGTATATGAACGCATGATCTAATGTAGTCACTGACCTCACAACATTAACCGAGCTCTGATTTAATACTGATTCGCAGTGAGCACAGAGTATGTCATTAATATGCCACAAGTGAGAAGCTGAAGGTCAGAAAGATTTATACTTGTATACTTTTCTTTTAAAAAAAAAAAAGTAAAGTTTTTGGAACTAAACAAATATGGGTTCCAGTTACAGTGAACGAGAAGGAGGGTGAAGATTTCCTTAATGTTTCTGTGCACAAAAGGGATTTGAGAGATGTCTCAAAATATAATGCTGCTTAGATCCTTTCTGTCTGTAAACACTAATCTTCAGAGAGGAAAGGAGAGCAATCAGTATAAATGAAGGGCTACAGCAACTTAATTATTGTTTCCCTCTGCGAGGGAAACAGACAATCCAGAATCCTTCTCCAGAGTAACGAAATGCTAGATATATTAAAAATCGATATTGACATCTGTGCATTTGCATAATGTGAAAACTAATATGAGGAAGTTCTTGCATTTGGGCCATAATATTACAGTTTTAAGTACTTTTACATCCTAAAAAAGACATGATTTGACTTTCCTTCTTCCTTATCTCATTGCATTAATTTAGTAATTTGGGGCAGTGTAGAGGAATGCCATTATTTGTGGAACTGGATTTAATGGCCATTTCATGCCTCCCTTCTAATTTAGTCTCAAAAATTTCTGTTCTAAAGAGAAATTTCAAATGATTTTGTTTTTGTGGTAACAATACAACTCAATTGAAAATAGTTTGTATAACTCACAGTGTCCAGCAAGTTCTCCAGTGTCTGGGGAGTAAAGACAGAGGTGTCACACAAGAAGGGGCCTGTCCCATCTTGTGTCTGTAGATCTTCAAGGAGGATTTTTCTCTGCAAAACTCTTGGTAAAACTTCCTGGTTTCTCTGTTAGACACAGCAACCTCAGCTTTTGATTGTATGTAATGTATGCACCTCTAAATATGCACAAATGCATCTCCTGCTTCATATCCTTGCAATGTAAGGCTCAGCAGGTCTGAGGTTATTACAGGCCATTTTCCTATCAGATGAAATTGTTTCTGAGGCTTTTAAGAACCCCTATTTATACTAGCTGTTAGCTTTTTTCTTCCTCCTTGGAAAGAGGGCTTAGTTTGGGACTTAGCAACTATAAAACATCTTGGTTCCTTTTTATATATTATTAAACAAACCAAAAAAACTTGCACCCTTTTGGCCTGTTATGACAGCTGTAGCAAGCTCTGCAGTCCCTAATGCGCCATTTACTGCTGTAATCACCAGTTCAGTGGTCAGCCTAAGGGGTTCTGCTGGGCCGGGAGGAGGGGGAGAAGAAATAAATATTAAAATGTAAAATTCCACTTTTGATTTAGTTTGACACCTGTAAAGTGCAATTTATGGAAGCTT
The DNA here is from genome assembly GCA_013398345.1 of Nothocercus nigrocapillus. Lineage (NCBI taxonomy): Eukaryota > Metazoa > Chordata > Aves > Tinamiformes > Tinamidae > Nothocercus > Nothocercus nigrocapillus. The sequence continues at coordinate 731,497 of WBNA01000156.1, read as the reverse complement.
GGGAAAAAACTACTTAGTGCTGGTACTGCTTTGTGAAACTGAAAATTATTCATTCTCCAAAATGACATAAAAACAGGGAGTGTTTTTTGAATATTTTAATTTATTATCCTTTTTATTAGATTAGCAGTCACTTTAGTCAAAGATGATTCCCAAAAGGGGTGTTTAACAATGCTAAGGTGTCCTAAATTGTAGGAAGAAGAGAACTGTTTAAAGTATATTCCTCTTTTGGTTGGCCTCTGGTGAGTAGTCCTTGATACTCCATCTTCCTTCCTGCCCTGACCCCCTGTTGTTGCTTTCCAGAAGAGTGTAGTTCAGGGAAGAGGAAAACAGACAGAACTAAACATGAGAATCATTTCTGAGTCCTTGCACATCTGCTTCCTTTGCTAGCATCAGGCAAGGGTAACACTGACGATGACCAGAAACGCTGAGCAATGAAGAGCATCCACATAGGGAAGCATCTGACCCTGGTTTCTCCTTGAGCTTGTGAAATCTTAACCAAATTTCCTGCTTTGCATGCTGAATATTACTTTTCCCTATCATGTCTTATGTATTGCCTCACATCTCTATGACTGTGTCCAAAGATGACATGTTTTTAAGGTAATTTTACATTGAATGTGGATGTCTTGCCAGACTTTTGCATTGTGTTTTCTGTTTTGTGTGTTTTTTGTTTGTATTTTTAGAAAATTTACAAATATATATCGACTTGTTTTAATACTACTTTGTAGCAACTGCCAAAATCTCAAGAGACACCTTACTGCTTTTCTGTTGAATATTTTCTTCAAAAAAGCAACATATGTTGCAGTCTTAGGCTAGATAGAGTTTGATTCAAGAAATAGTGTTAAAGAATAAATGTCATGTCTTTCCAGCTATGAGGTACTTCAGAACAGTACCAGGAAGAAAACAGAAACCTGGACCTCTAAGCTTCCATCTGTGAGTCCTAGCTTTAGGCAAGTCACTTCTCTCTCTCAGATTCACTGTTAAATGGGATAACATGTCTCTTTCTCATCAGGGTATCATGTAGATTGATTCATATTTATATTATTTTACAGAATGCTTAATATCACTGCATTTTACTTGGCCTGCCTCTCAACCCCATGCCTCTGCATCATTTTGGTTTCCCACTGGGCAGAATAGATGGTATGCAGGGTGGAAAATAGTTCTCATTATTATTTATTTTTTTTAACCAGAACTCTTCAGAAAGCTGAAAGTTAATATTAATTGTTGCTTCTGGGAATATTGCCTTGTGAGTTAGCAAATGCAAAACACTGAAATGATGAAATGAGTTCATAGATGAGCCTGGGTGATGGTTTTGTTATCATTTTGTCAAGAATGCAGTGGGTAGGGAGGATTATATTTCTGAATTTGAGATGATCACATCCCAGAAGGTGTGAGTGCAGCATGCTCAGTGTGCCCTGGGTGGTACAAGTTGCAGAGCCCTTGGAGCAGTTTTCCAGCTCATGGATATTGTGGTTCCCACAAGGCAGCTTCATTAACACGTGTTGGAAGGAGGTGTGTGCTGTAAGAGTTCTCTTTGAAGCTGATGACAGTGCAGGCGCAGTGTGTTGCAAACTTTTTATAGGATGTCTTTTCATCAGCCTCAGTGACTGCATGAAAAAATGATAGACTAAAGTTGATTCTATGTTTACAAATTTTGAACTGAGCATAAATTCTAGATGGGTGGGGAAGAATTCATGAATGATTTGGTTATCTTGTAACAGCCAAAGCCCAGTGAGCTTTGACTGGGGCAATTGTGCATGGACAGCCAAAGGAACCAAAGAAGTGGCACCATAACGCTGACATCTCTGTAGCGTAGGTGCAGCCAATACCATCAGAATTTTTCCTTATAAATACTGTTATATGAACCTTATAAATTCCGTAAGCTCAACTGACAAAATAACACTTCTGTGTGGAAAGCTGTATTTGTATTGGCAGTTCTGGTGAAGTCAAAACCTGCCAAGGAGCACACATAGTCTAAATTGATGTAACTTCATTAGCAAAACTTTGAAATACAGATCTAGGCAAAGCCACAACCTATAATCATTAATTTTCAAAAGGTTTTCCCCAAGTATATATTTTAAATGCTAATTTTAATCACTGTAAGAGACATTTAACCTAGTCATGGAGCTGCAGTCCCCTTGAGATCAACAGGATTTACAGTATAGCCTGTTTGAGCCTCCTTATCAGTCCTACTGAAGGAAGCTTAATTGAGAAAGCACATACTATGGCAGCTTGTGACTTTGAAAAGGTTTCCAGCTGTTCATATGAATTTAAAATACCCTAAAGACTGTAGGTTTGTTAGTATTCTTTTTGCTGCTGAAAATCTTTAGCAGCTCCTGCTGCTGTATGTTGAGGGCCCTGTAATATCGCTATTGGTCAGATAAACACAGGGCCAGAGTTCAGGACAGGAGTGTAAGAGAAGTACTAAAAACCACTCGTTTGTGCCATTTATGAAGGCTCCGTGTTCAACAGTTTGCTGGCCTCAAGCATGTGGGCTTAGGGTATGGGAGAAGGTAGTATGAGCCTCCCTTCCAGGAGGGTGGGACATGACACTGTTCGCTGCAGAGTCTGTGTGCTAAGAAAGCATTATGTTTATGTACTATCATTTCTTGCCTTCCAGTAACAGCTGTCACCAATCTGCATAGGTTGAGAGGGATGTATTTGGTCATTGTCCACGCACTCAGGATAACACTGGGCAGTGACCGCTGCTGTGTCCATTCAGATTGTTCTGTGGGGACTGTGACAGCTGTAAACCTTAGTGGCACCACTTTGTGTGCAGTGTACTAACTATTTCAAATAGGTGTATTTACTGGGTATTGTTTGCAGCCATATTAATGAATTAATCACTGCAGTTCTGCTGTGTGTGATTTCCAGTGACCTCTAATAGTCAGAGGTGCATTTTCTGTAGTTACCTTGAAGATGCTCCTTCAGTTGATTTTCTTTAACCTGTCCTGCTCCATAAATGGCCGAGAGATTCCTCTCATCACTTTGACATGCACTTTAGCTGAACTGGAATGCGTCATGAAATAGTACCTGTTTTTTCTCTGATTAGCTGTGAGATCAGTTCTTCAGGGGAAAGTCAGATAAAATGACAGCAATAGTATTTTTAATGGACCATTTTGGCTTGTTTTTGTTTTGAACTCCTTAAATTTGTGTCTAATTGCATCTATCCCTATACAATCAGGAAAAAAAAAGAAGTGTTGAAAGTAGAATAATACAGTCAACTTAATCCTAAAAAGGAAGCTCATGTCTTCCACATGTTTAGTTATGAATATTGTGATAGAGAGAGGGTTGAAATAAATATTCGAAGGCCAGGAGGAAGTTAGCAGAGTGATGAAAGGGATGGCAGTGGCTATGCAGGGTCTCTGCAGCCCCAGTGTCCTGTCTTTGCCAGGTGCCAGCAGCAGATATTTGGACAAGAGAGAGAGTGGGCCAAGTGAGCAGTGCTGTTTTCACTGAATGTGCTCAAAGCTTATGTTAGTCATATGTTAGTCCCTGGCTTTGCCAGGGAATAGAAGAAGAATGCTCTGGCGTAAGAGTAATTACTTATTTTTTTTTAATGTGTACGACTCTTCCTCATGCAGAGCAGTACTCTCCAGAGCCATGTGTGGTCTCTAGTAGTTGCCAGGAAAGATGGTGTATGTTTACCCCTGTTAAAAATAATCCGTTTGGAATCTTAAAAAATCCTTTATTCCCTCTGGGTACAGATGAGCCATGAACAACTGTTAGATGTATAAATTAGGAACATAAGCTAACTGTGGGAAATTATCCAGAATTAGTAAAAGAAGTAGTAAATAGAAATAATAAAATAGAAGAAGCCTGGAAACACTGGAGTGTTTAACATGAAGAGAAATTGAGGGTTTCTTTTGTAACAGGCTGCTTTGAATGAACATGTGTGAATGTGTGAACCTCCTTTGTGAGAAGAGAGGAAACAACTGGTTGGGAATTTGTCTTCTACAGTTATTGAATGGCCATAAGTTGTTTAACGCAGCTAAACTGATCCAATGTTTAGTGACTATACTTTGCATACTCCAGAAAAGTGGCAAAATTTGGGAAAGTCAGAACTTTTTTTTAACTTAATACATGGACACTTCTTTATTTTTCTATTAACTGTATTTTAATATATTGCATTGTAGGAAAAAGAGTATGTTGTTTCTTCACCTGGTTGTAAAGTTTAAAAAAAAAAAAAAAAAAAAATTCTGTGAGACTCAAGTTACTGAAGCTGAATTGCAGCCTCCACACTGGACCCTTCCTTATGTTTGTCACCTCTGGAGTTCAGCCCTCAACAGCTCTTTTTTGAACTTCAGACAGGTCAGCTTTGGCAGTGGGAGGGAAGGGCTGGTTTTATTTCTGAATCTTAGAGGTTACTTAATTAGGTGAAAGAAAACATATGATTTCATTATTTCATGTATTTGACATCCTCTATTAAAACCTTGAAGTTTGTCTTGTTTAAGTTTTGGTTGTATAGTTACTGCTCTGCTGGTTTTTACTCTTCATATGTTCTTGTTTTCAGGCTCATAGAGCAAGAATAAAAATAGAGTTTGGATTAATGAGTCACAGGAGATGCATGTGTTCCCCTTTCATAAGATAATACAAAATTTCTTGTCAATATTAGGAAAAAGAAGTAAGACAAACTTCTCCAAGAAGTAAGAGTAGTACTACTCAGTTCAGAGCTGAGTGTATTTACTCTGTATAATCAAAGTGTTATAATCATATAATCTTCCCTACCCCCTTTCCCCAAAGTTAATAGATAAGATCTGAGGAAGAAACTGGAAAGAAATTCTAACTTTATATGGATTAGTCTCATTTTAGTGATGTACCATTAACCTGGACTAAATAGTGAAAAATGCTGTAGGTCATGATAATGAATTCTATAATTTATAATCAATTATAGAATTGATTTAAAAATTAACAAGAAGGCTTAAACATTAATGTTAAATATAAAGTAGAAGGAAAAAAAAGTTGAGAAAATACACTTAGTAGCATCATTTGAATCCAGTGGAAAAATATTGTTTGTTCATAGGGCTCTTTCTACAGAGTGACTTAAAGACACTGTGCAGAACTCCAGTTTTAACTGAGCCACCTTCTGTTTTCTGGTTGCTTTTTCTTTTGGGAATTATACAGAATGATGTGGTTACATTAAGAATGTTTTTAAGCTGCACAATATTCTGTGTTCAGAATATACAGGTATTTCAGTCTACTTACCTAGACATGGGTGACCGAAGAGTTTCTTTAGAACAATTAATTTTTGTCTGTATTTAGTTTTTGCAAAAAAGAAATGGATGGTTTTACACTCTTAAGTCGCTGGCTTTTATGTTCAGGGTTTTCTTCTCATTCCTTTATTATTATATATATTGGTTCTTGACAATTGATTATTAAACATATTTAGATTATAAGTAAGATGAAACTGAAATGGTCATACCAACATATCTGAAAATCCTTTTAAAAGTTCCTTTTGCAATTAATGGTATTTTTCTCTGACTTCTTCTGGTTTGTATTTAATATGCATTCCCCAGGCCTTCTGTTTCAATTAAATTGGAAGGAAAATATTTTTTTATCTGTAGCAGGAAACAGTGTTTTGGCTTTTAATGAGTCTTTAGTCGAGTTTTGAGTGCCCTGGCTTTTGTGTTGCCTTTACCAGTTATTTCCTTATGGTTTTTACCCATCCTTATGTATTCTGTCTCTTCAAAAAAGTTGGTGTTGCCTGAGCTGTCGCCTCAAGGTAGAGCGATGCATCCCAGGACCCGAGGAGCTTGTCTCATTTAACTTGAAATCAGTCTTCTCAGCCCTGTAGTCAAGTTGGTCATCACAGGTACTTGCAGTTAAACCCAGGGCTTAGATGAGATTAGACTGTTACACCTTTTTTCTTTATAACCACTGTTTTGTATGAGAGTTTGCTGCCCTGGGAAGCTCAGACAGGAGGGGAGCCTCTGGGATGTCTCTGGTCTCTGCTAGGCTCTGCAGCTGTGCTGCTTGTACCCCTTCCATGTGCTGCACAGACAAGCAAGCAGGTCACAAGCTGGCACTCTGGCACTGAGGTGACTGCCTTATTTCATATTGTAGATAGCTCAATTTGTACTTTTTTCCTTCAGAGTAAAGTGATTAAAAAAAAATCTTAAAAAAAAAAATTTGCTTTTACAAAACCTGTGTGTTTTAATCTTTCATATTGTAGGAACAGAAATGCTGTCATGAGTAGTAATATAGACAGGAGGTAATGAAATTGCTGTCAATGGGAGTGTTTGAAATTAGTTCCAAACACACAGAAAAAAAATTGCAGTTCAAAACAAGCCTTGAAATTACTTTAATCCAATAATGGTAGTTAGATTCCAGCTGTTTAGCCTAGAGTTGTTTGAAAATGTTACTAAAATGCAGGTTGTTTTTAAATATAAAACTTGGGGTGTTCTGAAATATTGGGAGATTTTGTGTTAATATTTTAACGGCATTTCATTTTGCATAGCTGTGGAATTCTGATTTGCTGTTCAGAATTTCTTAATTGGTATGTTTATAACACAAAATCTTAAAATAGTTATTCGAAGAAGCTCCTTATTAGCAGAATAGACCTTGGTGCAGTTTTAAATGTTTTGTCATTTCCAGCGTCTCGTTTTCCTTTATCGGGTATAGCATGCTGGGGGGCATGGTGTTTTTCAGATGGTACTGACTTATAGCTATTGTTGGATTTAGGAACTGAACTATTCTAAAGTCACGTTAAGAAATAGTGTAAGATTATACCTAATAATGTCAAGTCAAAATTGCCTGAATAGGCAAATAGGTATTTGATTGATAGATTTGCATTTTTTTACAAATAAGATTTTCAACTCTTCTGTAAAGAGAAGCAATAATGCCCTGCAAAACAGAAGTTCTAAGTTACATTTTCAGCTCTGTGCGACTATTTCTGAGAGAAAATCAGTGTAATCAGTCATATAGAAAGAGCTGCTAGCACAATTCTTTCTCTGTGTTTCTGGGTTTCTGTGTGCATAATAGTCCTTTCCATCTGTACAGCAGACTGCTGTTACACAGGTTGATTATATGTGAAAGAGGGATTGTATGCTGAATACTATGGGGTTTTTGTGTCTTTGAAAAATTAGCTCATATTTATTAAGCAGGCAATATTGTCTTGTTTTTGAAGCTCATGGAATGAGCAGTGAGCTCTGTGGGTGATGCGTGGACGCTTGCTGCTTGCAGAGGAAAATGTTTTATTCATGTCTGTTAAATCTCAGCTTGCTTGTCTAAGCACCAGTATAAAATAGAGCTGAGGAGTTATTCTGTCTAGATGTTGATCAGAAATGATGCTAGGATTAATCAGCTCATTTGCCTATGCTTTTCCTTTACCTATTTTATTGGAACTGATGGGGGGCTTCTGACACTCAACTTCAACCGCACGCGTTGGTTAATCAACGCAAGGTACCACAGGATCAGGCACTTTGGGATGTAGACTACTTAATTGCTCACTTTGATGTGATGATGATGTTCTAACTATTGCCCTCTTCAAAAACACTATAAGGGAGGAAGCACGTCTAAAATTCATGAGTGAAAGGACACTGGGCATACACTTTTTCTCCTCTACTCTTCTCCTTTTTTAGATTCCAGGCTACTTCCGAAGTTTTCTTTTTTTGCCTGTACACCAACTGTCAAAGTTCTTAGTGCTGGATAACTTAATGTCAGCGCGGGTCTTCCTGGCTCCTGCTAAGGTGTCATTTTCTGTTCATGAGGTCCATCTCTTTGCAGGTTTTTCCTTCTTTGTGAAGGCACACTCAGACCTTTGTATGTATGGTGAGGACAAATGAGCACTTAATTTTTCATCACTGGTTGCATTTAAAGGCATATAAGTGCAAAATGCATAAAAGAGTGGGGAAGAACATATTGTAATCTTTCTTGAGGACTGCTCAGCCCAAGAAGTTGGGTACAGCAAAGGTAGCAACAGTTGCTAGCTACAGCCAGTTAGATATTATCGACTTTAAAAGGGGATGTGTAGGAATTTAGCAAAGTGTGTTGGAAAACTGAAGACAAGGTAAGGCAATAGATATGTGAAATAATTTTAAATGACTAAAGCATTATGATAAAAGACAAGAGGGATGTGAATTTACTGAAATGGATTTGTAGCTGAAGTTGTTCTACCTAAACCTGTGCTGATTCTTCATGTAGATATAGAGCAAATGAAATATTCTCCAGCCATGGTAGGGAATTAGGGTGAAACAATGAATTAAGGTGATGAAATACAGTTGGTAAAATGCTGTGGCTTCTCAATGCCTGTCAGATGTGCTCCTTTCTGAACATCTCCTGGGAAGTACTGGCAGGGGCAGCTGGGAAATAATTGCTGGTAATGTAGAGAATCTGATGAAAGATAAAGGTGCCAGAAATAAATTTCTGATCTTTGCAGAGGGCCTGACTGGCCACAGTTCAGACTGAATGGTTTTATATTATTGTTAGTTCTGATGCTTGATGCTGTTGAATGGAAAATACATAATCTGTGATAAATAGCAACATACTAAGAAAAAGCTTTTTGTCAAACAGTTTATAATCCAAACTCATGTTTATTATGGACTAATTGCTGACTTGTTTGGGCATTTAGAGGATAGCTAATATATTGAATCATTCAAATGCCAACTCTTGCAATATACCTGCATTCAGCAATACATTTCCACCTGAGGATTTTCTTTGCCTTTGTACTAAGGAAACTTAATATGAAATTACAGTTTGAGTTCCTACATGTAAGAAAATAAGATTTAAATATGCCTCCATAGAATCAAATGTCCAGAATTAACATATACATGTGTTGCTTATACCCTGAACAACTTCTGTTGAAAAGCAGTAAAAATGTAGAGCTATGACTGGTTAATCCTGAAAGGTCTCAGATAGTTCCTTGCATGCAATTGCTGTTGGCATCTTGGTTCCTGTTAATGTAATCCAACAAATGAAGGAACTGGCAAGTATCTTGTTCTTTATGTCCCTGTGTTCCCGTGTATTGGTGTACTGTCGTGTAGGTCTGAATCTCAATTCATTATATTTTATTGAATGCTGTAAGAGGCAAGCAATGGAATCTTCTAACTGCAGGAAAGGTGATTAAAAGAAGATAATGGCAGCATGCTGAGCTTGAAACCATAGATACAGGCACTTATTTTTTTTCAGCTAGCTGGAGGTGATAATGGAAAAGTCCATGTAATGTAGATTTGGATGGTAGCTTCTGCTAATAGATTAGAAATTTACCTCTGCGAGGCTATCAAGCTTATTTTCTCAAGTGTAGCTGTCACTGATAAAATGTCAAGGATCTTTGAAAAACAGAAACAAGTAAAAAGCAGTAATACTCCTACAGTGTTTATGAAAACAAAATAAATACATTGTTCAGATATCTTTTGTTGCTATCTTAAATGTTTGAATTTTTTTAATAGTAACTTCTTAGAAATAGAAGTGCTGTTTATAAGCATCACAAAGTAGCATGTCATTTCTAATTTGCTGTTGTGTTGCTTCTCTTTGAGCTAGTACAGTAATTTCTCCAAGAATCCATTTGAATCAGCATGGACATTGAAATTAATAGTGATGTATAGCATGGCATTGTTCATATATATTTAGTTTTCACTTCAGTTTTCCCTTTCAAGCCCAAATTTGCATTTGAAATAACCATACAAGTTCTGATAGAATTGCTTTCAATTGCCCTGATGTATTAAGCAGGTTTTTCTGAGGTTGTAAGTTTACTGATGTAATATTTTGTGGTAATGTCAGACATGTCTAGTAAAATTAGGTTAGAATGTCTGACTAGTTCATATCCATTAACCAAAGTCCCAGTGTGGTTTGACAGGTCTGTAATTATGTCTGTTTACAAATGACTGTAGCTTTAGCTTAATGAAATTAAACTTTTATCTTGACAAGTGTAGCAGGCAGTACATGTTAAATCTCTGGAAGCCTGAATTAGCAAATGTGTCTGCATAGTGACTGAAAATGAATTTATTTTTTCAAAATAGTATTTAACTTTTTCTGATTGAAATATTTGTTTTATTTAAGTACTGCTTCAGGGACAAAAAAGTAAGGATGACCAAAGCTTTCTGTGTTGCGGGACTGCCTATGCCTAATTTGATCAACTTTCACAGAGTTTATACTATGTACAAAGACATATTTTATTTTGCTTTATATATTATTTTACATGAATGCTGCATTTGACAAAAAATGACCCACGTGCACATTCAGGGAGCAGAAACAATTGGTAGGAACCGTAAATGCCAATGGACAAGAAATGCAGTGAATTATTGCAAAATGCTTTTGAGTTTTACTAGATCTGAACTTAGCTATCTGCAACTACACAAGGAGACTTGCTTGCTTGTTTTATTTTTCTTTGCTCTACCCACTTTACCAGCATGTATGACAATTATGTTTAGAAGTTGGTGTTTAGACATCAACTTCCATTTCCTTTAAAAGTTTAATAACACTAATATATTTCAGCATATAAATACCTTTCTGTCTTGAGAATGCATTGATTGTTTTTGTCTCTTTTGAGGTGTGTGTGTGTGTGTATATTGCTGTTTATGTTTAGCATAGTATTTTACTTGTTTATGTACATATATTGTAGACTAAATCTTTAGCCTGTGGGCATAAGCATTGTGCCAACAACTAACTGTTTTGTTTTAGTGAAAGAATGGGACCCACTCTTTCTGTTTAATGCCCAGTTTGCTGCACATTATGGTTAACTACTCAGATCTACCAGATTGAACTGCTCCTGTAGCTACTTACTGTTGTGTAGCTGCAGAATTTAGGCAAAATCAGCTGATTTAGATTAAATCAATGGGTCTATGTTGTGTAGTCGTTCTGACTGGTGCAGGTGAAGGCGTGTTCTTACAGTGCTGCTGTTGGTGTCTAGCACAGAGCCTGTGATGCTTGGGTCACTAGTAGGGATGGAGCCATTTTGCTCTCAGCTTTTAGAAGATGCTCCCTTCAGAGCAAGGCTGAGCAAGCGGCAGCTGTTTGGAGTCATTCAGCAAATGATCTATTTAAAAAAATATATATGTATAGTTAGTGCTATGACTGAATTAATATTATGCCATTTATGTTTAAGTACTCATTGGTAAAAATTTGAAGGTCTCCAGAAAGATTAATGCCATAATCTTGCATCAAAATAAGTACAAGGTCATGAATCCAAACATGCATTAAATGTTGTTATTCTGATGGAAAGAAACCAGTGGTTATTTTGCTAAATATATTGGTAGGCAAATAAGATATATTGAAAGCACTTTCAAAGCACTCAGATGATCAGAACAGTTAATAATACTGTTGTTCCCTGCAGAGATAAAATAGAAAAGATAATGATTGTAAATGTGCCTGTGAGGTTGTACAACAAAGAACAAAGATCATGTCCCCAAGAGTAGGATATAATGAAATAATATCTAAAAACTGAGGCAATTCTATTACTTCAGTGGACTGAGAATACTTCTGATATACCTTTTATTTTCATCTTCTTTATATCAGTGAAGTTTGATATAAAGGAAGAATGAAGGAGACTTATGAGAATAATATAAACAATGAATGATACACTTTTCAGCCTGGGAACAAAGGCTAATTGTAGAATTATGGCATATAGCTTTTGTCTATAGAATGGTTTGGACAAATACCATTGGATTGCATAGTTATATTTAAATGGCTTTTGAAACTGGGTAAGGGTGGAGAAGATGGCAAAGTATTTAAAATTTGCTCTTAGTTTTTGAATCTTTGACTTATGGTTCTTTTTTATTATAAATATGTTGTTATTTTGTCTAGCTCTGTGCTTCTCAAATACTTGATTCTATAAAAAAGATACCATGATACTGCAGGACTTTCTTTCTGTGTGGCAATGCAATTCAGCTGAGGAATATAGTTTTATTCTAGTTAACAGTAACTGTGTGCAGCTGTTCCTGGAGAGCTGTCTCACAGTGTTTAATCAGTCTCTAGGCTGTTGACTTTCTTGGTAGATGTGGGCAATGTGTTGGCAGAGCTGATTCATGTCAATATACTGCTCTCTCCGCTTGTCTCTCTTTTCCTTGTAGTAGAAGAGGAGGAGTAATAGTGAGCTGCTGGTGACGCTCATTGGCATTGTCGTAACGTAGCGTGCTCCATCACAGTTACCATTTCGGTAAGACAGAACATCATTTCCAGGTTCCTCTTTTGCCAGCCAACCTGTACCCTCTGCTGAAGCAAATGAAAGCAGGTGGGGCGTGAACTGTGTTAGCTTCTCTGCTTCCCCCTTTACTAAGATGGAATACTCTTTGCTTTGCTCTTTAGGTTATCAGCTGTTCCTCAGTAGCTGGAAAAAGCTTTTTCCTAGCAATAGGAATTTGATAATATAGCTTTTACTTGCAAGGTGAGGAAGAGATTTTTATTTTTAACTTTTCTCTTTCATCTTATCAGGAAAATTGAAGGATACCCCCAATAGCATCTATGCCAGAGGAAGACTATCCTAGTTAATATTCTAGCAGCAAATTCACATATATACTTCTGGGCAAATTCAGATATATTTATAGACTTCCATTATTCCACTGAAATTAATGGACTAACTGAATATGTGAAAGTGTGTGGGATCCATCCCTGAATTTGTTTTTTCTTCATCTTGTGTGAATGATGACATATCAAAGAACTCATTAAAATGTACTGCAGTAAGCAGTAGTACTATGCAGGTACTCAAGGGCTTCATGATTTTTTTAAAAAATGCTGTTCACAATCATGCTAGGTCTTTTTGCTGTAATTGAGGATTGATTGTGATTCTTCCATAGCCTCTAAAGCTTTCTGAAGTGCATGGATCGGCTTCCAGTCATGTTCAAGGCTTGGAACCAATTATTATGGCTACACGTCTTGTGCGCTCATATTAATGGAACAGGATGCAATTAAATTGGCCTTTCTGCTACCTAGCAGTTATTGGGGAACCTGAACTTATTCTTGCCCTTCATACTGTGAAAGCCTTTTCCAGTGAACTCATAATCATTGGAGCCGGAGACTGTTAAAAATAGATCTGCCTTTTGTTGATTATTATTCTCAATTTGTCAGGCTTTCTAGAAAAGATAAATGGGGCAAGGAGATGTGGCTATTAGTATGGTATGACTGCAAGTGTTATCACGTGTGTCTGGAGGAATGCTTGTATTGCAAGGTAGCCTCTCTATTAACATGAAAGCTTGTCAAGCCTCAGCTGCTGCCATGCTCAAGAGATCCTGTCAGTATAAGTTAATAAAACAATTTTTCTTTTATGAGAAGTTCTGCATGTAGAAAGTTTGCTATATTTTAACTGTTACAGACATTCAGGGGCGGGGGGGCGGGTAGGAAATAGTAAAGGGGAAAAGATCCCTGCAAGAACCCTGGATCCCTTTTATCTCTAGGCCAGTCTCCCATAGGATTCTTCCAGGCAGGTTCTTGAACAGGGCAAAATCTCTTCTTTTTAAGTCTAGGTTTGTGAGCCTCTTGCTTTTTTGCCTTTTTGCTTCCCTTCATAATCCTGAATTCCACTGCATGGTTCCTGCAGCCAAGGCTGTACATCACCATGTAGTTTTTCCTCCCTCTCAAGCATGAAGTCTAGCAGAGTGCCTTCCCTCAGCGGCAGCCCCTCTCTGGCTTGTGAAGTTACCCTTGATGCACTCCAGGAAACTCTTAGATTGCCTGTGCCCTGCTGGGTGGTGCCTCCAGCAGACCCCCAAGGTCCTCCTTGCGGACCACCTCTTCTAGGGGTGTTCTGTCAAACCTTGCATGAACTAAATACATCTGAGGTTGTCTAAACCTTGAAACATACCTGCTCAGTTAATATTTTATAGTAAAATAATCCTGATAATGGCCAAAATATGCATAGTAGGAAAAAAACACCCAAGCATCACAAGTTCTGTGTTGCTTTCTATGTCTGCTTAGGTTGTGTCCTTGTAATGTTCTCAGCTCTGTCCAAATCTTCAGTCTTAAGAACTGTGTGATTGTGGGAAATGCAACAGTTTTCAGTTTCTGAAGTTTCTTGGCATTTGTGATAATGAGAAGTCCGAAAAGAATTCGGAGATAGTGGATATTCTTTTCTTAAAGAAGTACTGTTTTCCAAATAACTTTATTTAAAAAAGGCACATCTCACTTTGTTTCAGCTGTTGGGGGAAAAAACCTCTGGCAGAGGACTTGCTGCTGGTACATCAGGAAAGCCAGTTCAACAAAGCAGGGCCTAGTTTGATGTAGGAGGGTATAGTTTTGAGAAGACAGGATTTTGGTTCTGTTCGAAAAATCAAATCAGTCTGAAAATTGTACATGTTTTTGTCACTTCTATTGCAGGTGCTTAAACAGTACTGTTTTATAATATGAGATCAGGAAAAAATTAAGTCCTGTGAAGGTCAAAATCTCAGCCAAAGATTCAGAATCCTATTTTATGTAAACAACCTCAGTGCTTTGGCGGGGGGAAGTACAGCATATGGAAATACTTAGGCCGTGGTTCAGGAAATCATTTCAATATTTCTTAAATACAAAGTAGGACACAGATCAATATCCAAACAGATGTTGCTAAGATGTTGCTGTTTTCTATTTTGGTTGTTTTGTTTGCAGTATAATTGAAATACTAAAGCCCAAGGACATCGAGCTGCTTTAAGGCTTAGAGTGTCTTTTTGTATAGAGCTTGTAAATTTGCATTAGTATGTGATTTTTATTAATGTTGTATCATAGATCTTTCAGGACAGAGCTTGCATTTGTAATCCATATGTATTTTCAGTAGCTGAGTTTTGTTATAGCTTGTTCATGGTAATGTACATGAGGATGAAATCTGAAACTAGAAAACGTGACCATGATGCAAACAAGACATAATAAAAATGGATTTCGACAGTATAATTTAGATAGGTAAAGTACTGAGAACTGCAAATAATACATGACAATTGCAGTAGGAAGTATGGGAGGTCCTTGATCCTACTGAAAAGACCTGGAATAAGAGGATTTTCTCATTGCTTTGACAAATCTGAGTGCCAGGTTCTGTGTCTACCAAAATATTGCAAAAATCAAGCAGGCTGACAACATAGTGATCTGAATACAGTGCTGGCATGGGCAGATCAAGGAGCATTTACAGAAGACAGTCTATAACCAGCCAAAAAAAAAAAAAGGTAGTGGTTAGGATCCTTGTTAAAAGGCTTATATCACAATTGATAAATTGCTGTACAAAGAGAAGGTTGTTTGTAATTGGGATTTCAGTACAAGTCTAATATTGCTCCTAAATGAAGACAGCCTTGCTTTCTAGACATTTGTAAATCTCATTATAATGGAGGGGCTGAAACTCAAAAACAAAGCTTGACCTTCAAACACTTTACTATTTTAGCTTCTGAAATTCCCTTTTTTGGGTTTCACTGAAGAAAAATGGAGTGCTATCTAAGTGTCAGTTTTTGCTGGTCAGCAGTGGCCAAACTAGCAGTAAATTGCTCTTTAAAGTAAAAAGTGCAAAAATATCTTGCAATATTCTGACAGCTCTGATAAAAGATAGTAGTATTTCTTTGTATACAAATGTTGTCTTCCACAAAGCTACAGGACAGTAAGTGTTTATAGTTTGCTTTACTTAAAATATTTTACCAACTGACTGAAATGCTTTGTCCCTGATTGAAATAGCCATCCTGCCTTGAAAGAAGTTCAGAATCACTGATATATTGTTAAATATGGTGTATGAGCTGTGTGCTTGACCTTTGGGGCAAACCTACTGGAAGATTTATTGTTCTGTTGCTTAAAACTGATTTTGCATAGTTTGGTCAATAATTCTTGTGTTCAATTTCAGTCCATGCTTGCAATTTATTTGTTAGCTAATGTGTACTGAAAGTACTGCAGTTCCAACAGGTACTGAAGTCACAATAAACTAGTATCAAGGTTAAAAATCAACCTTAAGTCATTAACATTCGTTAGCCTTTCTTAGCATCACCTCTGAACCTCTAAACTGTTAAGTCTTAAACTTGAGTCTAAAACGTGGATTATGCCAGAAATACATCTGCTTTTCTCTAGCCAGCCTTACGCTCTTACTTGCAGACCTTGGAGCCTCCCACAGAGCCTTTGCCTATGAGCTGCCTCTGTCACTTTTCCAGTGGAGGAAATGGAGGATAAAGAGACTGTTTTCTGTAACTGTGTCATCGAAAGTCTCCTGAAATTGCCTGGTTGCTCTAATACCAGTAATTACAAGGAAATACTTTAAAAATCATTGTCATTTAAAACAAGACAAAAGAAAACTCTGCAATTTAGTGTTCATTCATCATAATCAATCTCAAAAGTTCTGGTTGATTGCTGCTGTGACATTGTTGCATACTTATTAGATCTTGCAAGAGCTGGAAATAAGGACATAGACAAAATTGGTTTAATAGAGGTGGGGAAGGAAAAATAATGGCTCTTTTTTTTCTCCTAATCCATGATAATTCAGTCCTTTCCTGAAATTAATAGCTATGTAATTCTCTTCTTTTCCATAATCATATGGGAAAAATAAACTAATTCACCTTCCTGCCAACAATCTTGTTTTCAAAACACTACAAAAAAGTGATAGGTGAACCTCCATTTGGCATCTGAAAACAACTCGGGAAATGTTAGTGAATGTGACCTGAATTATATTGATATACAAACTTTTGTGGGTTTGTAATGCAGACAGATTATAGAGTATACATGTAGAAGCAGTGGCTCTCTAGCACTGCAGCTAATACAGCAGCACAAGTTGGTTCAGAATGGTACTAGTACTGACATTATTATGGCTATTGCTCTTTGAAAAATTCAAGAAGGATTTGTAATTGCTGAAAAATGCAGGGTAAATTCTAAAACTAGAGATCTAAAGATATTTTTCATATTTTGTAAATAGTCAGTTTTTGGTATCTTATAGTTAAATGTCCCTTGAGAATTGCTTAAATACTAAAAATGAAATTCAATATACTGCATTTCACAACCAGCCAAAAAAGTAATCAATAAATATGCATTTATTTCTTTGTAGTTATTTATCAGACCATATTTTCTGAATATGTGTGCATAGGAAAAATTACTTTTGCAGGTTGGAAAGCTGTAGTGATTACTGTAATCTTGTAATAGGTTTTCCAAATTACTTTGTCTCTATGTTGTATGATGCTCTTGCACTGCAAAGTATATTGTTTTAAAGCATACTTAAATTGCTTTTTTCCTCATTACTTATGGCCACCCAGTGCTTCCAAATAAGCTTCACAGCTGTGCTGTGACATGCTAATGTCATTCTTCTGCATTAATGTTTCCTTAATGGGATTCCACCACTGCAGTGGCTGGCATGTAACTCGGATCAGTTGAAGTGTCTGATTGAATGCTCTGGGCTATCCTGCAGCTACTATTCTTACTGTTGTACGAAATCCCATTGCAATTAATTAATGTGAGGGATAAGGAAGGTCAGGGAGGCCTCCTAACCTTTATGAAGCTTCCAGCAGTCTGCGTTCAATACTCTTGCTAGAAGTATTGCATCTTCGCTGCAAGGGGAATTCATGTAATTTGATAGAATGGAAAGTGATAAGTCTTTGGTTGTCGTCAGTCAGGGCTGTGCTCTCTTGGATAGACCATTTAAATAGTAAGTGCATTACATGGTGTAGCTCTGGGTTTGTCATCTTAGCAGAGCTTATTTCATTATACAAGTAATTGTGCACCCCTAGAATCATTATTGCTCATCCTGTTACTGCCTGAGATTGTCAGCTGCAATTCACTCCTACGTCCTTCTGCAATAAGGAACAAGGATTGCTTTTCCTCTCCCTATCAAGAAATAAGGGAAGGTAGATGGCTAATCATACAGCTTTAGGATGTTTTCCAGGGGTTCAGAGTTGGGAAACAAAAGACTTGGACAGCAAATCTGTGCTTTCTAATGTGATGTGTATTCCGCTCAGAGTGCGCAGCAGATCCTTTACTTGAAGTAAACACACATGCAGATCTCATGCTGTGTCATGGGTCCTGGCATGTTGTCTGTGAGCCTCTCAGTATTGCAGAGGCTGATCTTTGAGTAGTATAAGCATGCTGCGTACTGAGTAATCAAGTTAATTATGTTACTCAACAGTGAACTTCAGGATGATTGGATCTTCATGTCTAGACCCGAGTCATTCTTGTGTTTGTGAAATATCAGCACACTTAAGGTTCATTTTGGAGCTCTTTCTGTCTGAGGTTCAGTGCATGGTGGTGTAAAATGTCCCCAAAGTTTGTTACTTGACTTGCTTTGGATCTAAATTTGCTGCTTCAAAGTTTCTGTAAGACTGAAACCACTGCTTCCACCTGGCTTGTTAGCAGCCGAGTTTAGCTACTGGGCTGATTTAGAGCTCTGGAGTGCATTGTCATTCCCACGCTTGATGCGTGGGAGATTTTCATCTTGGATAGCGTGCCTCTAACAGCTACAAAGGACTACTGTAAAATATAATTAGTTATAGCATTTTTCTTCTCACTTAGACATGTGCGTTGTCTTCCACAATTTCCAGCAAGAGCTTTCTAATAAGTATTTGTACAGAACATATCATGAAAGAAAATCAAGTTTATAATTACATAAAATGAAGTCTACTTTTTCAGAGTCTCTATGAACATCTTGGGTGTAAAAAGCATAGTCCTGTCTTTTTCAAAAGTTGTAGTCTGCTACTTTGCTACTAAACACAAAATCTTACTTGGAATTGCCTATACTAACTTAATTTTTTGAATATGTTACCTAGTTGCTCAGTTGGCTATAGGCAAGCTGTATTTTCAAATAAGCATTTGACTGATTAGGAACATTTTTAAAAAAAAAATCCATGAAAGCTGTAGTTTAAGAACCTACAGTACACAAGGTTCACTAGCTTAATTTTAGTATTCCTTTGAATCCCACTCCTTGGCAAAAAAGAAGTGCAAGTGAAGGGAAGGAGAATGTGATTTCATCCATTAAAACAATGTAACTATTGAAATTTTCCTGATGCTTAGTCATGAACAGGTTTGATTACAAATAAAAACACAGGTTATTACATTATAATTGTAAATGTAATTGGACATGTGAAAAAAATCTCCAAAGAAAAATCCAATCTTTTTTTTTTTTGAAATCATGCTTGCTACACAAAACTTCCTAATTAAGTATTTGGCAGACAAGAAATGAATTCCTCTGTAGAAGAGGAGGAGTGTTCAGCAGATGACCTTCTTCATTAATCATCCATATCTGACTGGTACTGCCAATTGCCTAAAGAGAAATAATTTTTGGAGTGAAACATTAGGTAAAAAGAGATTAATGTTTGCTATTTCACAACTCATTTAACAAGAGCAGCCTCCTTCCCAGGTATATGGTCCCACAACTGATCATGAACATTTTCTAGCTACTGAGATGGGCTTTCAGGAAGCCTGTGGTTGCTGTAATAAAGCTGGCCAGGATTCGCTCCTGGTTTTCCCCATAAGCATCAGTGTCAAAAAAAAAAAAAAAAAAAAAAA
>WBNA01000156.1:666782-711448 GCA_013398345.1 Nothocercus nigrocapillus | reverse complement strand
AGAAATCTCTCTCTCTAGAAATTTTTGAGATAATTCTAGGGGGGAAAAAAAAATAAATTGGGCATGCTGAGGCTGCCAGAAGTGCTGAGTAACTGGTTTTTCTTCTGTTTTTAATTCTGTTTAAAAGCAGTCCAAAGAAAAATAGAGTGTGGAAAGGAGGATAAGATACAGTATTAAATAATAGAAAACAGGCAGGTAGCTGAGCAAGATAAATAAGTAGCTTTAAGTGGCTAAAAAAATCTTTTATAACCTTGAATAAGGGACTATTGGAAAATGTTCTCTCAAAGTCACTTATTTTTAGCTGTTTCTGGTTGGATACCCAAGAGGAAACTTGAATCATTACCAGAAAGAAATGCAAGTCAAATTGCAGCTTTTTCTGTGTCTTGAGCTCTATATTCTCTGTCCTGCTTATGACTGTCTTGAGCATAGACCATTTCTTGTGCCATACAGAGTGGGAGATGAGGCAGGAATGTGTCAGTGACTTTTTTTCGTTGTTGAAATGGATGAAATGCTTCACGCGGGAAATCCCTGAGCAAGTAAAGGTCTTAATAGCTTTGAACACTTGGTATTTAGTCTTTATTTAGTTTCAGGGATTAGGAAAATTCCTTCTACGCAGTTTTCGGAATTGATAATGCATGTGATAAGGTTTTGTTTGTTTTGCTGTGAACTCCTTGGTCGGACTCCTTGGGGCTTCTGTATCAGACTGTTTCCCAAGATAGTCATGGGAATATTTTTCACAGACCTGAAGATGAGGGGAATGACCTTCTACCAGCCCTCTTTGGGAGTTATGGATAGTGTCATTATTTGATTCTGAAGTGCTTATCAAACTCTGCTATTGCTGGCAACAAAACTGGCAGCCAGTTCACTCTCTTATGTAATGGAGGATGGCATCTAATTTTCATAATATGATCACTTCATATATATATAATATACCCAGGTATAATGATTATTTTTTTTTTAGCATTAAGTAATAATAGTAGGGTTTTTTTCCACTGAAGGCAGATGAGCTTTTTTGAAGAATTTTTACCCATGGACTACAGGAAGCCTTAGTGTGATCCTCAGTGAGGAAATGAGGTGGTTTCATTGACTTTGCTAAAATAGTTGTAGTTTGGTTACAGCCTTGGCTGGTGTATAGTTCTCCAGAGTGTCAGGTGCACTGGGCTCAATATTTCAGTCCCCTGAAAATATCCACACCTTTCTTGTCTTGATTGTTTTGGTGAGGATGAGCTGCTTCTCTTTCATTTCATGGTTAGATGACAGAGGTTAAACCTGCAACTCCTGCTGCTTTTTTTAATTAGAGTTTGCATGCTTTTCCTTTTCATGACTTGGAATATCCTTTGGGATATTTAGATGCTGGGAGTACAGGAGAAAAATCAATGATGTAAAACACTGTCATTCTGCTTAAAAGCTACAACTGTCTTTGTAAGATCTGCTGACTTACGCTTTCCTGGTGCTTTGAGAATTTTCCTTTTCTCCCTGCTGCTGTACCATATCAATGTCAAAATGGATGGGGCACCTTGTGAATGACAGGTTCATAGCTCCGTTGACCTTATTTTTTTTTTTAAGAGAAATCATTACTTTGAAGTTGTTCATTATGTGGGAGCTCTAGTGTTTTTATTTCCGTTCTTGTTCCTATAATCACACCACACTTTTCTGCTTTCATGCAATTATACCAAATTCTTATCTTCTCCTTCAAGTATGTGTTCATGCACTGCTGACTTTTATGATGGTTATCAAGCCACATCTTTGTTGTCAAAAGTGTGTGGTGTTCTGTGTTTTTTAATATTTATTTATTTATTAAGGCTTAACTCCTTAATTAGCTTCTGCATGACTTTCACTGTTCTCCTGTTTCCCCCTATATTCTTCTCGCAATTCATCAAGACCATCAGCCTGTCTTTAAAAACCGCTGGCTAATGCAGCCTGCAAGTTGTTGCTGTTTTTTAAAATGAGTTCTGGTTGGTTCATCTCTATATCTGAAATATTGCCCAAGTTTCAAAGACATGTTGAATTCTCAAGTTCACATAGAAAAAATCCTTCTCTGATTTGATTCTTATGTTCTTCACGCGTTTTTAAAAATGCTTCAGCATCTCTACAGTGCATGTGCAAGCGTAGTGTGAGGATCCAGTAGATAACATGGGAGCATGAGGTGTGCCTGTGTTCCTTTTGTTCTAGATTGAGAGTGAATTTTGGGGGCAAGAGAGCATCTTGCAGGTGACTCTTGCTGTGCTTGGGCTTTTGCAGTGCTGCATTTCTGGCCTGTGTGGACTAGGCTCATTTCAGATGTGCCCAGAAGTTGCATGCCACTCTAAATGACTGTTTAATTATCAGACTAGAGATACTCTAAAACAAAGTAACTAAAATGCGTATAGTGTAGTTGCCAGGTGTCTGGCTGGTACTGAACTCTTTTGCTGTGTCCGCATATATTTGCATTTAGTTCAGCATGAGAATAGTTGGTTACTCTTTTCTGATCCATGATATATGCAAGTGGAAATATGAATATGAAATATAGTTTCAAATATTTTCTACTAAGATATGCTAAAATATAGTGACTTGGAACTGCTGACTTGCTCTTTCATTAAAATGTTAAAGAAGAATTTTTGTCATCAACCTAGCTATTTAGTCTCTGTCTCTACTTTTAAATAAAAGTCTGTGCTTGTGCATGTTCTTACCAGATGGCAAATACGAATGTGTAATACTACGCTTGTGCAGGGAACAGTGGTAGCTAAGACACATGCACACAGAAAAATCCACAGCTATCTGGCCTTACCTCTGAGGTAAAGATTCCATCCAACTGAGCTTCAGTTTGTTCTACAGATAATGGTAAAATAAGGGTATTTGCTGTATTCATCTTAAATGCTAGAAAATGCGTCTGGTATCTTATTACTGTCATGTAGAGTGAATATATTCCTAAACAAAAGGGCTCATGACAGTGAAGGAACAAAATAGGATTTAGGTGAGAACAGTTCGTTTTTGCTTTATGAAGCATTTGCTTAGATCTGTTACTGCTGAAAACTTCATGTATAACAATTATAGCAGAGAAATCCTGAACTCTGTCTAAAGTAATAATTTAAATACAAGTTGAAAATGGAACTGTGAAGAGAAGCATTTATAAATCTTTAGTGTGGAGAAGGTCTGGGGCAGTTCTGGGCAAACCAGAAGGATCTGTCTGAAGCTTGTGATCCCTTCATATAAAAAGGGATTTGCAGAGAGCAGCGCTGCTAAGCTGAAGCACTTTATTTCTATGTAAAATTAAACAGACATGAAAATCTAGAAGTTTTCATTGTTTCAACCTCTTATTGCTTCTAAAAATTTCATCTTAAAATATTTTGCAGTTCAAGTAAGATCATCTTGGAATTCCTTTATTGAGGTTATTTCAAGGTCTTCATACCTACAAGTCATAAATGAAGAGTGTATTAAATTTTATGCTTTGTATAATAAGGTTTGGAGCATAGGTGGCTTCAATCTCACTTTGCTTGTAGAATGTGGCTAATTATGCTGTAATGAAGCTGTCAAACTCTTCCCTTTCACTCTCCAAATGCTGCCAGTATAATATGAAGAAATCAGCAAAAGAAGTTGAAAGCTGTTCTAGCTCAGTTGTAATGTCTACAAGACATTTTTTTTGTCAGTTGTCAGATCAAAAACTTAAAAATGACTGAATTTTGTGCTTTGGAGTCATGAGATGGTTCCTCATAGTTGGTATTTGAGAGGAAAGCAATGCACCTCTTGCAGTAATGGTGTTTGTTCACACTCCGTGCTGCTGAGTAAAGCCGGCTGCAGACCCTCAGCGAGGAGTCCTTGTAAAGAGCTCCCTAATGTATTGATTCACAGACTGCTGGCTCTAGGTCTTTTTGTCACTCTGTTTCCTCTAGGTACTTGTTTCACCAGATTGCTGGGTCACAGAATTTAGAGGCAGTAAATGGAGAGCATAGTTTGCTTCCAATGTTAATGAAGTCAGAAAAAGGCCCAGACCCTGAATACTGTGCAATGGCCCACGGCTGGGGAATCTGCTATTTCTGTGTTGCTTCTTCTAATTATGGCAATGTGCCTCTTCTGTTTGCTTCCCTTTCTTATGTTTAGATTTGTTGGTTATGTTCCTTACCTCTTTTCAGAGCTGCCTAGATAAGATTGCTCCTATACAATTACACTTCACTATGATTCTCTATCCAAGTACTGACCTGTAGGCCAACCTTTGTGAAGATGCACTCAGTTATCACTTAAACCTTTCTTGCCGTTCAAATAGCAATCAAACTTGGCAGACATATAAGCCATTAAATAAAAAAAACTGTTCTTGCTTAAAAAGAGTGTATCTATAAAGATCAAATCTGTATAATATGCCCTGTAATTAACTTTGTGCATACATTTTAGTGCTGAAAAAGTAAGATTAACATACCCACCAATCTTCATTCAAAAGTAAATGATATATGAAAAGTCACTTAAGATGAAGTACCATCTGTATTTGGAAACAGAATGTTTTATATCAAAAATGTAATGCAATCCAAGCTTTTGAACTGCCATTCATTTTTAAGAAATATCTCAAAAGTGGAGTCATAATATTAAAATAAGAATGGCTGGCCATCTTAACTCTACCACTGACAGCTCTCCTCCCTAAACCCGAAATACATTAACTGTGGGAAATTCTCTGTAAATAAAATTAAAGGAAAAAGTGTGTACTGTTCTACAGTAAAAGGTAAAAATTAGAAGAACTTAAGGGGGAGGTAATACTGTTACAGTTCAGTTGCAGCAGAAACTCAATGGTAGTGACATTTTCCAACAGAAAGTGCACGTGCAGAGAACTGGTCACAGCTTGTAGCAGATGGCTTTTGATTTTCTGAGAACTGACTTTTTGACAAAGCTTTTTATTAATGAAACTTGAAATATTCAGTTGTTTGTTATGGTTGCTTGCTGTTTTGTGAGAAAATGCTGGCATGAAACACTTGTATTTTATACAAATTTTGCCAACCTTTTCTATCCTGCATCTTTTTATCAGAGATGGGTTAGGCTGTATATCAGTTTACTGGGAATGTGCCTATCTCCATTTCATAAAAACTGTGAACACTGTCCAGGTTGTTTTAAAAATTGTTTTTTACTTGGTTATTACTGAATGTTTTATCTTAAATGGGACGGGGGGGCACACTGAAACAGTTTGAGGATGTTTTGTGTTATACGAGAACATCACTTTGAGATGAATCGAAAAAAAGTAAGCAGGTATTGTTTAATGTGGTACTTTGCTGTTTTCAGTCACAGTACATTCTGGATAAAATTTCTTTTTCTGTAGAAACCTGAGTTCTTCTCAAAAATATTAATTAGGGCAAGTGTGTCATATAGGCTAGAGTATGAGTTGTTGCTCCAATAGACCAGTCTAACAAACAGGATATAAAATTTATGGGAGCAGGGAATAGTCCAGGGCTGTGGGTGTTTTTGCAGATCAAACGTGAAATGACTGTATCAATTTAGCTTCAAAGTCAAAATAATTACATATGAAACCTCTTGCTTCCCAAGTAAATAAATGAAACAAGATGAATACTTTTAATGAAAAGCAGGAGAGTCAATAATTTACAGTCAGGATTTCCAAGAGTGAGTAATACAAAGTATAATTTACAGTGTATGCGAAATAAGTTTTGAAAAGTATATATGTACTGAAAATTCCTTTCAAATTATTCAGGATGTATATTTGAAACTGAATGTGCCCCAAATTGCTGTTTGTTAATGAAAATCTTGGACTGCTTATCTCCTTAATATTTGTGGTGTCTAATCCATTCAAGCTTACTGCCTAGTACCAAAGGGAGCTTCTTACATTCATTAGAGATATATATATATATTTATGTTGTATAATGAATTCTCTAAACATAGTTTGCCATAAATGGCAGTCTGGGATATAGGTGATAGTTAGGCAGGTGCTACCAAATTCTATGAAAATAGACTTGGAAGTTTTAATGAGTACTAGAAATGAGGTTGTTTTAGGTAGTTAAGTAATCAAAGATGCAAATAAGCAGCTGACAAATTTGATATAAATGGGAGCTGAAGTATTTGCAATGTTTTTTCTGCTTATTTGCATCTTTTATCATTTTAAAAAAAAAGCTTCCTCTGTCCTAGACCCCGCATTGCACATTTACTGAAAATTCCCATTGTGTTTATGGGTGGCAAATGTAAGCAGAGAGGGTGGGTCTCCTCCCCAGCTTTGGGATTATTTTCCTCAGAATTACCGTCATTGCCAAAACTAATGTATTCACCCTGTAGAAGAGAGAATTTTGTCGGCTTCAGGGAGCAATAAATTATGTACATGTCATAATTAGCAACATTAGGAAGCTGCATTATTTATAAGGATAGAAGCATTCAAGTAACTTAACATCCAGGTGTTGTATGTGAGAATAGATAAAAACTGAATTATGAAATTGTTAAATTCTCTAAAGAATGTCATGACTTGTACTGGTTGAGATGATTGGGGGATTTAATTTTGGCAGAAATTTGTCAATTAAAGGAAAATGTTCAATAAGAATATTCTTTTCATTAAAATAATATTTTGGCATGGAAGACAATGAAAAACTGATTACTAACTTAAAACTGGTAACCAGATAAACATGACTATACTTCCTTTTGAAGTCACCGTTATTCTTAACGGATAGTTTGTATTCTGGATATTGAAACTACCAAAACTCCTTAGTTCAAACAATTTTGTTAACTTTGATTTAAACTGGGAGAAATCAAGTTTTAATCCAACTGTAGCTGGGTTGGGGAATGCAATACTGGGTTCTCTCTGGTTCTGGGTCCGTATGGAACTGAAACTTTCAATAACCAATTACATTCATAACAAATGTTTTTTGTCTCGTTTTGCTGTTATGCTTACTGTCTGAAGCTGGAACAGTGTCAGACCTGAAGTGGCAGCTTTGACACATGATATATAAATGAAGCTCTTCAGCTTGTCTTGCAATCACTCTCCAGTCAATTCTACTAATTACAGTAATAGACAATGAAAATCTGTAAGTACTTGAAAATTGGCATAAATATATACTACAAAACAACAAAAATGTATACTAGAAATTCTGCCAGAATAGTAAGGTGAAGTTTAATTTTCCAAGTAAAAATTTTTTCATGAGGGGAAATAAAATGGTAAATAAAATGCACTTAAATCTTAATGATGCATGAGAATTAGGTAGGCTGGAGGACCATAAAATTTAAGCAGTTAAAGTTAAGTATTCAAATGAATGTCTGTTGACATTCAACACAATGACAGCACAACTTTTTTTTTTAAGTTTGCCTAAAATAGCTTTATTACCTTTGAGAATTGGAAAGCACAGCTCAATTTCTAAGGTACATTTTCAAACAGGTCATACTTAAACTTTCTTAAGGATACCAAAAATATCTTTCCTAAAAGATGAGGGAATGGCATTTTACCACAACTCCTGCAGGCTATCCTGATACAAGAAACGATTGTATATTAAATCTTGCTATCTGAAAATACAGAGAAGGAAAAGAATATCGCCTTTCCTGAGGCAGGGAAGAGAACAAAACAACAACAAAAAAAAAACACCTGTATAAAAATATTTTACAGGCTGTTTCTATGTCACTAACTCTCTCTGAAACAATTTGAGAGTTGCAAAGCTCTCTTTCTGCTCAGAGGAGGTTAACCCTTATTCCTCCTGCATGAACAAGCCATTTTAGTCACTTAAATTTGGCAAAGGGGATTTCTAAAAGCAAAATTCAGGTATGTTTTCACTGTATTTTGTATTATGCTGATATACAGCTGGGTATATGGAAGGGGAAGGGAAGAGATTATATTTATCTGCAGGACTAGTCATACTTGATTGCCTATAGTAGGCAATCAAGCCTAGTAGACTATAGCTGACTTCCTTCCAGAGCACTTCT
Organism: Nothocercus nigrocapillus; assembly: GCA_013398345.1. Classification (NCBI taxonomy): domain Eukaryota; kingdom Metazoa; phylum Chordata; class Aves; order Tinamiformes; family Tinamidae; genus Nothocercus; species Nothocercus nigrocapillus. Next base: position 703,585 of record WBNA01000156.1, on the reverse strand, counting down.
GACAGGATATTTCTATATGATTTCTACTGTCATTTCTACAGTGGTATTAAAAGTGGTTTTGTGCAACTAAAAATGCAATCAGCCCTTGGATTACCATATGGTAATGAAGACGAGGAATATTTCTGTCTTAAGTAGCCTGCTAAATCATTGATACTGCATTTCACACATAGCATAGTCTTAATAACTAGTTCAGAAACAAATCAGAACAGCTATGTTTATGCTTGAGGGGAGTCCCCTTGTATCCTGTTATTTCAAGAGAATTTATATATAGGATTCATCAGCACTGGGTTAAATCTAGTCAACCCTGGGGAGCAGTGATGCTCCAGTGAAGGTTCGTGGTTGAGATCCTTGGGCTTTTCCTAACCAAAATGGTTACCTGTAATGGTCTGTGTGACATTTACAGGAGCCTGCTGAAACTCTGAGAAGTCAAATTTCAAGGCTTCCTGTGATTCCTAAGAGGTCCCAGTCTCCTGAATATTTGAGACACCTTAGTTCTTTGCTTATTCTGTCAAGAGGATTTTCCCCCCACTGTTTTGGGATCATCCTTTTTATTATGTAGCAAAGACATACGGTGCTGCTTTGCAGCAGTATAACTGCCTGGAAAACTGTGTTGAAAACTAAATCTTTGTCTTCCACAGTCTGCCATTGTGATATTTCATAATTTTGGTACTTTGTAGTAAAAGATAGCAGTGCCAGAAGTCAGAAGGATTTTGGTTCCAAGTAATGAGAATATCAGAATAGACAAATTAAGTGCTGTACCGGTAAAACCAAGGAGGCAATGAAATGTTTAGAAGGAGCAGTTTAAGGGTGGAGGAATTGGCCATCATTAATAAAAGAATTATTTCTTTTCAGGTTCCATTAGTTTTGGAGGAAAGTCAGGTTATGAATACTGAATGTGCAGAAAACCAGCATGCATATCTCTAACTGCTAAAGTGTTATAGCCATGTAAAATACATGATAGGAAGTTAATACTACAGCATTTTATGTACTAGTTCTTGCACAAAAGCCCAAAATACAGGCAAGAGTTAACTTTTTTTACCCCGTAAGTGTATGTATCTTGAGTTATATATTACACTGAGGTCAGGTGTAGCAGTATTCCTGGCAGTACAAATATGACTTCAAGCTAAATGAAAGTAATTTGGTTAAAATGTTGCAAAAGGAATTAAAAAAAATCAAGTCAGAACATACTCTACAGGTTTACTTTGTTATAAAACAGCAGTGAATTTTCCCAATCAACTATATCCACTGACATACCTAGGATCCTTGAAATAGATTCTATTAAGCCTTTTATGCTTAAAAACAAGTATATCTACAGTATCCATACAAACTCATATAATTATGGTCTCTATACATTTTTTGTATCTAATCCATTTCTAATTTGTATCTATTTCTTTTGTTTATTTTTTGACTTATGTTGGATCTGCGTAGAGCGTTCACAGACCCCATTAAAATGTAGTCAGGGTTTAAAGGTGGCAATGGTGAGCTTCATTCTAATGTGTCACATCACACGGGCCATGCACAGTGCGAAGCAAAGGCTGGTGGCCAGGCCAGCCTTCTCCAATGACTTGTTCAGGTCAGGAATTGCCCTTTAAATGCCAGAGATTCCCTGGGAAGACCTCAGAGCAAAATTGATTTTTCTCCTTTCTCAAGTACTTGCAAATGATCTAAGATGGGTCATTCTGTGATCTTGGCACTTGTTTAAAGCTCATAATGAAAAGTATTTGTAGGTGTCTGTAACTAAAATATCAAAGCATATATTCATTGATGGCCATGCATACACCTTCTTGCAGTTCCTGCTAAGGTGGCTTAGTTGGGAAACAGTCAATCAGCTGCTGAGCTTAGGCACGTGAAGGCTGATGAGTTCAAAATGAGCATGGAGAGATCTGCAAAGCACAGGTAGGCAGGTCGTCCTTAAATGGAGGCACAGACAGAAATAAAACACTTCTCCTGGGCAAATGTTTGTCTTGCCGGAATGGGAACAGAGATAACAAAGCTGCTGGGCTATGCTTGGTGCTACATCTGTCTGTGGAAAAATTGGGATGCACACAGAGAGATGAGGCAAGCTTATAATTGCTGGGCTGTTAGCCTAGTGAAGAGTCTCTTGGCTCTTGTGATAAGACTTGCGGCAGGGCGACGAGGTGGGCAGCGCTGTGGTGCGTCTGCCCCAGGGAGCCCGCAAATTCGGCTTTGGCTCTACTCCTGCTGCCAGCAGCTGCCACACGCAACATAATCTTGCATTTTCACAAATTCTGGAGTCAACTTGGAAAATAAACGTGAGCATTTTTTCCAGCAGATGAAGGCTGTAAAGCAATCATGGTAAGCCATTATAATAAAACAGCCTTGATAATAAACAAGGGGAAAAGACGTATATAGCACAAGTCTGCACATGCCACTGTTTACTTGACATCTGATGCAGAGATATCTGAATAACCTATTTGTTCATCTTTTTTCTTCATCTTTCATGTAAAAGGGCTCCCCTCAGGACTTTGTCTTGTCTGCTATTGCATTTTTGTTCTAAGGACAAGAAAGCTTTTTTTTTTTTTTTTTTTTTTTTTTTTTTTTTTTTTTTTTAAAAAAAAACAAATACCTGCACTAGCTCACTGACCTTTTCTGGTTATGGAGATTGCACTTTTCCATGTGTTGTCTTGTTCCCAAGTGATTTTTGTTTCAGGCAAAAGGATGTCTGCTGCATGAAAGGTAGATGTGTTGTTTAGATGCCTTTTTGTTAGCCCTGTAAGGTAGAATTTGTTTTTACTTCTCTCCACTCAGCCATTATACTGTTATACAGCACTACTTATAAAAACCATAAAAGGACTGGTAGTTACTAAATATTTTGTCCTAGGTTGAGGTTCACTGTATGAACCGATCTGTGAGAGCAGGTGTGGTGTTGGTGAGTTGGCAGCCTGAACAGCCTGGCCTGCAGGATGCGGTGTGGTCTTTTGGATCCATCCCTGCTCCCTGCCCTGTGATGCAGGGCCACCTCTGTGGTCCTTAGTAGCGCTGCCTCTCTGGGGCTGCCTGTCCACGCCACCCTCCAGGTCCCTGCCTCAGGCTGCTTCTATGTGTTTTCAGGCTTTTCATATTTTAAGCATTTCTCTTTCGTTTTTCCTATTCGTCAAGACTTGTCCAAGCAGAAATGCACCTATCGAAACATACATGAAAGTATTGCTTCACAAGTTAGCAATTATTTCTTCTTACTTAGTAATGTTACATGCTCTCTAAATAGCCTGATTCATTTTTAAGGCAGACAGGACTTTATATGGAGGAACACAAGGAGATTTCAGTGTGTTTAAGCAGTGCTTTTTGTCCCTGCTATCTCATTTTGGCGCGTCGCAGTAGTGCGAATGAAAAGCAATCAGATCAAATTATTTCCAACGATGTAGGCAAGCCAGCACATAACTGTGCCTCTCCTGCAGCCTTTGCAGGAACATCAGCAGGAGACAAAAGACCACGACTTTGCTGCTGGTGCTCCTAGAATACAATTCTTCCCCTCATTTCTAGTTACAGGATTCTGGGATTTTATTTTAATTTATTGAATAATTATTCAGTTAGTGCCTAGCAGGTGGAGTGTTCTAGATCATAGCATTAAATCTTTTTAATGTATTTTGAAGAGATTAGGGAAAATTCTTGATAACAGCAAGTTCTTATTATGAGAAATTGGCACAGATTTTTTTTGTTGTTTTTTTTTCAGTGTAAAGATGGTTAGTGGGAAGCAGCAGTTTATGTTGAAGTGTATTGATGTTACGAAGGCTACAAAATATGCTCGATATTTGTTTACCCTGAGGAATTTACTTTGGTATTGGTTTAAAATCAGAATAAACTTACAGCTTTTATTTTCAGGTAGAATTTACTGACTTGTTTAAAAAAAAAAAAAAGTGTGTGTGTGTATATATATATATACACACACCTTCTAACTAGTATTGGGCTGAAAACAAAAAAGGTACAGGTGCAGCTGGCTGAATCTTTACTAGATTTATGTGCCAGGGGAATTCATAGGTCCAGAGAGTAAACCAGCTCACACACAACTCTGACTACAGTGATTTCAATCAGGGTATTATCCCTTGTCTTTAGGCCAGGACCCTTTGACAAGAGTGATAAATGATCAGCTCTGCCTCTAGCCTGGAATGAGTTGTCTTTCTCCATGTTGGGGGACTAGAAACACCCCCACTCAAAAGGGCTGGTGTATTGGTGTGGGTTAGTGTCACAGTAATCTTAACTAGGTTTTTAAGTAACAGATTCCAGTATGATCTATGAAGCTATATAATAAATTCCTGTACTTAAGCCAAGGAATTTATTTTATCCATCAAAAATCCTATTTAAAAACCATGACAATCTGTAGAAATCTATCGTGTATTTAGGAACTTGTGTTTAGTTATTTTCACTAAATCTCAAAGAAACTCAGGGTTATAAGAATGAAATTCACTCTTATATTTTTCTCTTGGAAGAAACATAAATATACTTTCATCTGAAGCTGAAAATCTGAAGGTTGCAGGTTGAACACTGATAAACTGCAATATTCCTGTAATTTGCTCTAGAATGAAAGATGTATTGCAGCCTGACTTCTGCTCCTGCAGAACAAAACACAGGCCTTCTCCATTGTTTTCCAGCGCAACCTTAGTTGCAATGGCTGTTTGCTTTGTTTTTCTGTCAGCAACTTTTCATCCTTGGCATGGAAATATCTTTTAACAGAGACAGATTATTCATCTCAGCTGGAAACAAAAGGCAAGAAAAGGAAGTTTTCAGTTATTCAAGTGAAGGACTTGTCTGTCATGAGCTGTTATGAATAAAAAGAGCAGCTTCTTTTGTTTAGCCCACTGTAGGGAACAGTGTAGGGCTGTGATTTTACTTATCTTGTAGGGTCCTCACATTTATGATTAAATGTGGTGAAAAGGTGAAAATATGTATTTAATTACAATGCATTTATATGCAGCTTCAGTGCATTATTTTTTTGTTGACTGTCACTGCATGAGTGAAATAATTCTTTCAATCTAATTATGTGTATTTTTTATGGTTATTAATATCACTGTACCACTACCTGTTTTCTCTTTAGCTATGATAAATGCAATAACTACTGTGAAATGCATAGTGTCCAGTATCTTATATTCTTATAAGATCTAGTAAATAGGGAAAAGAATAACAAAAATGGAGAAATCTCCTTGAGAGGTATTTAACTATGCAAGAATTCTAAGGAATCTAATGCTTTGTACATAAAGACCAGTTCTCCTCTCTACTTGAAGAGAGTGTGTGAACAGCCACATGCCTAGAGGTTAGGAGAGTGAGCAAGCGTGTGTTCATTTTGTTGATCTCCTAGATGGGTTAAAGACTTGCAACCCTATTCAGACTAGGTGCCTTGACATCTCTTCCTACAGTTGTGTTAGAGCTGATGATGTGCTCTGATGCCCAGACTCTTTGCTTTGAAAAGAGCCTTATTGCAGTTCTGCAGGTGGGTGACTGCTCCTGAAAGTCATCGGTCTGTTTTTGATTTCAGTTGACACCAGATTGGGATTGTAAAGGGAGAAGATGAAATAATTAGAGTATGATGACAAATGAGTATCCTGAATCTGGATTATCAAAGACTTGATGAATCAGTGGGCAAACCACAGCAGCACGGAGTATACACTGTTTTCCTTCATGCTTTCAAGACTGGATCGTCTGCCTCTGCATAAAATACTTGACATCAGGAATTGTATTTTGTCAGCTCTATGGGAAGACTAAGGGATCGGATTCACGCTTTTTGATTTAAGCCTATCTTTGTGGCCTGGACTGAGCACACTTTATTTTGCCTCTGTTTATATATCTGGGGGGGGGGGAAAAAAAAAAAAAAACAACAAAACAAAACACCTCATTTTTCATATTCTTAATGGGCTTAGCTAAGAAACCATTTCAAGTTTAGAAGCCTGAACCCTATTTTAAGAGTTTAGGGGCCTACCGGTGTACACAGTTAGTAGCTTTGGTAGTAAAGTGGTCAGTGTAGGCAGTCCATTATTGTGGAAGATAATGGATCAGTGGTGAGCCAAAAATAAGTTTAAAAAGAGAGTCTATTTGGGCAAAACAGAATTGTGAATGAAGCTTACTCCAGGTAAATTGCTTTGGATGCTTGGAAATAAAAACAGATCAAATTTGGCCTTAAGTACTGAGGGAATTGCATTCAGACTGGCATGATACAAATGAAAAGTTCTTATAAAGAAGCGTCTGTAAAATTCACTAGCTGTAAATTTCTGAAATGGTAAATTTCAGATGGCTAACATAAAAGTAAATTCTAACTCAACTCTGAAATTCTTTACACTAAAAGGAGGTTCTTTGATCCAAAAGATTTTTTTCCTAAGCACATTATGAATGCAATAAACTGTATGTATCTCTGAAAAGTCATTTTTTGAATTTCAAGTCAAGAAGAGAAGGAAACTAATCACCATTGACAAAAGTATACTTTCTAATGGATCACTATTTTTAACAGATTTACAAACTTTATGTGCAGCATAACAAAGTTCATGATGATTTCTCTCTTGAATGTTATGTTAGATAAGTGGATTTTGCGCGCAAAAAAAAAAAAAGCTTTGGCTTTTATTCCTACAGTTTCCATCTCAACTCTATCTAAAAATCATTAATAGACATCCAATTCAATATCCTGCACATGGATTTTTTTTTAAAAAAAGAATTCTAGTATATCTTGCTATATATTTAAAGAAACAGGGTTTATATAATTATGTATTAGTTATGTACAGTTATGTATTCTAGCTGTTCACTATTTCCTGCTTTCTGTTCTGAAATTTCAAGAGTATTATTTTCAAATATCTGAGAAGGGAATGAGCTCAGCATTATTAACAGCTGGACGTAGTCTGCAGACATCAACATTTCTTTCCTTGACAGACTTACTTATGGATAACCCCAATCTTTGGAAATACCAAAAACAATTGAAATTATAATTCTGTTTATATTAGCTGTCTATTTTAAGCACAGAAGTAGCTGAGGTAACTTGCAACTGACAGGGAAATTTTCAAAAATTGTGTAACTCCTTTGGTGAGAGGAAGTAGACTTGTGTGGTGCTGAAAATGAAAGAAAGCAAGCAACTAATCGCCACAGCCTGTCTGGATTCAGAACTGAAGTAATTGGAAGTGAGGCCCCTAAGGATAGCATGACCAACCTGATTCTGTTCAGCAAAAATGGCTCTTTGCTGCTCTCCATCCCATGGGAGATGTCCTTGTGGTTTGTAGTCTTACTCTAGGTCCTATAATTGCTTCTGTCACCCCTGGTAACAAAAGTCTAGCAAGCAATGTCACTTTTTTTCTGAAACAAATTCTGAGGATATTCTGATATTTTTCCTTTCGTCTTTTTGTTTGTTTGTTTTTCCCTGCGCTACAGAAATAATTTATTATTTTCTTTTGGATTGTACTCATGATGTGTAATTTAATGCGAGTGGTGTATAAATAATAAGCAGAAAGACATTACCTAAATGAAGATTAAGCTTTTAACCTTCAAGTTGTCTGCTATTATGTGCAAATGATGAAAATCTTATTTCCAGACATAATAGCTTTTAAGAGTTGGCAGAAACACATTATTTTGCATAATAATCCTTGTATGCATTGAAATGTTGTAGTAATCTGTGGGCTTTGATCTATTGGAAAGATTCGCTAAGTATTTTCCTGATTTCTTTGCAAGGACTTTTACCAGCTGGTTTATCAAAAGCAACATTTTATCTGTAGCTTCCTCTGCATATTCCTTGGGAGAATACAGATATGGAAGGAGATCAGGAAGAGAAAAAAACATGCCTTAACTTTGTAGGATAACCGTTCTTCAGTTATAGAAGATGTCATGGCCTTAAAAATTACTAGAACTTGTATGTAAATCTGCAAATTTCTAGGAAAATGTTGAGAATAGTCAGCTTTTTTTGTTATTTAAGAAAATATCTCTGTGTGTATTGCATATGGTAACAGCACATATTTAAGTAGATTTTGAATAGTTATGGTGGTTAGAAATAGGACATGTGGACATGGGTGGTCCAGGGACTGGTAATGCCTCTAGTGCATCACAGAATGAGTTTTTTTCCCCCATTAGGAATATTTCCAGGTGATATGACAGCTGTCTGGTTGCTTCTGTGAATTCTGTTGCTGAAGGAGTCAACTTGACTCAAGTTTCTCATTTTCTGGATATGTGCCTTGATCTTGAGTGAGAAGCAAAAGAGTAATTTTCTTTCTTGATCTTTTGTGAGCAATGAGAAATGGAAAAACTCTAACAAAAGGGTCAAGTATACTTGAGCCCTGTAAAGTATGGAACGTTAGTATTATAAAATGAGAAATTTCACTTCTGATTCTCTCAGGCTAAGGACAGAGGTCCATACAGGTCATCTTCATCACAGGAAAGTTCTCAAACTGCTTAGCTACTGCAGAAAATGTAATTGGCACCATCCTGAACACTCGAACATAATCTGGGTGTTTAGAACATCCAAATCTAATTATTCCAACTATAGCAGTTTCAGGACAGTAATTTCAAACTCTCAGCTCTTGCTAATTATTATTCTGTAATCACTTCAGGCTGTTGTATCAGAGTCTGTTTTCTATTTATTCTGAGAAGTAAATACCTTCCTTCTTGAATAGTCCCTTTATTAGAAATTGAATTATGGGCGGAAGCAATTGTTTTTCAACATGAGTGAATAATGAATCACAATTCCAGTCTTATGAATTGTAAAATGTATTTTACCTAGCAAAGCAATAGTTGTCAGCTGCATTTAGTTACCTAGAATTCAGCTGGCATCTTAAATTATATTCATTTTTCTCACACTACCATCAGGCACTTTAAAGTTCTTAAATCCTGGTTTGAATATGTGCTATTGGTAAGGCAACAGTTGTTTACATTTCATGTGATAAGTGGTAGACTTGGTACAAATCTTCAAGTCCTTTCAAGATAGAGCAACTCACCTTTAGGGATTCTGTAAATTAGTAGTCAGTTTTGAAGAAGTTTCTTTGCTCTTTCATCTCTTTTTCCCTCTCTCTCCTGAGCAAAAGAGAAATGTGAAACCATTTATTACAGAAGTTCTGTGTCTGGATTTTTGTTAGCAGCTTTGTAAGTCTTCTGTTAGGAAGAATTTAAAATCATAGATAATTCTATTTGCCATTTAAGGAAATATTTTCATTCTGGAAATCTTTTTTTAAAAAAAATGAATTAAGTCGACATTTGACATCTCTAGTACTCCCTTTAGTCCTATTGTGAAAATGTACAGTCACTGTTTTGGGTAGCAATTCGAGATTGTGTTGTTGCCATTTGGAATATATTATAGTATTTAGAGAATGAAAGTGAACAGTGCCTTGCTCTTTGCAGCTATTTCCTCTAAAATCTAAACGATCAAGACTCAGAATTAGTGAATGCTCATAGAATGCAAAAACTAGCTCTTACAGCACAGAGGAACATGTGACGGGGCTTTTGCAAGATAAGGAGATGAGGATGAACAGTGTAAGTTCAGATCAAGTAAAGTCTGCGTATTTAACTTTCATTTTTATATTGGATCAACTCCAGTGACACAACTTATTTTGCAGTAAACCGCAAAGCCTATGGGACTGTATTTAAAAAAAAAAAAAAGTAAATTGAGGTTAAATATGCTAACAGGCTGAAGCAGTGCTCTTGAAAATGTTTTACTTGAGATTCTTAGAGGCATAATTAAACCTTTTCTGGATTAGGACAATAACAAGCCAAGTGTTCACATTTATCAAATGAATTTGTACTATTATCCTAACAGTTATGTATCCTTTTGTCATTTGCACTTTTCTAATAGTCTGTTAGGGGAGATTAGCTATTAAAACAACCCTTATATCAATGGATAACCGATGGAAATTTCTTCATTATTTCTTCTTCTTGAACAGAAGATCAATGTTTAATTGGGGCTTAAAATTCTCATTTTAGAAAGATCTGGGCCATATCCTGAAGCTATCTAAATTTTCCTTTTTTTTTTTAAGGCTGAATCATTTTCTGTCTAAGCATGGATAAAAGATGGATCAGCCTTTTATTACCTTTCAAATTTGATCATTGTAAAGAGGCAATTTACAAGAAATATATTTACCCTTTTTTTAAGGTAAGACTGTTTTCAGTCAGCCAGGTGCTGTAAATATTCATCCTGGAACAGAATTGCTTGACAAGGGCTTTTTGTCCAAATAGTTCTTGTAGTTGAAAAAATGCCTTTTCCCACCCACCCTGCTTCCCCCTCTGCTCTGTTAAATTTTGATAGGTACTGTGGAAAGAGATAACCAATTTTATACATTTAGTTTATCAGGCTCCCTGATCTTTCTCTGTGCCTAGGGATCTCTTGGAATAATGTAGCAAGCAAGTGGTTCTCCATGTATCTGTGTGATCTAACTTTCGTTACCTGTGCATTTGGCACTGGGATTCTAAGAGTCTCATCTCTGCTTTGACTTGTCTTCCTCCAGCATGGCTATTAAAACTTGGGTAGTTACAGTAGTAAAAGCTTCTTTTGAACACTGTGGCAGCTTTGCCAAGTGCTTATATTATCAGTTTAAAAAATAGCTGGATAGACAGCATATCGAAGTGCCTCGGGAGCTGGAGAGGACAGGGCTGTTGCTGTCTAAGCAAAACAATAGGAAGACTCGCATATCTACGAGCACAAGAGTTTAGAGGACAGGTTTTAGTCCTCAATTACAGTCTTGGAATAACTGCTTTTTAGCAGCTTTTTCTAGGATGCCCTTACTTTCTCTGCATTCAAAATAGAAAAGAATTACTAACACCCACAAATAGCAGCCTTTGACTGTCTTAGGAGCCCTCCCTCGCACTTGTGGAGCGGCTGCTCTGCAGAGTGTGTGTGTGTTTGCATGCAAAGCTGTCGGCACAACTGAAGAACTTCTTTCCCATTTAGCACAGCTCTTTCTCTTGTGAATCATTATAGCTCAGAAATCTGGGCAGTTGTGTTTGGTTTCAGAATGTTTAACTAGAGAATAAGCCAAGTCACATAAACTTACATGACTTAGCAAAGATTAAGTTATTTTATTCCTTTCACTCATGTTCTAGAAATGCATTTTCAAGAAAGCTCAGCATTTACCCTTCCTTTAATTGGCAGCACAAAGAGAGATCAGGAAATTATTTCTGACCCTATTCTCTATTCCTAAACCTTTGTAGTGGTTTTGATGAAAGACAATTTTGTTGAATCTTTCTTTGCCATGTTTTTAAGGTTTTTGTGAAAACAAAGCTGATGATCTTTTAAATATTTTAGCAGCTGGTAAAAAAAGCTCTCCATTTTAGGAAATGGAAACTATCTTGATCAAAGCTTTAAATAAAAATTTAATTATTTCCATTTTTGACACTTGATAAAAGAGAAATCTTTCCTCTTTGTGTTTTTGGTTAAGTAAGAATTCTAGATGTGTAAAATCTTCTGATTTTGAAAAGAGAAAAAAGTTGCTAGTGTGGCTTATCTATAGTAAAAGGAATGGCAAAATCACTAGGAGACTTAGTTCTGTACCTACCAACTTTGTTTCTACAGATCACAAGAGCAAAAGGCCCTTAGCAGTTGCGTTACTTCCTGCAGCAATTGTCCATCAGAGACTTGCAGCATTTACTAGAAAATGGTGATGCCTGTGGCTCTAGCAGGACTGCTTCAAGCAAATGTTCCTCTGTTTCCGCTCGTGTTCTGAACAGTTGCCTCAGGTAGTGATGGGCTTTGTACTCCCAAAGAAGCTGTAATGAGCAGGTTCACATGCTGACTGAAACTGTCAGAGGGAGAGAATTAAAAACCTTCCCCTTCCTCATCCACTCCCTGGTGCTGGGCAGACCTGGCCCTCACCTTCATGCTGCTGCTTCTCAGTCTTGAAGTTGCCCGTAGATTTGGAAAGCTTTCTGTCTTTTAAGGTATGCAACTTTTATTCTGAAGTGCTGGATTAAATATCTGCTCTGTACCGACAGAATCAAGTACAACTAAATCGCAGTTACCACCTCTCAGCTGAGCCACTGTGAGTATACGCAAGTTTGTTGCTGCTCCCAAATCTGACAAAGAAACCATTCTTTTTTTAATAGCAGTACCTTCATTAAGAAAAGTGCAAGCAAGTGTAAGTGTGCTTACTCTGTAAGCAAGCCAAGCCGGCATGGTGAGAAGTTCAGCTATTTGTAAGCAATGGCAATTTGTTGTGCTGCCTCAGTACAATTGTGTAATAATCTGCTCTGACAACGCTCAGTGAGTGCATTTTTAATACTGTTTTCACAATATGCAAGTATGTTAGAGAAAACATTAAATTGTGAAAACAGCAGTTGACCACCTCCTAATTTTAGGCTGTAATGCTGCGCTTTTTCATCTCCCTGATCTACCAATGCATCAATATATAAAGCATTTGTATGTGAAATTGATAGGCTGCTTAAATGTTCTTTGGGGTTATTACAGCACTGCTATTTACATTAGTTGGTTACATGGCATCTTCTTTTTTCGAAATCTTTCACTTTAGGATTCCCTTTGAGCAAAGAGATGCTGATAGCAGAGCTCAGGGATCCTGGTTGTGCCTTCATGATCAATTAAATTCACATGTGAGTCTCTGTCAGTGTCATTCACTCTTACATGCTGTTAAGAATTTGGAGTATTTTGCACTCTACATTATGGCCTAAAACTTTGTAGATCAGAGAACACAGTAGAATAACATTAAAAAGTTCAGAAATTTAGGCTTATAAAAACACTAAATATGGGCTTTTGAAAGCTGTTGTGTATGTTAATCCCATATTACTGATCCCTTAAGAATCTCCTCTTAGTGCCAACTCAAGCAATTTAGCCTGAAAACTTATTGATGCCTTTGTACAGGAATGCTGATGCAGTGCTTACATAGTCATCTTTGAGATCTTCACTGAGAGATGCTGAAGCTATGCTTAGTTTTGTATGAGCTGTCAATATTCTGTTCCAGTGCAAAGCCGAACCGTTTCTTTCAGCTTAGCCCGCCCTTCCCTCTGCTCCACTGTCAAATGATGCTTTAAGAAAGCTTTGTGTGAGGAGTCGGTCATCCAGGAGCTGACAGTTTGGGGCTGACCTTTTCTGCCTTGCAGCATTTAGTTGCTACTGACAGCTGAGGTATGATGCTGTGCCAGACTTTTACCAAGTTAAATACAGAAGCAGCAGGAATTGGGGAAAATGCATCTGGATTTGGGCCAATATCATGCCAATCACTTATTGCAGACTTTCTGTCAGATAAACATGTACATTGTGTGTGTGCACGAGTTTGAGAATGTTACTGTACAAATCAAGAACATCATGTAAGTTTTTAAATGTGCTGTAAACAGGAAAAAAGACCCTTTTCCTTATGAAGGACCTTTCCACATTCTTTAGCATGCCCTTTTTATACTTGAGGTGCCATGTAAATCACAATGAGTTTTGCAATAACTTGCAGAGTCTCTACTGAGCTCTGTTGCACAGGTGCATGAATGATCAGGAGCTTAGTAACCCATTTACTGAACTTAGACAAGAGGAATTGACAGGGAGGCTTTTTTTGCTTAACTAAGTTTAATCAAATTTGATGCCTCTCATAGTGAATAGTACAGATGGAAATGATTTGGCTTATGGCATTCATGCTGTAATCTAAGAAATTGGGCTTGAACCCTATCAATTCAGCCTTGCACAGTCCCATCATGTTTGCCATACAGTTACATGAATTATTTTCAGTTTATCAGCAACAATTTCAAGCTAGGTAGCTCCCAAAGAGGTGTATGCAGTCCACTATGTGCAGAACTAAAGCAACTATCCCCAATGTGCTATGAAGGTATCTGTCTTATACTGTGAGCAAGGCATGTTCTGGAATTCTTCAACACAAGCAAAACTGGCAAGCTAGCAACTCAAAGTGGCAAGTTCGGTACTCTTATGATCTGTTAGCAATTTATATGTCCTTCTTTGAACCCGAGTGTCTGCACTTGGGTGCAGGTCATATTAGGGAGCCTTGGAATTGTTAAAAGACTGTCTTGGGCAAGCAGCTAAGGGACCAGAATGCATCAAAACAAGGAATGCATCAAAACGTGTTAGGTTCTGTCCAGAAACTCAGTTCATGGGGATAAGTAGTTTATAGAGGCCTAGAGATGCTTTCTCACAGGCTAATAAGTGATGTTAGGAGTGGTGTTCTTGTAGTCTGCATCATCCCTTTTTTTTTTATTCTTTTACTGATTGCTGATTGTATTTAACTTTCTCCTGTCTCTCTTATCATTTCTTGGCTCTGGGATGAGTTGCCACTCCTGATTCTAGTATCTGAAATCACTGGGCTTCTGTAAGTTAAGAACAAGTCATCATTTAACTGGAAGATTGTAGCAGCAGGCAGAGTAAGCTGAGTAGAATTACAGTAAGTACATTTTATTCATTGCTAAAAGTAGGACAAGCTATTATCTGGGCACTTTATAGTAATGGTATGGGTTTCTTCAGAGTATTTCTGTGTAGGATTAAAAGATGATTGTTTTGGTTGTATTGGTGTTTTCTAATTTGGGGGGGATTGGTTTCTCTGTTTCCTACTTTAAGTAGCTTGGCTTTTGGGACAGAGCTGGGGAAAGTTTACCCCTAAGGCCTTGCTGACTTGAAGGGAAAAACATCTGTCACCTTCTAAAGCAATTCTAGTGCATTTGTAGCTGTGCAAGGAGTTTTACTTATGCAAAAGCAGTTCTACTCTTACCTGTATTTGTCAAGAAGATTTGTAGCACTTGGGTCATCAAAGCAAACTGATTGATCAAATGTATGCAACAGGAACAACAAAGAGGTATGGGGAGGGGGGGGGGGAAGCTCTTCTTTACACTTTGCGGGGAAATCTCAGGAAAAGGTTTGACAGGCAACCAAAAGAGCTTTCAGTTCTGTTGGTGTTCATTAGAGCTAGGAAGCCCTCAGTCTGCTCCTTGCTCTTTTAAGAAGGACTGGTCTACATGGACCTCCTTATGTGTTTGAGATCTAGGTCTACTTGGCTTGGGGGCAATTTGGAGTTGCAGATGGATGGGATAGGATATGGGATTGTTTTTTCTCAGATCCTTTGGTATGTAACCATTTATAGTTAACAGGAGTCTTGCTGCTGAATGTCAAAGAATGAATTCACAGTTATAGTGAAATCAGTGTCAAATCCAAGTCTGTAGCTAACTTACGGTCCTAAATTTACTGGGTCACAGTAACAGAAAGGTAGAGGGAGCATGGAAACTACTGCAATCAGTCTTAAAGAATATGTATGTTTATTTCAGTTGATTATATAAATACATGTAGTCTGCATTTGGTCTCAGATCGGTCATGCTATTTCCTGAACAGGTTTTTCTGTTTAATCTTCCAGAGACTAGCTAGGCAAAAGTAAGGAAAAGTAGGTCTCAGTTGTCCAAAAGTGATTTTTATTTGGACTCTTTGTGTTTTGATTGCCAAGAATGGAGTTTGCATTGGGAAAAGCAGAGAGTACAAGAAAGTTATCTGGTCAGGTTTATTTATGCTGATCCCTTAGGAAGTTTCTGACTCCCTTAGCCAAATCCGTTTTGTCAGAGCTTTATGCACTGACCCTATTCTGTCTTAAGGCTGGTTTTGAACGGCAGTGAGCTTTCCTCCATGTTTAGACTTCCTTTGCCTTGCTGTTGTGCTGTGCCATACGTAGTTGAAGTGATATGGGGGTTCTCTGATCCCAGTTTGGCTTTCAAAATCTAAGATTTTTGTCCCCATAAAATAGTTTCATAACACGCGTTGTTGTGGTTTTAATGGATTAATAACATGGATAAGGCAAGGCTTGGCTTTAGGCTGCCTAAACCCAAATTACCTAGAAACCTTTTCAGTCTGGTGGTTGTGTTGTGTCCTGCTTCACAGCTTAACTTAGGAAAAGACTGAAAAATTATTTTTTTTCACCTTCTCTTCTGTCTCAAATACTGAGTATTCAATTATATCTGCTGCAGGATGCTTTAATTGCTCAGATTCAAAATAAGGTAAAATGGATGTGGGGTAGAGCAGGATGGAAAAGGTATTCTGAAATATTTTTGACACACTGAAAGTGGAAAGCATTAGAAGCCCAGCTTAAGATGTCATGAGCAAAGGGATAATGCTAATAAATACTTGAAGTGCAAGTTCTCTTGTTTAAAATTATTTTTGGAATTGATTTGGTTGACAAGTCTTTGAGAGCCTTGGAGTTGATGAGTATGGCAGACATTTAGTTACCAGTCTCTACATATTGGCTATTTTTAAGCAGATAATTCTAGGCAGGTAAGTATGAAGGAACAAGAAATGCTAGCTGCACTTAAGGACACCTCTCACTTCCAAATAACTTCTGAGCATGTTGCAGTTTATGTAATAATTTCCTGTTCCTCTTCTTGCAGCTGCTGCTCTGCAAGTGCAACGAAATCGTGTCAGGTGATGTTTGATTGCTCTGTAATGCTCTGATGCAGTGTCATCCAACGCGTTCACCTTTGGGCACCTTTCACTGTTGCTCCTAATGGCAAAATAAAAATTCACCCTGAGTATGCACTTCACCTGCCAAGTTCCCTCTTTAAATTTAATTGATATTCCTTTCACATATAGCACATTAACCATTTATTTGCAGACACACAAACATTTAGTCAGAAGATGATGCATTTAAGTTATGTAACAGTAATTTTTCAATTTAAAAAAAAAACAAGATAAGGAAAAAAGAGTAAGCAAGGGTAAGTGAAAAGCCTCGTTGTGCTGCCTCCAAATGCTGCTCTGTCTTGCAAGGATGGATTTTATAGTAAGACAATAAACAGTATAGAGGACTTTTTCTAGGTATTTCAGTACCCCTTTTTGCAGCAGTCCATCCACTGGAAAGTATTTCAGCCTAGGGAACCTGAAGTCAGTACCTTGTGGTATGGGGCAATTATAAGGTAATAAATAACATGTTAGCACTAGCCCAGCTGGGGACTCCAGCTCACTTCATAAATGAAACTGTGAATAATTGGATCATTATAAATTGTTTCCCAAGAAAAGCAGTTCTTGAATATAGGGAAGAGCAGTAGACTACTCAAGTACTCATTCGTCATTAAAAGTGATGATTAATAGAATTAGCCTGTGGGATCTGTTATCCCTCTCCCTGCCCTGCAAAACGTATCAGCGTTGTCTGAAGACATTTGAATTTTAAGAACTCAATTGTGCATTTTTTTAAAAAACAAATGAACTTTGCTTTTTCAGTTTGATCTGTTCTATTGTGCTAAGTGTTTAGCCACCGACTGCAGTGTCAGGAAAACTGTAACATTTTCTTCTAGCATGACACCATGATTTCAGCAAAATTGTAGCTATTTCACAAACTTTCAGCTCCTTTTTTTTCCCCCCCCATTCTGTTCCTTATTTGGCATGCTGCTTAGTTTCCACTAATGCTATCCAGAAACCTGAGTTTGAATTCTATTTGTTTCTGTAATGCCTTGTGATTAAAAGTAACAGTGCTATCTTCTAAATAAAATAAATGAATAACTTATTCTCTACTTAATCTAAGGTGACTCAAGGTATTTGATTTGAACTCTAAGAATGAGGCTTACCTAGGATAAGGTTTCCATGGCCAACTTTTCAGTTTGAAATGCAGTTTTTGAGAAAAGCGGGGAAGGGTTAAGTAAGGAGGGACTGAGGCACAAGCTTATTTATTAAATTCCACTAAAATTAAGAAGATACTGTGTTTATAACTTTGGTACTTGAATTCAGAGGTTGTACTTCCTGATGGAAATCACTGGGATTTGGCAACTATTTACCTTTTTTTATTCAAACATAATGTGTTGTATGGAAGTAAAAATAAACATATTTCCAGTGCTAAATGCCTACATGTATAGCTGAATCTAATCTGAAGAATGGCTGATTTGAAAAGTTCTTTACACTGAATTGTTTTTCCTGTGCTAGTATAGGTTTTGTAAACCTTCTATCTCTAAACTGCAGTAAGAGCACAGAGTCCTCTGCCAAGAGAATGTATTCATCACTGCACGCAGCTGTTTTCCTTATCACTCAGAAGAAAAACAGCACCTACTCAGATAATTAATACCTTTTATTCTCAGCTGCAGAAAACCTAAAATACTCTAAGCTAGATGCCCAGCTTGATTTTTCTTTACAGCTTGGTCTTTTTTTTTTTAATTTTTTAAATAAATATTCCCTTTGGGAAATGCAGTGTCTGAGTAATGCATTTGGAAACTATTACGATTTGCAGCTTATTTTCCTACAAGAAATAAAAATCTTCCCTTGTGAGTTGAGATGTGAGTGATGCTAAAAGCAACAGTTGTAAGAGTTTACAGAAATCTTTCCTGAGCTCTGGTTTCAGAGCGTTGCCTCTGTCATCCACTCAAAGCCAAGGAGCGTTACAGATTTTGAAGTCAACAGAAGTTGCCATTAGAAATGGGTAAAATCCATAGGCCTTTCACCTCAAATTCACAAATTCTGCTTCTGCCCCATTCCCTGCATTTGCAGGAAGCTCGGCAGGTCCCCTGCCGCATGCAGGCCCTGCCCCAAACACAGGAACAAGGGGGACTGAAATTCAAGGGAGAGAAGACCCATCTTCTGGCCTCTTTCTCCTTCTTCTGGCCTCTTTCTCCTCCATGAAAAAATGGGGGTTGACTGTCCCCATGACTGCTCTCTAAGCCAGGCCTCTTATCCCCCTTGATCCCAGGGTTTTCTACACTTTGAGTGTTAAATCTTGGCTTGCTTGTCTGCTGGCAGGGTTCAGGGTGCACCTTTGCTCAGAAATAGGGTGTAACCTCTGGCTACCATAATAAATGGTAGCCACTGGTTTCCACTGACCTGGAAAAAAATCTGGAAAATTGCCAGCAGTTAAAAGGCACTTGAAGTTAATTAGGAACTACTCCCTTCTAGAAATGCCTGCAACCTGAGACCTTGTTGCTCTCCTTCTGCCCTTCCCACCTGACAACGCAGGAGGGCTCTGCTACTCCCTTAGTGTTTTTTTTTTTTTAATTTTTTTTAACCTCCCCCATGTTTTTTGATATTTTCTGCAATATTTTATACCCTCCTAAAGGACTGTGATGCAGTTTGCATAATGCTTCTTATTTTAACTGCTAACCCCATGGGACCAGACTATGCTGGTGCTAGTTATGTGCATGTCTACAACAGACTTCCCATATTGCAAAACTGAAAAGGTGCTTGAACAGAGTCTGTTTAGGAAAAAAAATCACATCAAAACCAAGAAAAAATGTGGAGAGAAATCAATTCATCAATCTACTGTTGTGCAGTATTGCTAGAAGAGAGTGTTGCTAAGAAAACAAACTTACAAGTATTGTCTCATGAGAATGGCCAACTAGTTTCTGCATCTAGTTCTTCTCCATATAGTATTTATGTTTATTTATATTATAGGTAGGTAGAAGATTTCTACTCTCCTTACCTTTCTCAAAATGGTGTTTCTTTCTACAAATAAAAGGTAAATTAATGTTATTCCCTGAACCCCAAGGTTTCTTTGCATTAAGGAGACTTTTTTCCTTAGTAGAAGAAATTTTACTGTTAATAGGGATGTGTGGAACATTTTTTACAAAATAGGATCCCCTGTTGCCTGGAACAGCTGTATTTTTCAAGGCACAACATCCCTCCTTTAAAATACTTCAGTGTTAAAGTTTCTAGTTAAATATATATATATATAGTGTGTATATATATATATATAAAATATAGTTAAGTAGTTTAGTAATTTAAATTCTCTCGATTTTCTATCTAGGTCTAGAATAAAACCCGAAATGTCATTGACTGGCCTTTCTCAAGATTTTTAACATTGCAGTTTGGCAAACTTGAGAAACTAGGCAAGATCTCTATACTTTAATGTGGATCTGAATTAAATCTTAATTCAGAGACTGTTACTTACATCGCAGAAGTCCTGAAAAAGCCTGTGAGATTCAGAAAGCACAACTTAGATTCTTAAGTTTTTAATTACTCAAGACATCTCAGCCATTTTTATTTTTTTCAGGAACTATATTCTCTTTTTGGTATATTCCTACTCATTTTAGTTGTGCATGCAAAAACTCCTACGCTTATTGTATGAACGAAACATTCGATATTGAGTATCCAATATTTTTCTTGTCAACTCAAGCTCACTGATCTGCAAGCTGCTTTATATTGCTTATTTTATGCTGAATGTGCATACTGAGAGTTTCTCCTTCAAGGTCTTGCTCTGTATACCAGATCACGCTTTCTTTGTCCTGCCTATAAAATAGTCTCATTGATATGGGATATATCTGTGTTATCCTGTAAAGTATATTTTCGGGTATATTCTACATTTTGTATGTAATTTATAATACAAAGTAAAGACAGGTAAAATCTGTGCATGTGTTTTGTTTCTTCAGTAAGAATGGCTGTGTTTCATGGTTCATTTGGTTTGTTTTGAAGAAATGTAGATTTCTTGTAAGACTGCAACCTGAAATAGCTCCTAATTTCAGAGGGAGCTCTGCTCCTTAACCCCTTGTGTCATATTGTCCCATTTCTTGAAATGTTGCATGTTTTCTGGTGTATCATGCTCTTATATGAAGAAAATTGAATATAATTTGCCATGTTAAGGTTTATGAAGAAATACTGTGAGAAAATTTTGGAGAGTTGTTAGACAGAACATGCCATGATTTTTTCAGGAGCTGAATAAAACTTGAGCGGAATCAAAGGAATTTTTTCCATATAGCTCATTGGGAAAGCAGAGTCCTTCAAAGAAATACTCAACTTCTTACACACTAATAAAAGCCCCAAAGGACTGTGATCTGCTTTCTTAGACTTAACTGGTAAGGAGCAGCTCCCCTGTTTTGCAGCCAAATGCTGCAGAGGGCATGTTTTTCAGCAGCTTGCTGTGATCATGGCATGTTCAGGGTGCTGCATAGTAAGTGATACATTTGAGAACCCTAGTGTTTTCCCTAATGTGCATAGATATGATCAATGTTTCTTTACAGAGCTGACGGTTTTGCTAGGGTAGGAGAAGAGAATTTAACGTATCTTTCCTTCAGGCCCTGCAGAATGCGTCCATAGTAAAGGGAGGGAAAAGAAAGTCAGAGCCCTGGGGACAGCTGATATTAAGACAGATGTCTGACATGCCGGTTAATCAAAAATAAAAATCAGTAGAGAACATATGCAGAGAGAACATAAAGTATGGGGGGTGATTGCGTTAGCTCTCTGCCAGTTTGGTAGCCGTTTTTGTTCTGCTTACTCTCGCTTTCTGCTGTACTGGTGTTGTCTTCTATGCCTTCTTGCTTGCAAAACCAAAATACTTTTACTGAAAACAACAGGTCCATTAAGTTTGCGTAGCTCTGGGCAGTGAAGCTGGATGCCTTATGTCCACTTGCAGGGTAAACTTGTCGCTGCAGTTTTGGATCCCTAATTTCATGATGTGTTGTCTTCCGGGAACCAGATGCTAAGGACAATTGGATGTGTTTCTCTTGGCAGTTGTTCAGTTTCATCTTGAGGACTTCTGAAATGTGCATTTGATTGCTCTGCCAATAATCTTGAATCTAAATGCAAGTAGCACAGTACTACACAACTATCACAAATGTTATATGTCAAAACATTTTTATACCTAGTAATGTTACCAGTGTAGTTCATTTGTACACCTGCCATGGAGAAGATTGTAAAAATCAATAAAGCAATTCTTGCCAAAATATTTTTCATGTGGCAGTAGAGCAGATGCCCATGTTTCTTCAAGCAAGGAGTATATTTCAAAGGCTTTGAGCAGCACAAAGGAAAGGGTTACACAGAACAGAAGAAAGATACATTTCCTAAAGGCTTAATGCTCTTGATTTCTTTGAAGATGTACGAGTGATCATAAAAGAGCAAAGCAAAAGCAAGGGCTGTTAAGACTATAGGGAACAATGGGAACTATGGAAAAATAAAGCAGGAAGGAAAGTGAAATATGTAGAATTAGCATGCCAGAGTGTCAGCCAAATATTTAGCAATATAATGTATGTTTAAAGTATAAAAAAACATATACAGGACAACAGTAATATATCAACCTGCACTGATTTGTGCTTTGCTTTAAGCACTGACTAAATCTTTGTATCAGCTGGTTACTTGGGCACGAAACCACGAACACGTTTTGTTGTTGTGATAACTAAATGATTTATAGATCCAACAACTCTTAAATAAAAGTCAAAATTCTTCTGTTCAGGGAAAATAACTGTCGAGTACTCTCGGATCCAAACCACTGTTCTGAATTGGGTGAGTTTGAAACAGAAGTAGCAGGCTCTCACTGAATAATTAAAGGTTTGTCTAGAAGTGTAAGGATAGAGTTAATGTAAACAAATTGTTTTTCCTTCTTTTAGAAGTGACTTTAGTAGGAAGGCTATAGAGTAAAGGACAGGTAATGAATTAGATGAATTCAGGTGATCCAAAACAACCAATGTGTAAATGAAATTGCTCCTCAGAGGACAATGGCTTCAGAATAGCAAAAGTTGATTGAACAATCAAACAACATACTGGGTTTTTCAATTCTCTGGTTGTGAGCATCAAGTTTATCACTGCCAGGAGCAGCTGAGCTTTTTGTTCCAGGCACTTAATTTTGGTAAATTAAGTTAGGTAACAAAGTTGGATTAAGCAAAGATGATGTGATTATCTCTTTTTGTTTCACCTTTCTGTTTCCTAGGAATCTCTTTTCAAATAATGCCCACTTGTTTGTAAGTCAGGAATTTTATAATAGCCCCAGGATTTTTTTTTTCCCCTGATGTCCTTATGATTTTGTGCAAATATACGCATGCGGGTAGGGAATTGTTTATACGTAGTTCCTGAATTTTTAAAACAAAACCAGATATCTTTATATTTGAAGAATTCTTTTCAGGATTGGCAGTAGGGTTGAGACACTGTTAAATAAAAAGGAAGAAAAAAATGAATTCTTTTAAACTAGGTTTTTGGATGATACTGACTTCCCCTTTCTGGCTTGTGGAGAAGTGCCTATTTCATGAAAGGATGCAAGCAGTAAGGTGTGCTGAAGGCAGCAACGTATGTGATGAGCCTGACTTTCTCAGTTTTAAAGACATGGTACATCACTGTTCTTCTAACATCTCAGACTATGGACAAGTATGACATAATGTGAATGCCAATGCTGAACATGAGATCTTATGTATAGCAAGGCTTTGCCTAAAAGTAGCGGGTTTGAAGGTAGAGTGCTTTACCTTGAAACACTCCGGAGTAGATTTACACCTATAAGGAAAATCACATGCATGAGCATTTGGCCTTGACTTGGCAAACTATTTGTGTGTGCTTCCATCTTGAATCCTTAATAGAATTATCTTTGCTTTAAATGAAAAATAGCAAAGCTGGAGGTTGGACTTTCTTACTTTACTGAGTTTCTTGAAAGATTTAATATGTGGTAGGGTAAGTAGTGTTGACCCAGCACGTACAGATGGGGCTCCTAAACTCTGCAGATGCATCTAGAAAAAGGAAGGTACGAACTTCAGGCCTATGCAGCCAAAAAAACCATAGTTTTGCACCTTCTCCACCTGTAGATGAGAATATTGGGAGCCAAGAAATGAAATTTGGAGGAAAGACTCAGTGTACCTCAATGTAATTTTTTTTCAGTTAAACTTCACTCATTAAACCAAGATGACAATTCCCTATCCTTATAATGTAGAAATAACAGAGGAGAGGCAACACCAAGATAAAAATCAAGAGAAGAGTCTTGCACAGTGGTTTAAGGAGTATCAGAGCTGTTTTTTATTGTCAAAACATTGTTAGAAAGGAAAATTTTACTGTATAGTTTAACACTAAGAAAATATCTTGACATAGTTGAAAGAGTTTATTAACTCTTTCACCAGATCCTAATTAAATTCCAACAGTTTTTCTCAGTAGGTAAACAAAACTGTGAGGTTGAATCTCTGGATAGTCCAACTGTGTATGTAAAGCAATACAGGCATTCATTTCTCTCTCAAAATACATCATTGCTCCTAATTTATTTGATGTTAAGTCTTTAGAAATTTTTAGAGCAAAGTATTTCAAATTGGAGAACCGGAACTTTTAGGCATTTTGCTACAGAATTGTGGTATATGTTCCTGTTACAGCCCTCTTAAGATGTGATTTCAGGAAGACTAAAAGCTTCCTAAGAATATCTAATAAAGGTATTTCAGTAGAACTATTTCCCAAGCAGGCACTAAGGTTATCAAGTGTGAAATGAAAATGAGAAACTCTGTGGACATCGATTTAAATTAACTCACAATGACCCGGTTGATGCTTGCAGCTTCTGGAAAGATGATTAGAACATAAAATAGCTTTCTGTGAAGGACACTGCTCTATTAATGAGCTAGTAATCAAAACATGAGCAATAAAAGTCTTTAGTTAATGTCCTTGAAAAACAATTGTCCTATTAAATGACTGTAGTAGGCACTTGCATGGAAGGAAAAGACCAAAGAAGCCTGAAGAAGGGAGGCTTCAGTAACTAGAACACTGGGATAGCTAAATCAAAAAGCTTGTTGTTTCTCATAGTTTAACTTAATTCTAAGCACAAGAAATTATTTAAGAGCCATATGGTATTCTGCGTTGATTTCTAGCCCGCCTGTAAATTAAATGAAGGTCAAGTTGTAGGAAAAATGCAAGGAATTTCAGTGCTGTTTCATCTGAGTGTCTTTGATGTCTGATGTAATTGGTTCTATTGTCGATGGAGCTATGTTATATCTACAGAAGATCTGCTACGTGATTTTAGTTGACAGAACACTTTTCATTGAGGAGGAAAAAAAGGAAAGTTATAAGAAATTTAAAGTCTGGAACTAAATCTTTTCCTTTGATTCTTGTAAATATTTTCAATATAAAAAAAAAAAAATGAAAGGGATTGTTTCAGTTTATGGGCTGCCTGTATGCCTATTTTAATTTCACTATCTTTGCCTTTTGTTTAATTTTAGTGAAAAATCTATAAATGTAATCACAATACAATTCTAAGAGGAAATTGTCTGAGCAGGATTCCCCTTTATCCACAGCATTTAAACTCTGACTTGCCAGTGGTCTCAAGGAAAGTCAGTACAATGGTAGAAAATGTTCATGTAATGGTTTGATTGGGTGTAAAATTAGTGCTTTTAAGCACTATTGGCTGGGTTCTTTTTGGGGGGATGTTATACTTTAAAGCTTGACTTTCAAAAAGCTTTTCATGAAGCTAGATTTGCTATTGACCATATAGACAGATTTTAGAAACTCATGTGACTTTTTGTTTGAAACAGTGAATTTTAGTGTATTTTTTGATAGATTTTATAAATGGTATAGAAAAAAAATTACCAAAAAATATGGAGTAGAGGCGGGAGGCTGTTAAAAAGTTTTTTAGAAAGTTTCCATAATTTTGTGAAGGGAGTTATGTTGTCTGAGCAGTAGTCTATTATAAAGACAAAATACAAAAGACCAAGAGCTTTAAAAAATGGACAGAATTTATTTTATAGGATTTTGCCATTTAGATATTTGGCATTGAATGTACTGGCACTTGGGAAGGTCTTTATTTGGGAGAATGTTTCAAAGTGATAACTATAAACTCTGTAATTGAGCTCAGCTAATTATAGTATTGATTTAACATGTTGTTTGTCATTCAAGTTGTGTTTTATTCATGTTTATTCACGTGTTTTATTCACGTTGTTATGGTGGAAACAAAAGCTTTTGGTGTAAATCTCCCTTTGACAGGCCACACTTGATCAGTTATCCTTTGTGTGTCTCTTTTGGAGAATCTGAATAAGAAACAGCATTGGAAATGGTCTTGTCTATACAACAGGCCACAGTCTGGTAGTTTGTTATTTCGGATTTTATAGCAACACCACATGTAAAGGACAAGTTTTCATCATGTGGGAACTGATTAAAAAAAAGCCCCCATTGACAACAGCAGTTGCATATTCAATTCCTTTGCAGTACATCCCTGAAGACCTGAAAAATTAATTTTGACCTGCAATTCCCTGTCAGAACCTCTTAATGGAGTAGTATAAAAATACAGGAATATTTCTGCAATTCCATTTTATAATGATCCTCTAAATCACTTTCTTCTGTGTTTATAGTCTTTGTCATTTGTCTAAATAATGTTTTCGGGTCTAATTGTTTTCAAAAGTACCAGCTTTAAAGTGGCAGGGAACTTTGAATAGCAGGGAAGCTGTTATCTGTACCTTAAAGTCTGTGCACCTGGGGGGTGCTTTTACTGTTAGGAGTAAGGGGTAATAGGTAATTTGTAAGCGAGAAAGTGGTGTAAAGTGAAGACTCAACATTTGAATTTAAAATGCTTCTACTTGAGGGGCTATTTTTCGTGCCTTTTTTTTTTCCCCCCTCTAGGTTCAGATTATGAGTCAGGTTGTTGAGAAAAGGTTGAAGAAATCATTTAGCAGAAGGTAGAAGTGACTTAATTTCTGCCTGAGACCAGCTAACTTAGCTTGAACTGTGCAGGCTCGTGATATGAGTTAACCAGCAGGACTTTGTGTCATTGTGGTGCTCTTTGCTTTCCATTGCGTGTATGATCCATGAGTAGTGTCAGGGTGATGTCATGAAATGAGATTATAGAGAAAGAGATTTGAAAGGAAATCTTCCTCTTGTCTCTTGTGACTTTTCAGGGCACATCTCTTCCCAGAGGAATAACACATTGACACTTTTTTTTTGAGAATACCTGTAAATTTGTTTTAACTCGTTGAGTTTCTGCTTGTCAAGACTTAAAAACTGCACAAGATTTTAGAGATCAGGTCTTACATTCAAGGCCAGGTGGCTGTACATTCCTGATAAACAGAAATAGAGCAGACTGCAATTTTCTTGCTAAAACAATTTCTAAATATATTCTGCCTAAAACTAGCAAGCCTCTTGCCAAGATGGGCTGAATCGATGCAGAGTATTTAAGGGCTTTGAGGAAGTGGCAGGAGGGAGCATCCCAGGAGCCACCAGTTAGCAGCTACTCAACTTGTTGATGTTTCTTCCTAATAACGACCAAAAGCCTGAAGTGATTCTGATCTCTCAAATTTAAAATTTACAATAATACAAAATTGTATGCTGTATAATGTCTCACTTTCTTTCTTGTGGGTCTTCTTTCTCTGAGAGGTGATAATAGAATGATAGCAAGTTTTATTTTGTTCCTAATTATCTTCACTTTCAGGTGTTCATGTAGTGATACAGGAGTGCAAAGTATCAGAAATAAATACTGTCATAGATATGTATTCTTTTGTTTATATCTTATTTCCCTTGCACTTTAATCACTTCATGAAGGTGTTTCTTCTCGTATCTTAAGTTATAAAGTTTTTATAGCAAAAATCTAAGAAAAGTACAAAATTCTAATATCTTCCATTAGAGGGATATATTTCTGAAAGGCATATCCCCAAAAATGCATTTGTATGTTAGCAAAATGGCAAGGGATGGCCGGGGAGAGGAGGAGGAAGGCAATTTTTACTCTGATTTGAGATCAGTAGAACTGACAATTGATAGGAATTGCTGTACAGTGTGATGAACATTTAAAGGAATTTGCAGAATCTTCCCAAATGTACTCCTACATATAAACCTTACTTTAAAGTACAGAGATGATGTTCTGTTAATTCAAGTCTGATGGAATTGTACTAAAAAGTAAAGCATAATATTGAAAGTAATAGTGATGGGGGGGGGGAACACTTTTTCCACTTCTGTGCTGTTCAATATGTTTTATTTGGACAAAACTGGAACACTGAAGAAGGGCTATGGAATAAGATCTATGACCTCAAGGGGAGAATATCAAGATCTGAATTCCGTTCACCAAAACTTCTTTTAGTCCTAGACTGTCTCACTCCGAAATACCTTGCACAGTCTGACAGATTTTATCTAGGGAATGCAAGTGGTATCTAAAGTATCCAGAAAAAAAGCCATTAAAAAGACTATCAATTCAAACAGAAAGATTAAGCTCTTTGCAGAAGGTGAGGCTGGTTCAGCTTTTCAAAGGCTGCCTGTTGCACTGGAATAGCTCCCCAGACGACTGTAAGGAGCAGAACGCGCGTTCCAGCCAGCACAACAGCTGTGGGCATTTTCAGGTGCCTGGTATTTCAAGTCGTTCCTGGCCCCTCATGGGGAATGAGGAGGCACTAATCCAGACTGAAATGACAAAGATATGGCCAAGATGATGATGCTGTTTGGTAGGAAACTCGCAGGATAACCTGGTGAAGCTTTGGGGAGTGCTAATGGCTGATAATGCTCCTGATGCCATCACTGGTAAAATGAGCAAGTCCAGTTTTTATCATACCATTGGCAGGTAGCCTCAACATCTCTACTATGTTTCAAGCAGCAGGGAGGCTGTCTGTGTTTTCTAAGAGAGATCTTCGGTGCACAACTTCCATCCACAAGCACCACAACACATGGGAAAGCAAACCAGCTTTGACAGTTTTTAACATTGAAGTCTTTGAACTACAGTTGTGCTGAACTACAACTTGGTAACATTGGTCAGAATAAACCCTGATCAAATAGGACTTAAAAAGCTTTATGTCAGTGTGTTTGGTAAGGATAAAAAAGGCTTCAGCCTTGGTTGTTTTATATTTCTTGAAAACTTGATTGCTGTGTTTTAGGCTCTATTAAATTGCACTAATGATCTTGTACAAGCTATGAAGAGGTTTCATTTTGCTGCTTTCTTGATAAACAGACACATTTTAGACCATGTGAAAAGGTTATCATCAATCTCTAGTCCTTGAGGTGTGAAACTGTGATTTTGTATATTAAAAAGCTATTAAATATGCTCCATCTTTATGATTTCTGTGTGTTGGGGATTATGAAACCTTTCAACTGTTTATATCAATAATTACAGTGTTATAAAAACAGTTTTTTTCAAGACTTTCAAGCCTGCAAGTCATACGACAGAGATCTGTATAAGCAGATCTCTTTATAAACAGCGCTTCAAATTATTGTAGAATCAAAAGAATGAAAGCTTGCATATTTTCATATGAATTTTATTTTCCTGCTGCTGCGTAATGCTGTGCTACAGGCTTACCAAATGCCTGAGTTAGCACATCTGAATAAAATAAATTTTTGTTTTTTTCAGGGGCTTGAGAGAGGAAAGGCTTTTGAAAAATGTTTTGGTGGTGAATGCAGCGAAGGTTGGTGGAGAACCTGAGCTTGTTCCAACTACCCTAACTGCTGAAATCAAGGATACAGTCAGATGGAAATTGGATCTGACTCATAGCTTTCCCTGCCTCAAAGGAGAGCCTGATGAAGGGCTCAGTAAAGTCAATGGGAGAATTTGCAAATATCACATGTCTCCTGAAAAATGAGGGTAAATGGACCTGGCTATAGTGAGGAAACGGTTTTGCCAGGCTGAAGGAGGCACATCAGCCCAGTGCAGATTTGAAAGCTGATTTGTGGACGTTGTCAGGCAAGCAAACTGGCACTATTTAATCCTGAAATATATTTGTCTTCTGTTGTGAAGTGTGTAATCTGTTTTGTTTTGTTTTTTGTTTGTTTGCTTGCTTGTTTTTGTTTGTCCTATCAACCAGACTCTCATTCAAGGTTTCACTCAAGGTTTTCTGAAAATGCATTTTGGTGTTTAATTCTGGAATATTAAGGAATTTTTTTTTCTTCCTTCTTTACTGCAATTTGCTGTCCTTATCCTGGAGGAGGAGCTGTTTAGTCTGAAGATATTATGTTAGCTGGTACAGTGGAAAAAAAGAAAGGTATGTGTATCTCTGTCCTTATCTGATCTTATCAATGCAAGAATTATCACTTGACTTTTCAGAAGCCCAATTTAACATGTGGCACAAGAGTAAATATCTTTCTTTTGGAAGAAAATATCAAGCCCTGAAGCAAAATTATGTAGTTATTATTAAAAAAATAATATTTTGTATTGACCTATGGCTAAAGGAAAAACAAGGAACCAAGTCTTTTGTTGATAGACAATGTTTCTGTTGGTTTTTTTTTGTTTAGTTATGATTTCACAGAATGCATTTTACATCCTTGTCATTTTTCTGTTTTAGAGCATTCGATTAAGTCAGGAAACTTAGTGATGGGCAACTGTTAGGAGTGACAGGCAGCAAGTATGTGCAGCGGGAGCATAAAATTGATAATAACATATCTTGTATGATGGGTGGAGGGGGCAGCAGATGAGGAAACCCTCAGGGGAAAATGCGCCTTCCTAAGCAGAAGATTTACCATCTCGGAAAGGATATTAGAAATAAACAAACAGAGAATAAGGGAGAGACATGTCCAAAAAAGCCATATCTTAAAGGTGAGGGACTATCAGATTAAGTAATAACTTTCAAAAGACAAACACAGTTTGGACGGAAATTAAAACAGATAAAAATAGTCCTTTAGTCATGGAATAAAAAGGATCTCTCTGCTTTGATGATGATGAGATTAGAAAAGATCAAGATAAATCCCCTGAAGTAAAGAAATAAGTAACTTGATTTTCAGTAAGAGTGATAACATAGAGGATGGGGCAGGATAACTAGTGGAAATGGAAATAACCATATCTGAAGAAAAAGGAAATTAATTCAGTCATAGTAAGAATGAGAGAGAGAGAGAGAGAATTTCCATTCACACTACTGAAATTTCAGTGAAGTTGCTTTTGGAAAGATTTCTAATAAATATATCAAACAGGACATAATATGCAACTGGAGGTTAACAAATATTTATTTTAATAACAGTTATAACTATGGTAGGAAACTCTTGACCTACTGGTCTGATTTAAAAATGTGTAAGCTCTATAACAAATTGTACAGGAAACAAAAATGGAAAGACATGGGGGTAAGTGGAGCGAAAGAGCAGAAAAGGATTACTAAAAACTGATCATGCAAGACTGTACTGATTGCAAATTAGAGGGGGGCAAAAAAAAAGGGGGGAGGGGGCTATAAATGCATGCTAAGGAAGCTGACCTGCATTTTCCACATGAGATTTTAGCTCTTACATCCACTATCAGCATATAATCTGGTGTAAAATATTTAATGACCTATGAAACCCCCTCTTCCATGCATACATTCTCCTCAAGATAACTTTTATGTTTTTAAAATATTCTAGGCTAAGAAATTGTGAATTAGTAAGGTTATGTTTATGACATTAGTAAGACTTCTAATTCATACTTCTAACACTAATTCTAAGCATTACTTTTAAATTTCCCTATGGTAGCTTTTCTGGTACTAAGAAAAAGCTACAGTATTTCTTAGGCCTGACTCATATCTTTTCATTATCTCCAGTGAGAAAATTTCAGTTGTGTCAGATATTGAGTGGATTGTGTGTAAATATTAATTGCTGTAAATATTAATTGATTTTGAATCCCCCCTGCCAAGTCAGAGTATAAGTATCAAGAGAAGAAATAGTTTGCTGGGGATTTTTAGATCAGTTGTTTTATGAAACATGCAAAAGCTGCTTTATTTTCGGATCAAAAAGGGCATTTTCACTTCCAAAGAGAATTATTAACATACTTGCAATATGGAATGAACAGAAAGCCAGTCACAAGCCTTTAAAACTGAATTTAAAGCTGAGTTTACTGTGTGTTACTCTAACAAGTATTTTCCCAGTTACATTTCCTATCGTTTCATGATTAAATTTCACAGTTCCTCTAAGGAGCCTTTATTTTCTCCATACTGGAAAGAGGAAACACAGGAATGCCTGCTCTCTCAATGTGTTACTGTGTTTCTACACTCATGGCTTACAAGGACTAATTCTTCTTTAGTTACAGGTTGGAGCTTTATGTTTTATTTTGTGCATTTTTTTTCCCTCAGAAAATAAGAATTTTCTAATTAAAAAAACAGGCATTTGTTTTGTTTTACTCTATCCATGCAATTATCTGCTTTTATAGTTCTTGTTGCCTATTCACATTCTTCGCCACATATATCGTACTGGACCAAAATCATGGAGGGCACTGTCCTCCCTCCCCCCAGCACATTAATACTTACTTCAGGTTCTGCTCTGTGTCTCACTTCCGAGCTGTTTATTTAAGTATAATATTTGCTGGGAGCTGTTGTTTTTTTAACTAAGAGATTTAAACACATGCCACTGCACTGAGTTTTTTCAGTTGACCTTAAAGTAGCCTGTTTTTAAACTCTGATTTTCCAAAGATGTCATATTTAGCTCTAATATTGCATAATGGTAATGTAGTTCAGAGATGGTCT
Source organism: Nothocercus nigrocapillus (assembly GCA_013398345.1). Classification (NCBI taxonomy): domain Eukaryota; kingdom Metazoa; phylum Chordata; class Aves; order Tinamiformes; family Tinamidae; genus Nothocercus; species Nothocercus nigrocapillus. Next base: position 671,695 of record WBNA01000156.1, on the reverse strand, counting down.
AAAACCTGAAACCATGAAACCTGGGAGAGTGTATCTGTCTACTGTACAGTGAGAAATGCAAATTATTGTGATGGGAACGCCACCTGGCCATACTAGATTAATGATATTGTGGTATTGCTTTATCATGGGCAATTTACTGGAAGGTCAGCCCATAAATGCTCATAACTCAGTCATGGCAGCATTAAATATTTAATTCTTGATGAAGAGGCTATGCTAGCTGAAGAGGAATATTTATGAAGATAGACTCATTGCAAAACAATGCTGCCAAACATTGCAATATATTCACAGCATTTGTATTCATTTGAGCTTTCTACACAATTTTGATTACCCTCCAGCACCTGTTGTTCTTCAAGCGAAAATTTGTTGTGGAGGAATTCCTGTCCTCCTATGCCCTCTTCCCCCTCTGTAACCGCACCACAACCCACGTTGCTCTCCCTATTTTGTGGTTTCCTCCTGAAGACGGCCGAGTGGGTCAGATCAGAGCAATTTTTGCGTATGGGGCTGATTCAGATTCCCTAGAGCATCTTGCCAGTTTCCCTGTGCAGAGCACTCCTGTCCACTGTCTCACGTAACCCGCAGCTTACCAGCTGGCACTGCATGGACGTGTTTAGGCAAGTCCTTCCTAAGAACCTTCCTCAGTTTCAACAAGTTTTGTACGTTACTTTTCCTGTAATGACTCTGCAGTTATTTAAATCTGAGAAGTTAGGTTCATGATGCTATTTCTTAAGAATGTTAATTCTGGAAAACAAACAAACAACAACAACAAATATGCAAATATCCCAACCTCCCCATGGATATAGGATGGTACATTGTATTTTAGGTAGATAAGCAGTGTTTCCAGACCCTGGCTAGAGCGTGTGTGTGTACTAAGGGGGAAGAAATGATCCACAGGGCACAGCACTAAACAATTAAAAATCTTGGGTGTCGTTCTGAAAGAAACCCAAATTTACTCCAACCGGATTTCTCATCAGTAGATAGGAATACAGTAAGAAATAGAAGTTTATATATATATACATATATTTATAACACCTAAGTAGAGAGGGAAACTAATAAGCACACAAGCTTTTCACAATAGCTCTGTAAAAATGGTCCTGTTGAGTCAGTCATTTACATAAGATTAGTATTCTCTGTGCCTAAGCAGTGGGGTGGGGGATGTAATGGAGACATCAAGCAATGCGTAGCAAAAAGTATACCTACTTATAGATAGTCAAGTTGTAGATCACCTCTCTGGAGAGCTCTAGGTTTGTTGTAAATAAGAATGAGAAAAATGGGCAAAATTCTGTTTTGTGTTTTTTCTGCTCCTGCCCTTCTCACCATCAAAGCATCAGTATTCTGCTGGTGTAACCCACTGCAACTCTACCGACTTCAGTGAATCCAAATGTGTTTCAACCAGCCTTACATGGAAAGCAGCATCAGATCTGCTCCTGATTTTCCCACATTTCCTCTGGGCCTCATGCCAAAGTTCCGTTTTTTGGAAAGTGTAGCCAAATGGATCAAATACCAATTATTGCTTTTCCACATACCCAAGTAATTAGGAAAAAATAAGTCTATAGATGTTAATAGTACTGATAGTACTGATATTCTACCTGACCAATACTTCCTGAGAATTAAACAAATAATGAAACTTCACTTGCCTGTTTGCCTTTTATGAAGGTATATCTCATCTGAAAGGGGCTCAGCTGTCTTGCTTCCCATGAGCTTTTAGCCCTTGCAGAGAGACTATGGCCCTTACCTAATCTATGATGCAGGTAGTTTTACGTAATCTGCCAAACAGATAAAGATTTACCTTCATGCCTTGGAGAAATGTGGCTAGAGCATTCTTATAGTATGCGTTATGCTTCATGTATTTATTACAGTTGAATATTAAAAAAAAAAAGCAGTATGAAGGGAGGAAGCAGGATGCTAACTTCCAATATAAAACATCTAAATCTGTCTGTACTATGGAGACCAACATAGACTGTGTGCTAGGCTGCATTTTTGTTCTGGGGGCTTATAGAATTAAAATCTTCTCAGTCTTCTAATATTGTTTAGCTTTCTGAGCTGTACTGAAGCTGTATTGTAACCTAGTTACCATAAAGAGCCTCAATAAACAGGGAATTGAAGTAGGTGAATCTGAACTTTGTTTATTACAAAGTCTTAATGGAAACCAAATGACTTAAGGCTTTGCAACACTCGCTCTTTGCTCTAGGGAATAGTCTGAATGTGTCAATAGCACAGTCTTGGCTGTCATGCATGTTCCAAGTAAGTTGGCTGAAATATGGTTTTATGTGGATTTACGAAACTGTTCCCAAACTTCTTCAGTTTAAAATGCTCATGTCCGTTTGCAAGTTGATCAATATACTATTTTTTTAATAGTTGGAGTTTTAAAAATAAAATAAAGATGCTGTTCTTATAGAAGGTCAGATGCTTATGTGCATCCCAAGTAGAAGTGCAGAAAAGATTTTTTTTAAAAAGGACAAAACTAATCTGATAAATTGCTTAGCTGCATAATAAACCAAAAAAAAACTTTACTTAGTTATGGAGAGATGGATTAGAAGAAGAATGTGACTAACTTTCAGTTTCAGAGATAGTCTTTGTGCATGGTGTGGCAAAGTCTATATAGAACCACAAAATGGGAATTCTTACATGAAGGCTATGTGGGTGTCTGTGTAATGCAATTAACTTTAGATATAGTTTTAACTTTTGCTTAATAAACACTATGATGGTATAGAATTTTTGAAATTAAGCAGGGAGTTGGAATACATCTTGGACAAAAAAGTTACTTTAACTTAGTTTGCTAATAAATTACAGAGTTTGGGCTGTTTTCTTGACATAACTCTTATGAGCCATAAAAGCTTTTAATCTACTTTAAGTTGTTAGGAAAGTTGATTTCATCCCAGGTTGATAGTCAACTCTGAGATGTAGGCCAACTTTGAAAGGGGTTGATGCTCTGTAATAACTCTTTAGTGTTCCCCAATCAGATATTTTCCCAGTTCTCCAAGGTAATTTTCTGATAAACAGCACAAACTGAAGGGGTATATGTGCTCTTAAAGTAGCAGACAAAGTAGTTGTCAGATATAGTTTTGTTTATTTGTTTTCTTTTTTTGAGAAGTTGTCAAGTGGCTGATTTTCAGAGAGTTGTAGTTTCTTTTCCCTGGTTTGTTTAGGAATGCATCCTCGGATTCAGGACAGGAAAATATCCCCAAGGTATCTCTTAGCTGTTACGTAGTCCAAAAGCCTAGTCCAAGGCTTGCTGAAGATTCAAGCTCTATTGAACAGACCTGACCTGCTGCTTTTGCATTAGGCTTGTGTCTGACTCAGCCTCCTCATGCTTGCTGAATTTATCTGATTGCTTTGTGTGAACGTCCGTAATGTAGCTGGACTAATTGAAAATCCTGGTCCATTAGTTTTGTTTGCTGTGCAGCAGTACAGGGCTGTAAAAATCAGAACCCTGCTCCCTGCGCTGCACGGTTCCCTACAAAGATCAACATCTATGTTTTCTCTGGGGAGACTGAATATCTAAACAAAATTGATGGGCTATATAGAAAATCTTTTGAAAGGAATATGCCTTCCGAGGTCCAAAGTTGACTGTAAGTACAGACTCAGTCACTCTTACTCAGGACAATTATTAGTTTCTTTCTTGAGCATAGCTGTTGGTTTGGAGTGTGAATACACATACATTAAATCGGACTCCCAGTAACATGTGCTGGGTTCAGGTCCCTGCTGATTTTTAACAGGTATCAGAGATTCAGGGTTGGAGGATAAAGTGAGTACTATATATTAAATTCTGTCATGAGCCCATTACTGATTCAGTGTGATGAGAGGAACATTAAATTAAGTTCTCTACTCATTTTTAGCTTTCTGAACTACTTAAGAAACTTCAGATATTGTGCAGAAAATTGGGAGCAGATAAGGATCTAATACAACATAGGAACATGCCAGCAGTTCATTAGAGAAGGAGGTTGGGACAAGGATTTATTAGGTACTTGCCAGAAAGATTTTTCTTAGCTCTGAAAGTTGCAGCAAAAAGGCTTATGTTTGAGTTCGTCTGAGGTCAAAAAGGGGAATCTCATGTGCTTCATTTGTTAACATTCTCATTTTCTAACTTGAAGTTTGATGAATTACTGTGTGTTATTTTCACTCTGTCCACTTCATACTTTCAATCTTCTCTCTGGTAACAGAGCAACGTGGAAAGGTTATGATTTATCTGCAAAACTGTTCAGAATATAAACTGCTCCGTCTGATATTTGAGATTGAAAGGGAGGATATATTTTAAACCAATGAATATATTTGCTTGTGAATGAGTTCAGACTGTCTTTACAATATCTGATAGGTTAATCACAGAATTTCCCAACAAACTCTTCCATATGCTTAAGCTATGCTTTTTTCTTTTCTTTTTCTTTTTTTTTTTAATAAATAATAATAAAAAAAACCACCATGTTTCTGCTATTCTGCTACTAATACATAACTGGGAGCAAAATTAGCTCTTTAAAACCAAAGAAAAAATTCTGGAAGATTTTTAAAGCTGAAGTGCATCAATATATCATAAACCTTGCCTGGATGTGACATTTTCTGAAAATGGGAACACATAGAACAATATAATTGGAAAGATTGGAATTCTAATTTATTTAATGTAGTAACATGGTAGAATGATTTCCAAAATCAATTTGGACATAATCCTGTCTATCATTTGCTGACAAAGAAAGTGATAGATTTGCTTACAGCTAATACAGGCCTGAGTCTACAATCATGTAAATTTAATATAAAGCAGTTATTTGAAATGTTAAGCCATAATTAACATATTAGCATAATTACCTGTAATTAACATATTAACAGATCACAATTAGGCAAAATACATAAAGCATCTAATTTGCCCTTTAAAGTCAATATATTGACTATTGAATATATTTAAAGTCCAAAAAATATATATTTTT
>WBNA01000156.1:613106-665677 GCA_013398345.1 Nothocercus nigrocapillus | reverse complement strand
AAAAAAAAAAAAAGCTCTTTCAAGCAGTTGGTTTCAATATCCTGGAAAATATTTCTGCTTATCACAGAACTACGATTTTTTTTTTTCTCTCCCTAGATAAGAAACCCCTACAGTGGGTCTTCCATAAGACTCTTACAACTTCTGCGGTCGAGAAATATGATTTATGATGAAAAGGGCAATAGCATTTGATACCAGGTCAGTTCTGTCTTTCCTGTAAAGCCTTCCTATTCATCAAGTGTCCAGCCATGTGTATAGTGCTCTCACTGACTGCGAAGTCATTGTTTATCTCGCTAGAATTAGTTATATTCTTAAGCAATCAAATGTCATGACCTTGAAAGATTCAAAAAGATATATGTAGCCAGTCACATGTAGATGTGGTGAGTGATGTGCATCTCCTGAAGCTGCAATTTTGCCAGGGATATATGTCAGAAAATGGCACGGGAGCCTCAAGTTGCCTATTACTTTCAGCAACCTTGCAGGTCTCTACCTTGCTGTCTGGCTCCGATTTGTCCACTTCCCTCATTTGTCACGTTAATCTCTGACAAAAACCCCCAAAAACATAAGAAATCACCTCTTTCTCCCCAGTAAGAATCAAAGGTCGTGTGAGGTAACCTTAGCAAGTGTCTTTCTGTAAGGTTTCCTCTATAACTGTTTCATGGACAAGATCGTGCTGGTAACTTGCTGCACTTGTGAGTTTTGCAGATCTCTCTTTCATCCATCTTTGAAGACCTAATCCTTTGATAGAATAGTCTATTTTTTTTCCTGGTGTATGTCAGATCATTTAAAATGAAATAAATAGCTTCATATCATTAAATATAATATTGGCTTGATTACAATATATTATTATGTGGTTTTGTTCAGTGTATTTAAATGGGGTGCAGTTATCTCCTTGGAGAGATTATTCAGAATTTAGTAGACCTCTGTGTTAGTAAAATATTGCTAGTGGTCCTTCTAAATGTTTCTTTTGACTTATCTCACCCCACTTCTTCTAGTGTTGTTCCTTTCCAAGCAATTTTCGTCTCTCTTAAAAATAATCCATTTTTTTCTCTTTGCCTTTCTCTTAGCATAGTGAACACAGCTGCATGCTGTTAATTTTAAAATACTTTCCTCCATCACACTTGATTTGGCGTTCCTTAGGAATGATATGTGTCTTCACCGAGGTGAGAATAATTGCTGTGGTAGGTTTAACATAGGAAAGGTACAATAAATTCTGTTTGATCAATTGCTTATTGGCAATAAAACATTATTCTTTCAGGAATGGTAAGATGATTTAATTTGGATGTATATTTGGGAAAAGGGATTTTTTTTTCCAATTGGTCAGTGTTGTAATTGCTAGAGCAGTTAACATTTTCATCTCTATTAGGGTGCCACTTAAACCATTAATAGTTTAAAAAGAAAAAAAAAAAAAAGCCATGGTGTTGCTTTTCTGTAATGCAGTTTACTAGCACTGGCTGTCAAGTTCAGCAGTGAACCATGCCCTGTTCTGCACACAAAAATCACTGTGATCGTTGGAAATGTGTTTATGATAAGTGCAGAAAATAAGTAGTAACATGAAAGAGATACTGCTTCTGATGTTCATCTAGCAAAACTGGACCACTTGGTCTTCAGATGCTGAACTTCTGTCCAGGTGAAAATGATTAAAATAATTTTACACAGCTTGTGTATAATCTCATTGGCCACAGAGTTTGCATTAAACAGTATTGCTATGTAAAAGCATAAATTATATTATGCTTATTTTATCAGGGCAAATATATATTGTATGTGTGCTTTTCATAATTTTACAGTAGACTTATCTAGACAAGTAGCTTTAAAGGAGAAGTGCAGTTAAAAGGAGAATGCTGTGCCCTGTGTTACTCAAGGCAAGGTCACTGAAATTCAATGTTCTTCGCAAATGAGTGTGAGGTTCAGTTTCACTGGCTCAGACCATCAAAGACTTTCTCCTTCTAAATCTAAATCTGAATTATTTTAGAAACATTCTTATTACAAAACAGGAGAAAAAATATTCTATATCTAAATTATTGTTTTTATGCTGTCACTATCAACAGCTGGAAATCATTTTTCAACTCATTGCTTATATAGCCTTCTTGAAATACAGGAAGAAATGTCTGCTGTAGGATATCTTAGGCCCCATAATCTTCGTGTTCTGGCAGCAAATTAAGTACATAAAAATATCTTAATCCTTTGCTTTAAGTCTAGACACATTTCTATATCCATAGGCATTACGTGAAGACTTCTCTAGAATATTCTTGTCCTACTTGTTAAAAAGTTATTCTAATTTTAGGTTAAAATTTAACCACAGATAATTTATATCCATTTGTTCTTGTGCCAGCACCATCCATTAGCATAAGTATTACCTTACATAGCTCTAAATCAGTGACTTACAAAAGGAAAAATAAATAACGTCTGACTGGTTCTTACATTGAAGATGGTATGTACAGAGCACCAACATTGACCCGTGGCAGGGTATGCAACAGGACTGTCCATTACTGCTAGCCTGCTGCTGTGTATTTATGCGTTTTGCCAAAATGCAGCTTTAAACTTTGGCCCACAGTACCTACAGAGATTCTCATCCAAAGACGAGAAACTAATAAAAATAACAGTAGGAAGAGATTGAATTAGGTATTATATGGTATTCTGGATATTGCTTTCTGAAATGCTTTGTAAGTGCATAACTACTATTTTGAGTTATCAGGATTAGGAATATTAAAATTTTACCAGATTTTCTAGTAAACTAGTAGGGAAAATTCTGAACCAAACAAATTCATCTAGAAAGTTATGTCCTACAGCAAACATTTCTTTAACATAGTTTTCTAATTTGCTATCGTATATGTTACTTTAAATGAGTTTACTGGTGCTGCGTAATGATATGAGTGGAAAGTTTTAACAGCTGAGACATTTAAGATTAAAAGAAGAAAAAAATCATGTAACTATTTTTTTTTTTGTTTCTTACTGATTTCCAAGTTACTATATCTCATAATTACCTTTTTTCTCTCATAATCTGAAATAGTTTCACAATAAATCATTATTCTTCACTCCATATTTCCAGTTTCAAAAACACTGAAGAAATGTTAATACTTACATTTTCATCCTTGAGTAGTATATATATATTTTTTTTTTCTTTGCATAACATTTAGTAAAATGAAAACTTTATTGATGTGGAGGGACCGTAGCTCTGGGTGAAGTGCAGAGCTAAAGCTTTTAACTCCCTTTGCAGTCTGTGTTTTGTGTAAGCCTGGCTTCTGAGTACCTGCAGAGGATTTGAGTTTTGGGTATATTTGGTTAGAGGCGCAAATGATGGTCTGTAAATGAATGATTTTGCAGAGGGCTTCAACATGAGCAGATAAAAAGACTGGGTGACCTGAGAGCAGAGCTGTTTATGCATGCTCACAGCTGTGCAGCAGTCATTTCAGCAAAGTGATTTTTGGTGCTAAAAAGGTTCTCCTGAAGATCCACATTAAAGAATACTAATAGCCAATTTAGAAGAACTCAATTTGTTTTGATCTGATTCCTTGGAGTTATGGAAACTCAAGATAAAAAAAAAAAAAAAATTCTTTGAAAAGGAGGATTTTTTTTTTTTATTATTATTCATAGTATCATTTGTGACTGGTTGAAATAAACTTTGCATATCAACAAATCTCACTTTTTTCCTATTGGTCTAAAAATATCCATCATTTTCACTCTGACTGTCCATTCCTGCTAGGTATAGAGTAGGGGTTCGCTTAAACTTTATATGAATTCACAATAAGTTAACCTATTCTTGCAATCTATCCTATAAGAATAAAGTTCTGAAATCTTTATCTTTTACTCTATTCCTTATGGGTAGCAAGTTCCAAAGCAAGTAGCTGTTGGTTTTGTATTCATTATAATTAGAGCATTAGTTTTTGAACTGGAGTGTCACTGGTAGGACCTTATTTTATTATGTGTATTTCTTGCCATTAGTTTTGTTATTATTTGTCTCTTTACCAAAAGATCCTAATTGTGACTTTTTGGACAAGAGTCCTGGGAATTCTAAATGTGTAATACTGCATGAAATATACTATGCAATGAAATATTTGGTATTAAAGGCATTTCAATCAATATATGATTAATTGAAATTCTCAGGAATGTGAACAATTGGATGAAATATCTTTATCATGGCTATTTGGCTAGAAGTAGTAGCTGTCCCTCAGAATTTACACTGCAACTTGATGGAAGATTGAGAAATGTATCTTTCTAACCTAGCCAAGGTGGTTGAATTCATCATATCCTCTACGGATTTCAGAGGGGTATATTAGTTTTTCATGTTATTGCTTTGCAAATGTGGTCAGTGATATATTGAATGTAACATTCAATTTAATCATCCTAACATACAGTAAAGTAGGGAAGTTGTATTGCATTCATTTTGCAAACGGGGAACCCGAGTGCAAAAACTGTGCTTTATCCCATGTGAAATAATCTCAAGTACTAGGTCTGTGGTGGCATCCTGAGTTCCAGTATAATAACGTTCTGCATTATCCATCATCTTGGGGTGAGGGCGAAGACCAAGTTTAGTTTGCTTTTGCTTTAAATAGGGTAGTATCTGTTCTGCATTAGGTGAGAGAGACCTTCCTGCTGACCATGGATTAGCTTTGGATCAGTCTTAAAAAGTCTTCTCGAATCTTGTGGAAAATGAGATAACTGCTATGGTTTCATAAAGCATATGTATTGTTTTACTTCAGTTTTCAGATAAAGCAGTGCATAGATAGCTGCCCAAAGATGTGCTAGCATGCAGTGCCGTTAAAACTAATATGACTAATGTGGTTGCTTTCCAAGCACTGGTAGTCCTGTGAGTTAAGAGATGAAATGTATAAGTAAATGCATAACAGAATCTGTTTTTTATATCAGACAAGCTATTTTGGGCAAAGTTTAAATAGCCATTTAGTCATTTGTCCTTGTTTTAAATGTTTTGTATATTTTGTATAAGTAGTCTAAATACAGTATAGACTAATAATGACCAAAAGGTCATCAAGAGCACTCATGAAATGATTTAATGGTTGTAGGTGGTATTTATCTCAAAATTAGATGGCATTGTGCCTATAGTATAAACCAAATAATTTAATGGAGAATGTGTCAATTCGTGTTTCCCAAGGGGCTGTCTGTGGATGGCACAACCATCGCTTTCTACCATTTAAGAGTAAAAAGAGTAATAATAGACTATGCCACATGGGAGAATGAAAGAGATTGCTTATTTATTTTTCTTCATATGCAGTCCAAGCTATCAAACACAGTAAGCAAAGTGGCCAACTGAGAGTTAGTGTCAGGTGACTGAGAAATGCTTGGTGAATGAAGATGCAAAGCTACTTAATCTCCATTCTGCTCCAAACAAACTGATGTGGCAGTGAGCTCTGCACTTCTGGAAGAGGATAAATATGTTGTTTTTTTTATATTTTTTTTTTATTTTTTTTATCTTGGGCCTTTCAAGTCGACAATTTTTAGCATTTTATTAATAATTAGGTTGCCTTATGTTTTACCACCAGTCTGGATCCTACAGCAGCATTCTTTTCCCTTTCTTTCCCCTGTAATTATTCTAAAAAAGATATTTACGTGAAGAAAGATTTCATCATTGTGAAACTACATAGATTTTCACCTTGGGAATAATGTGTGAGTTGATATAGAGTTTAATATTCTTTAACAATTTGTCATTGTGATATGTCTTGTTCCTAATGAAAATGGAAGAGCTGTTATGCTCTGGCTCAAAAAGCTGGAGGCCAACATACCTGTAATTTTTCTAACAGTTTTTAGGGTATCATTAGGTACCTATCAGTTTTTAAAAGGTGGAAATGAACATGTTGAACACAAGGGAATCAAATCTGCAATATGCAAAGAGAAGAGGTCAGCAACTCCCTTGTTCCTCCAAGGTTGTTTCTAATTTTCTCCGCACTTCAAGAGCGCTCTGCTGAAGCAGCCGCCCCCTTCGTGCTCCCGCAGTGAGGGGCTCCTCCCGAATGGGCAGGTAGCCAGAGGAAGGGCTGTCTCACTGAGCCAAGCCCAGGGGCACAGGGATGCAAAGGCAGGAGATGGGATGTGCTAAAGGCAGTTCAAATAAGTAGTTGAAGAACTCGCTGGGGCTCATTTGGCTGCACTGGGTTTAGCTGCCTCTGCTGCCCTGAGCTGCCCCTCCTATCTGGCAGAGCCACCTGAAATACAGCACTAATGTGCTGGAAACAGCCCTAGAACAGGATTGTTGGGAATACCACTAGCGTGGCAGAGCCCAGCTGACTGCCACTGTTAAAGAAATGAGATGTTGTTAGAGCTGTAAGGTTCCAGAGTACCTGTGTAATTAACACTTGAGGTGTTCGTCAGAGATTGCAGTGCGGTCGTCCACAGTGCTAAATGGTGCAATGTGACGTGCTTGTAAGCAGCAGCTTGTCCTCATGGTGTGGTGAGGATCACACTGCTGTGTGGGTGTTCGTGTCGGGTGGAATCAGCACTACGGCTCACGGAAACGGAGAGTGACAGAGAAAACAACCCAGCTGGGACTCAGCATGCGGAGCCCCAGCACCGCTCTTGGTTCGCCGCTCCGTGTGCTGGGTAAAACCCAATCCCAACCCAATCCCCGGCCACAGTAACCAAATTTTTAAATAATTTAGATATGGTTTGTGCTGCGTTCTGATAAGCGAGTAAAAGTGTGCAAAGTTTGGATTAAATTGTTCATGAAGAAACCATGTCCTTGTTCCACTTTGTGCCTTAGGAGAAATACTGGAGCGGGTGAGGTGGCTGTTTCCATGGCTGTAAACACTGGCTGCCAGCAGCACAATGTGCTTTTGCATATTGCAACCATAATGTGTATATAGCAGAAGAGATAAGGGATGATAAACATTAAACACTGCTCTGTGCCTCTCTAGATATTGTCACTGTAAGTTATGAATAAATTAGAATAGCAGCATCTGTTTGCCATATATATAAACCGCTAAATAAACTCCTTGAAGATGAGGAAAGTAAGAGCTTCTTCCACTGAGTCCACTTTAGACATGAAAACTTCTCTTCCTTTAGGTGTTGATATCATGAACTGAAAAATAAATAAAAGCAATGACCATGAAGCACTTGAGTATGTGAACACTTTAAAGAAGCTGTCAGAAGCACTTCTGGAATGTAAAATAACTTCTGTGTCGCTAACCACAGTGCCACAACAGTCTGACCTCAGTCCAGGTTAACGTGAAATGATGGAAGGGATTAAAACTTGAGTTCTATCGTCAGATTCAACATAGAAGCTGTCTGTATAAAGCAGGGTATTTCCATATCTAGTCCTCAAAGTCTGAGAACTGAGCAGGAAGTGTGTCCTATATGCCTGCCTATAGAGAAATTAGAAGTAATTACCACACTGCAGGTGTTCTTAAGTAATTACATAAATGTCTAATTACCTAAGTGCCTAATAAGTGTCATTAACCTATTACTAACAGGCTAACAACCAGTGTCATTTGCTGCCTTTTCTACTAGTTGGTATATTATTTTAAAGAAAAAGTTAAACTCAAAAGGTCAGTGATTACTCGATCATTGATAAGTTTAGGAGGAGATATAAGGGTCAGAGTGGGCATAAACTGAAGTGCTTTAGTTGCTAAATGTTAATTTTGACTAGCTTTTGCATTGCTGTATTAAGGCATTCTTCTGCTAACTTTTTACTGCACATATATTTTAAAATGAATGGAGTTTTTCTGTTTTTCAGTGTCGGATTAGCTATCTGAAAGAGTTTTAGTAACTGATGAGGACTTTGCAAAGTTGAGAATTAGATGTTAACGAAGGGGAAGTGGAGAAGTAGGATGCATGGTGAAAGCACGAAAACTGACAGTGAGGAGGTTGTTGAGGTGGAGGCAATGCCACATTTCACTGCCAGCAAAGGCAGAAGGGCCCTTCCTGCCTTCCCTTTCCCTCCCTCACACACACTCGGACGGCTTATGTGATCATATCTTCTTACCTGCAAGCTTGTTCGTCCCTTTGCTTAGCCAGTTCAGTTCTTTTCCTTAACAGAAAACTTCATTTTCCTTGCAGAGTTTATTTTTTTCATCATTAGCAAGTGGTGTGAGGGAAGAGAAGCAGCAGAGCTGGTGCAAGAGAAGAGTGGCTTCAATGGCTGGAAGTGAAGAGAGGAAAAGAGGTAGGTGATAAGGAGAGAATAGGACACACTCCTCCTAGGGGTGCGGGGCGTCCAGCCTGTAGCAGGCATTTTAACTGTTTTTGGAGCTTCCCCTGAGAAAAATACACAGGTCAGGGTCCAGGCTGGGGCAGGGCACGTCGGGAATGTAACTCGCATCAATTCTGCCTAGGGTCAAGCAGCTTTGGGGACCTTGGGGAAAAAAAAGGGAAGTGGGAAAAAGTGGCATCCTATGCAAGGCAAACAGGTACCTAGAATGGGCCGAAGAATGCGAAGCAGTCATTTGTATAACGTATGTGAAGGTGGAGCCAAGTCACAAAAAGGGTAGTTTATAAATAGCTGATTTAGGCAAGACAAGCATGGGGCAAATTTAACTGCCTCTAAGTTTCTTAAACAGTGTTTGTGAGCCCTGGGAGGTATATTACTGTCCCAGGCTACCACAGGCACTGTCATGCGTGGTGCTTGTCTTGGCTCTTTAGGGAGTTCATATAACCAATTTGGATTTTATGCAGATATTGCATCCAATCATGACCTGTTTTTGAATATGTGGCTTTTTAGAGTGCATTTTGAGCAGGTAGTTGTCATTTCACAAGTGACTTATATGCTAAACTGGTAAAACACTGGAGCAAGTTTTCAAAATATATAACTTAACATTAATTTTCATTAATTTTGATTCATATCAAAGGAACTAGACTGGCATGTGCCAATGTTAGGCAAAGTTTTATACAACTGAATTATATAGATGACTGAAGTTACCTTTCTGTCTACATTGTTTGGTGAAACAATGCCATTTGAAGCTATATGAGCCATAGTGAAGTCACCATTTCCTAGCACTTGAGCACTTCTGTCAATTTTAAATTTGTTATATTCTATGGTTTTCTAGAAGTTATACATGTAGGAGGACTGATTAATTTATTAAGCAAGTTAGGAAACCTTGAAAAGTACCAAATACAAAATGAAATGGCCATTTTCCACTGGCCTATAGAATTTGAGACAAAGAAGTTATGCAAAAATTCAGTGGATCAAAGAGATATTCATTTATTTATGAAAATATGTTAATTAATGTGGGGTATGTACAAAACCTGAGCTACTGTAGATAGGATTCATGTGAACGAAGATGAGTCATTTGCTTGACTATTTCCCCCACACGAAAGTATTTTTGTATTTTTATTGTAGAACTTTCAGAGTCTGTGAGGCTTGAAATTTACTTTGGGGATTTTTTGTTTGTTTTATTTTTTTTTCCTGATTTTAGTGAAAAATAATACTCACCTGCAGTGTTAATTTAATATATAAAATAGCTCATTAAAAATACCTGCATTTTAACTCTCTGTAATCTGCTTATGTAATGTAATAAATTAAGTACTTTCCTAGTAATTCATCTAAATGTTGCCAAATAATGCTCCTCTACCAAATCTAATGACTCATTCATATTACCCTGAACACTCCATATGTAATGAAACTTTTTAAGAGAAGTATAATTAAGTATGATTAATTTCAGGCTTATTAATATTTCTGATGGAAAGGTGGAAGGTTTGTGGGGTTTTTTTTTTTTTTTGCAGCTAGCAATCTGAGTCACGGTGGGTCAAGTATGATAGCTAAATCTCAACTCTAGAAGGATAATAGACATCGATACGCAGGTCGTACTGCCTCTTCATTAAAGTTACTAAGCAAATATGAAGAGGCTTCGTTTAAAGACAACTTTTCCAAAGTCATTGTGTTTGTATAGGGCATAATGCACTTAAAATCATCTTATTACTGGAAACTCCCCCTTTTACCGTCTTCTTTAAGCAGTGTAATTCAGGTTGTTGCTCTTCTCTTGGTTTAAAGATGTTTAACAGGCATTGAAGGGTTTTTAGTGGCCTTTCCTACTTGCCCTCCTCTTGTTTCTTTATCTGAAGAGTCATTTTTTCTCTACTACTGCCAATTTGTTTATATCTCTTGCTACTGAAATATATGACACCACAGCCAGCAAAATATTAGAAAACAAAGACTGACAGAGGAAATGATCATCAATCTCCACACTTTACATTACCACCTTTTATGCCCCGCAGCTCTTGCTGTGGAATTGTTAGGAAAGGCAGAGTGAGAACTTTGCTCCTAGGTGTCCTGGGTGGAGAGCCCACAACAGTATCACTTGCAGGTGATTTGCTAGGAGAAGACCAGGTTTCCAGGGGAAAAAGTGAATGATCAAGAAGCCTTCTAATCCCCAGAAGATCAATAGAGCTGGGCAAAAATAGCCAACTGGCAAAGGCAAATCACTTACTTGGTCCTCCTGTATAGGTTTTAATTTTTTTGTGGTGTCATGACCTTGCCAAATTTGATGACATTTGGTTACATTTTCATTTGAAAACTAAGCCTGCAGATAATTTTCCTTTCATCTTGAGAACAAGACCCTGCATTAACTCTAGAAATGGTATTGTCTGCTTAGAATTCCTATCGCATTTTAAACCTGTTTGTGTATGCTATCTTATTACATCTTAGCTGTGTTACATTTTATTTAAAACTTTCATCATGAATATGCATAACCTGCCAACATTATAAGCATATTATTATCCTCCAATTTTATCTCCACTTTTTGCTTAGGTACCTTTTAATACAAAAAAAAAAAGTACTGTAAGCAGATTATTTATTTTCTTACTATGATTTGCTTTCTGAAGAGTTGTAACTTCCAAGCTCCATTCAGCTTTTTTACAATTAAGTGTAAAGTCTTGTTATAGGAAATGGCTTAAACAGTCTCATAATAGAAAATATATTCATGATGGCAAAAACTTCAGTATTTTTCTATAAATAACCCCTAATATGGATTTTTTTTTTGAAATGGAAAGTATGGATGCATCTGATGATGATGTGTCCAAATGTTAATTATGCCTGGCAAAGATTTTATTCTTAAGCATTATATATTTGTGGAGAAGCTAGCTAGTTCTGTTCCACTTACATTACCTGGGCTGATGTCCAAAGAGCTTTTAGTGGGAGCTGCATTGTCATAATTTATGCTACCTGGCAAAAAATATGAACATTGGAATGAAATATACAACCTAAAAAGGAAATTCTTGGAAACGTGTTTCTCTTTTTGATTTTTTTTATTTTTTATTTTTTTTCCCCTCAATGCTTGCAATATATGACAGCTAGAATTTCAGTTTGTTGCTATTTTGGGGCACTTTAAACAATAAAAGGAGAGAGAGAGAGGTTTTGCACCTTCAGTTTTGGAAACAGAATTATAAGACATGCTATATGAGAAAATTGGTTGTAATGAGTATTTGAAGTGAATCTGGACCTGATTTCTGCTTCGTCTGTGTTTCTCACTGAAGTAAATCTGTGCTGAAGCAGTGTGTGCTGCTGAAGCTACACGTTTGAAGTAGATCTGCTTACCAAAAGATCTGTCTTCGTGGGTGGCTTTGCCACAGCATTACTTGTGACTGTCTCTTTGGTTTTTTTTGGTAACAATTGTATTTCAGCACCATCTGTAGTCATTTAAGGGAAATGTATTTAGATCTGTGACCACAATTAGGAAATGGATTCTGTTATTTCAGAAATAGGGACTATTTGGGACAAAGTTTTAACTGCAGCTGCACATGGCTATTTCAGATTTTTGTCCCTATGTCAAATTATTGTTATAATAATCTGTTTTAGTAAAGAAATGTTTAGCATGAAACTGAATGAACAGTATGACAGAAACCTTAAAATGAAATTATTTTTTCAAAAATCACCCAAGTTTTGCATAGTTCTGTCCCTTTTTGTATAAACCAAGTGATGGGAGAGAAATGGAAGGTATTACACAGTTGAAATGGTCTCTTTGCTCAGGGACTGATTTATGATACTTTTTAAAGTGTTTTTACTGATAAAAACCCAATCTGTGTTCATTTTAGGAACTCTGGAAAACATGGATGACAGTTCTAAGCACCTAGTACAAAATTTGGTTGTCTTTCATATTTGGTTCAAAATAAAATGAAATTTAGCCCATTAGTTTTTCTTTCTATTTTTTATTTGTGCCAGAAACCTAACTTTTGCAATCATCTGCCTTTCTGTGGAGCAGGTTGCAACATAAACAAAAGAGCTTCCAAAACGGTAAGAGGCTCTGGATAGCTGATATACGGTAATATTTATTTTATGATCGTTTGGAATATTTCCTAGAGCTGCATACAAGCAACACCAGTTTTCAGTGCTTTTCCTTTGTACTATATAGCTCCAAGTTGGGCAGAAAATTTTCGAAGGCAGTCTCCCAACACTGACTTTGTCTAGCATTTTCTGGGTGAGGGAATCCTTGCTTTTTAAGTTGTTTAGGCTTATCTACAAAAGCAGCTTCTCTGGGATGAAGAGAGCAAGAGGGGTGTGCCCACCTTCTGTGAGAATGAGCTATTCAAAAAGCAGAGGGCAAAGGAATTTAGAAGAGCAGGAAAGGGCATCTTTCAGTAGCTCTCTCTCCTCTGAGGAGATGAAGGTCTCCTTGCAAGTGAATACTTAGATTTGTTTCTTCTCTTCTGTGTTTGAAAGGTTTAATCCTCCCTAAGCAGATGGAAGGTACCTGCTGCATAAAGAGAAATAAAATGAGACAACCCTTCTGCTATTGTAAACTGGCAGCATGCATCACTTAGCGCAAGACTGATGAATTGCTGCTTTAGACTGATCTTACCTTTTTTTCCCCCCTTCCTCTCCTGTAAATTAACCATTCAAAAACATTTGAGACCTCAAATTTTGATAGGAATATTGAGTTTTCACGGCAAAATTTCAGTTTCATGTTTTCAGTAAAACTTGTGATTACTGAGCTGCCCTAAGACTCTGACTCCACAGTGAGCTCTGTGCTGACCGACCACCTCATCCATAAAGATGCTCCTTAGAGACAGACAGATGAGGTATGTTGCAAAGCCAAACCCAGATTACTTGAGGGTGTGACAAAGATGTGGTTGTGGTTCTTTCAGTACTAAGTCATGTTAGTAAATATTTTTGAAGGAAAAACAGATTATCCTACTGTATTTTGCTGATACTGCAACAATAGTCATTTTTAGTGATGTCTTTTGCCTCCACCTAAGTTAATAGATCATCTCTTCATTCATACTGTCACATTATAATTGATTTTTTTTTTAATATGGCATGTGCTTTGAAGCTACTTGGAATGTAACTGAAGTTCCCAAATCTTATTTAAATTATTGCTATTGTTTTGTTGTTGTTTTTATATATATATATATAGAGAGAGAGGTTTAAAGTGTGCCATAAAATCTCAAAAAAAAAAAAATCCTGTTTATTTGGAAGTTTAAAACAGTGTGCCAGGTGCTCTAGGTGTCCCTGCTTGAGCAGAAGGGTTGGACTAGATGATCTCCAGAGGGCCCTTCCCACCTCAACCATTTTGTATGTGTGTATAACAGTTAATTCCATCAGCAGTAGTTCTCTAAGGCTGCTTTGTGAAGCCACGGGCTCATTATAACGTATTCCAAGAAGATGTTATTAAGAAAAATAAGATGTAAGAGTCAAAATGATTCTAGATTGTACTGATGAAATCAGGAGGCAAAATGAATGAAAACATAGGACCAACATAGTAAATTCAAGGCATCCGTTGCTTTGAATATTTTGCTTGGTTCACTTACTCTCGCTCAGGACACTAGAGGGCAATCAATAAAATTAAACAAGGAAAGATCTTCTTAAAGGAAAAGATCAAAAAGAGATGAAAAAATGTTCATTCATTTTAGATAGGAGAGGGGCAAGGAAGAGCAGAGCAAAGCATATCAAACAAATGTGATTCAGAGAAGGTCACTAGAGGCTTCTCATTTAGTGTTTCATGTTGGAAAAGGATGTAAATACAGCCTCAAAGATAAAAGAATGACAAACAATTTATTTAAAAGTAAATTAAGGCTATCAAAATTATTAAAGTTATTAAAAGCAATCTTTTTGCCTCAGGAAGGAAGAGAAAGAAGTATATTGACCATAAGCTGTGATGTATAATGGTAAAATATCCAGCTCTCGCATTTCTGGCAGAAATACTGTGGTGTGAAGACATCAACTTTGGTTGTCCTGGTTTATCAGGACAACTTGGGTGGCATAGCTGGCTGTAATTTGAGTAGAATCAGTAAAAGGATTAGTTCTAAGATGCAGCTGAGGACTCCTATGATGCTAATTGCACAGATGACTTTTGAGGGGTTTCTACTTTAGCAAGTAAAGAAAATTAAAGAAGTCCTACTTACTTCAGTCTTTTGTAGCTAGCTTGTCTTGCTCACCTTTGTAGTTTTCATAGATTAGTTAGAAAAATGCTTAGGGTTCTGGTAGAAGAAGCAGTGCCAGTCCCTGTACTTCTCATAACTTTCATTATTATCTTATTACTTTATTTTTTCAGTTGCACAATTCTGGAACTGGCCATACTGAAGGCAGCTGGTTTGTTGCAGATAAGTCCATCTATTGCGACTACAGGGGCCTAGGCCTTCAGCGAGTATTATTCCCTTGCTTATTTTGGTCTTTATTTGTTTGAACAGTAAAGGGAAACAATACAGAACTATTATACACCAGGGTATATATCTGCCTTCAGCAAATTAAGTGATCTCATCAGTGACAGCCTTGTATCAGCAGTGACAGAGTCAGAGCTTTCTGGAGTGTGAAATTATCTCTGTTGCATTGTTGGAGTTACCCATAAAAAAGCAAGAATAAGGCAACAAGAAAAGGACAACCTTTTATACTATTTTTTCCCAAATACTTAAACAATTTTACTTGTTGCCTTAAGGTCTTCCACTAGTTTTAAATAATCTTTTGGCTTCTGCAAGTTTTTAAGTTTATGTAATAGTGTATTGGCTTGGGATTCAGAGTCTTTCATGTTCTCTGCTCATGCAGTTGCTAATTTGAAAACTGACAGATCGAAGCACAACTTAAGGTGAGGGCGCCTGATAATGAGAAGAAAACAGAGTCACTGTGAAACTTGGTGGTGTTACTGCTTTTCATTTTCTTCGTGTTGAATATCTGTTCCTCTAAATCAGTTCTTTCAGTTGATGGTATTTTAGGCTTTGTTCAGTGGTGTCTCTTTCTAAGAGGAGCAATACAGGAACCTGCTTTGAAACTTCTGCAGGTTTCTGAAGTTTTACTCTGCCATCAGCATTCTGGTCAGCACTTTCTGATGTATGGTAGTTTAAATGACTGAGGTACGTGGATTTCATAACACATGCCTCTGTTGTTCCTTTTTATGAGCCACTCTTTCCTATACTTTATTCCTTTAGTTTAAGGAATTCATTATTATGTCATGTTTTTCATACTAAATCTTGAAGTTATTTAGTTTCCAAACAGACTTCATTTGTTATACCGAACTAACTTTTCTTTTTTCATGGGAAAGTTGTTGATTATTTGGGATGCAAAAGAAAAGCCCCTTTGGCTTTGTAAACTTTCCAAGCCCCTACGCTGGCTCACTGCCCAGTAGACACTTGTTTTCCTTTCCTTTCAGAGTGGAAAGTATGCTGACCAATTACAGGGGAGTGCAAATCTCAATATTCTCAATTTCAGGGCGTCGGTGCTCTCAATTTGACATTCTTACAGATAGCTTTGTGGTTTGGTTGCTTTTCCTTTTTTTAGGGTTGAGTGATGGAAGAGGCACAATATTCTCTCTTCAGGACATACACTGATTGCTTAAAGACTGCAATTTAGTGGTATATGGGACCAGATTAAGCCTTACCTTAATATTCCAGCTTTTATTCTTGACTTTGTATTTTTTTCATCATAAAATATCATTAGCAACTAATTTCTACTGTACTTCTAATAAATTAAATGTTGAAATTATTTGAGGTGATCGGTGACCTATGGACAAAATGTAAAGGTAGCTTTAAAAAATTGAACTCAATTAGCTGATGGTTTATTACTTTTTCCAAATATCAAGAATTTTATCAATTAATTCAAGCTTAGCATTCTGCTTTGGAGTTAATTTCAAAGTCCAGTGACACTGCGGGTAAAATCCTAAAGTTAGCAACACGAACTACATTTTAATGCAAAAATTAGATTCCAGACACACAAACTGGAACACAGGTTGAAACTCTGTAAGCTGGAACTTTTCAGCTGAACTCTGTAAAACAATAATGATAAAGACAGTCAATGCAAAAAGTTCATACTGCAAGCCTCAAGAAATTCTCTTTGTGTTTCTGCCATGCTTTTTGTTTCCTAAGGAACTGTATTTCCCATTCCAAATACCTGATTTTAATTTCCAGTCATGTTGTTATCTGTAAGTTTTATAAGCTTTGTATTTGCTCAGATTTGCATGTGTGTTATTTTTGGTGACTTCTTTTCGATTAAAGGAAAACTCATTAATGCCGACAGTTAAATTTATTGCTGTCAAGTATAAAAAGTCTTCTCAGAAAAATCCAGCTACTACTGTTTTATTATCCC
This sequence comes from Nothocercus nigrocapillus, assembly GCA_013398345.1. Lineage (NCBI taxonomy): Eukaryota > Metazoa > Chordata > Aves > Tinamiformes > Tinamidae > Nothocercus > Nothocercus nigrocapillus. Next base: position 649,227 of record WBNA01000156.1, on the reverse strand, counting down.
ATTGACTTCATTTTTGCTTTTAATCTATGCATAAAGGCTGCTGTGGCTATTGTGCAGTTATTAAATTTAATGAAATGGTGGTTTTGACTTCTGTTGCTACTGAGCTGTACTTAAGCTGGTTGAACACAGTATGTTATCTTTCTGAAGTGTTTTCTGTTACAAGGCCTGGATTTCCATTGGCACCACTTCAAGCATATGACATGTTTGTCTAGTTTGTTGTCTGTTTTATTAGAAGTATGGAGAGGATAAACACTTTTTCTATCTCTATATGTTTACTGATGACAAAGAAGAGCCATACTCTGGGAATTGTCAGACCTGAAAAAGGAAATCTTACCCTTTCTAACAGCAGGGTGGTTGTCAGATGGTGTGAAGAGGTCACTACGGTAGTTGGTGATTTTTTGAAACAAGAAATATTTAGACATGGTTTGTAGCCTTATGTATCAGTGATATCACCTGTTTCTAGAGAACTCTTACTTCTCTGCTACTGTTAACATTGTGCTCTATTTGCTCTCTAGGCAAAAAAGTGCCAGCTGCAAATGTCGTTATTTGAACTTCTGTCAGAGGTGGGGGGAGAGAGGAAAAGGCTTGGAAAGGTGTTGAATAGACAGTGGAGAAAGGAAGAAACAAAAATAGAAATATGTAGGCTGTCAAGTTATTCTGTAAAAGCTAAAGAATTAGCAGCCCATACTTGTTGCAGCTTTTCTTGCATACGGATGGCTACAAAAGTCTGACATAGTCATTGTCCTCACTGACAGTGGTAAAAGAGCAGGTAAATGGTCCTTACAGCATTGAGATTAAAAGGGAAAAGGTAATTCATTAGCAAGAGTCTTTGACTCCTTTCAAGCCCAAAGTGGAAGTACTCCTCAGGTCCTCTAGTATTTGCGTAAGAGCAGGCATTGCGGAGTGGAGTAGGAGAGCCCTGCTAGGGACTCACGATCCCTAAGCTCAAGCGTTCTGCCCCGCAGGATTTGCCAGCATCTTCCCTGTTCTCAGGGCAGGGCACACAGGGATGTTTCTTTACTCACTGTCTAATTAGCTTTAGTTAAAAGCCTAGCAATTAAAACATGTTTCTCTCTGATCATAAAAGAGTGTTAAAAATTGGCTCTCAGCCAACCAAGCTGCTTTAACACTGATCTGAGTAATTTGCTCTCATTAATAGTGTCAAGCAACAGCCAGTGAGGCTTTGCCTCATAAATGTGATGTTTATTGAAGTTCACAGCACCCTCTAGTTCAACAGCTGGGTAATGGCTCCAGGGAAGAGTTAAAAAATGATCTTTTAGCTTGGTTATACATCAAGAACATAGTTCCTCACAACTAGCCAGCAATGTGAGTACATTGGTCAAAATATGCTTTCTAAAAATAACAAGTTACAGAATGTGGGACTTAGCCCTCCACTCTGCATTGCTAAAATAGAGCATGTATAATAGCCCTATGGAGTTTTTGGACATGAATAGCGTATTATTCCATTCAGAGATGATTCTTAAAGCTTCAGTTCTCCCAAATTGTGGTGTTATGCAGTGCGCTCTTACTTTGTTCGAGAGATTTGGGCCACTGAAGTTGCTCAGTTCCTTGGCCACCAGATGTTTCTCCCAGGCATGCGGCAAGTGGTGTGGAGCCTGGCCCTGTCTGCGCTGTCAGAGCTGGCTGGATTTGCTTAAGACTGCCTCCACTTGCATCACATTTTGTCTGCAAAGTAAAGTTGTGTATTAGCAGCTTTAATTTGCGTATTACAAGCTGATTGAAACCCTATGTACAGTTACATTCAAATTGTATTAATGCTAATGCTAATTAATTAAAGTAGTCCTATGCTGTACTTTGACCCTTCAGAATTATTTGATTGTTAACTTCTTAATTCCTCAGCAGTTATACTTTATACCTATCCTAATATCAGTAGTTATTTGCTTCTCCATTTTTTGTCTCTAATTTATTTTGTCTTAAAAATTTTGTATATCACCAGCTAGGAGAGGGGCTGTTCCTGTATGTGACTGTATCTCCTTTTTTTTTTTTTTCCTTCTTTCTTTCTTTCTTTCTTTCTTTCTTCCAATTATATTGGTTATTTCCTGCTTTTTCTCTGGGCTGTCTAGAAGGACCTGTCTGTCTCTTGTGGAATTTTACTCAATATGACCTTGTAAAACCTGACTTATCCCCTGACCAAGGGCCTTGGAGATACAAGTCCATCCAAGATAGATGCAATTCAGACAGGAAAATAAATAAATAAAATCAGTCACAAACTGTCATGTTTACTGACTGGGGAGAAAGAGAAGGAGGACTTAGCAATCAAAAAACTTATTCCTCCATCTCTTCTTACTTGTCAAAAACGAAACTATATGAAACTATAGCAATACAAATATAATCATGCACCCAGTTTCTTATTATAGAAAATACAGTGAAATCTCTTGTTCATCTGTTGCTTATAAGAAAACAGGATATGGTCAAACAGTCTTTTTGCTTTTCTGTGCTGCAGCAACCATAGATAGAAAGAGCACCTCATCTAAAGTAAAAAGCATTTCTTCTTTTCAGGTGTATTTTATTTCCTCACTTATTTCCAAATGAGATAAAACTTCCTTCAGTTGATTTAGTTTAGGAGAAGGAACAGCTACCAGAAGTCATTCTACTAAGAAAGATTTAACTTTAACTGGAACAATATATCCTTTTTGTGAGCCAGTAAATACACAGGCAAATAAAGCAGTGATCTGTGGATTGATCTTCAAAACACAAATAGGTGGTACTCACGTTGACTTCAATTATTCAGTCAGCATTTTCTTTGTGATGGCTTTAGTTGAGACACATTCCATCTTCAAGACAAATTTGCCTTAACATATAATTGAGGCAAAACCTTTCATTGTGTACAGAAGGATTCACTTGTGTTAGACTAGTAAACATAAGAAGAAGTTCTAGTGACTGAACAGAATTGGTAATAGAATGTGTGAGCTGGAGAAACAGATCTAGTCTCCCCTCAAGATGGAAGGGGAAGCCTTCTTGAGCCAGTTTGGTAGTTGGTTCTCGACTAGGAAAATCTGTAAAATAGTTCACAAAATCTTCTGTAACCATTCTGTCAGAAATGTGAAGTTGTCATTCTCTCTTCCCTGACTTCAAATTAATTTCAAGATTTGCTTATATGTTCTGAAGACTGTAGAAACTAGAGTTTTGTCAAGACCACCAGTATTTCTATAATTTCTCTTAAACACTGACAATATCCACTCCTTAGATTTTCTTGGATCTGTGTTATTGTGGATGACTCTTGGTGATAATTTTCTTAATATTGGAAAAAAAAAAATAGGGAAGAAAGAGTCCTAATGAAGTGATACCTTGGTATTCAAAACAAAGATTGCCTTCAAACAGGATCATCTCTCCTAGCGTGGATTGCTTAACTTAGGGCTGTCCTGTGCAAACTTTCACGTAGAGCTCGTAGAAAATGACAGTAGACCAAATGTTTTATGTAATGGTAATTCCCTAATTTCTGCTTTTTTTTTCAACTGACTTGCTCAATTATTTGTGTTCTGCTTACTCAATAGACATTCCTTATAGTGAGCTGTCTGCTAAGACAAGTGACAATTTTCCAGGTTCGATCAGCATGACCCACTGGGTTTAATTTTACTGGCATGAGTGTGGTGGTGGTGCAAATTAGGGCTAAGAAAGAATAACTCGAAATATTCTGCTTTGAAGATCTTGGAGACTGGATGGTTATTTTACCTCCTCAGGTCAAATTCTGACCCATGTGCACAATGGAAAAGATCTTCAGTTTGTGTATCTTTCCTTCAGTAAAAACGCAGCAATAGAACAGTTGCTTCTGATGTATGAGGGGTGTGTATGTGTGTGTGTGAATTTATTTACACAGTGCCAGTGTGATGATTTTCTACTAAAATTATGGATTGTAAGTCCTCCTGAAATACATGTACTGTTCAGGTGAACTGAATGTCTTCATAATTACGTGTTAAGTATTATCTTTGAATGGCAAGGACTGCTTAAAACATATTCCATTTGTAAACAATGGTCACAGCCGGGGCTGTGAACAAATTGTTTCTTAGCTTATTTTTAAGCAGCTGAAACAGTAGCAGGGTAAATAAGTTGTGATAACCTGAATTCAGATTTCTTGAACATATTCATTTGGCCTGTTGTTTTCCACAACCTCATATCACATTAGGATAAAGTCATTCACTGTTGTCTCAGGAGAAATACAATCCTGTTGGGTTGAGGTAGGTAATTAACTGTCCTTGCACCATTCTAATGCATTTCTTAGTCCCACAAAGCACTGTGACTGTAAAAAACATCTATTCAACTTGCATTTTCTCGAGAAGAAACTGTTTAGCCTCTTTGATTATTACAAATAATTCATATTAACTTTCTTGAAACAAGGTGCAAACAATCTCAATTTGGTTGTGTGAGGGTTATTTTGGGAAATACATATATGTATTTGCATTAGAACAACAGTTACCCACTGTATTAGTGCAGGGTGTACTACTGTACTATAATATCTGTGCTCTAGGCAGTCTGTGCTATTCTGTAGCCTGGGAAAGTAGAAAAAATGACCCCTGCTATCCCATATGCTCTAAGGAAATCAAATAAGCTGTCAGGTTTCTGCCAAAATCTAGAGGACGTTTGTGTGGTGCTGCAAAGAGATTGCAGAGGATCAAAGGAAAATATGGAGTAATTCCTAATCTCCTTTTCCCAGGAGCACCCAAGCTTTACTTAAATAAATAAAAAATATATATATACACACACACACACACATGTGTGTGTATATATATTATTAAAATCCTCCTCTTAATGCACTAAAATTCCAGGAAGGTGGAAGGAGACTTCAAAAACTCTTGATTCTATTTTATAATGATATATTTTTTTAAATACATTACTACAAAGCATATACCTTATATAGTATTGTTTCAAAATATATTCGAAAGTGTGATGGTAGTTTTTGATGTTCTATTGAAATTCATAGTGATTTTGATCAAATTGTTCATTGGTCAGAATTTTTCAGTGGAAGATACTTGCCATTTGAAAATTTGCCATTTGACTGTGTTTTTACTGAAACCAAATTTGGATTTTTCCATGAAAAGAAACATTTTAAATAACAACTTCCCTGAATATTCTGAACAATTTTTTTGAACTATGCCATAGAGGGCTGTACTTAAGCACTATGAAGTTTACTAGAATTGTTCAAGAAGCTATAGGAAAAGAAAATCTTTTCCTAATAAGTGATGCACGATCATTACTTTGTGGTCATAACAGTAAAGACATAGATTTGTATTTTCATGGTCTCCTTTACACAGACTTGGGCAGATGCAAGCTAGCTGTGCTGTTCTTATGTCTGAGCAGCTGATTTAGCAGGGCACAGTGTCCAAATGGTTATGTCATGTCAGGATTTGGTCATTGAAGGGAGAAAATCCACTCAGCATGTAGTTCTGGTCATTGATAATGTTTGTAAGATGTGTGCATTCCTCCGTGTCTCTGTCCTTGGATATTTCCATCAGTGTCTCATCCAGACTGCTTGATTTTCAAAAGAGAGGATCTGGTATTCCTAGGAACTGGGATATTATTTTCTGGAAGAAATTAATACATCACCTGTCTTAAGAATAAAAAAAAAATCATCTTTCTAGTTCTAGTTCTGAAAATCAAAAAATAGCATCTAGAATATTAATGCCCATACTTATGTCATCTTCCATTCAGACTTTGATTTAATGACATCATTTGTTATAGCCATCTGTGCTGTCAGTCCTATTTCTTTTGCTAAACAGTATGTTTTTTGTAATAAAACATTTTTGAACTCCTTTTCTTTCCTATCAGTATCCATAAATCACAAATTCAAGTCCACTGTGCTATGCTTTTTTTTCCCACTTTTTCCCTACCATATATCTTGGAATTATTTTCTTTCTTTTAAGCTATTTCCCCTTAGTCTTCAGGCAAATGGTTTTACACATGTAATGTTTACTTATGTGTCCTCTTACCTACAAATAGCAGGGTTTTGTTGATTATTATAATATTAAAGCAATAGGATTAATGGTCAATTAATGCTTAATTGAATATTTTCTAACTTGTAATTTCTAGCTGTCATTTGCAATGGTCTTTAGCTCACCTCATAAAATTTAATAGGACTTTGTACTTAGTTTCTTGAGACATCAAGTAAATGTTTCACATGTACTGACAACTTAATTCATTTCTATTAGACAATTAATATGGGTATTTTGGAGTTGGTTCATCCATCCAGTTGCTGATGAGTATCACATCTGAACTTGCTAGGTGAAAAAAGAATGTGGTAGCAAGTACAATTTTATATAGCATCTTGTTAAGTATTTTTCTTTTTTTAAAAATAGTTCCTTATTTCATTATTATTACTCATATGCTCATATGCATTACTCAAGTTTGAACACATGCTTAAGGGATTTTAGCTGGTTGGTATCTCAGATACTTACTCTTCACTTGGAAAGATCAGTCATGAATGGGAAGCTCTTGTGAAGACACTGTGTTGCATCTCCTGTCTCCTGACACAGGCAGTCTTGCAGAGAACCAGTTTTGTGTTTGTGTGTGCCATGAAGATGTTGCCTATAAGAGATGTTCTGAATTCTGCCTATTAGTTGAAGTTGCTTCCCTGTTAAAGAAAGAACAAGTAGTGAATAACTTGATGAATATCAGCCATCTGTGGTGAGTCTCACCTGAGGAGATTGCATAGGATTTCTCTTCCCAGAGAAGCTGTGACACATGCTTTATTAATATTGCATTATGACTTTCAACATTACAGTATAGAAAATATTTCCTGCCATAATCCTTTCCTGAACAAGCATCTTTGAAATTGCATGATGTTGGACTTTGAATTTACTTTGATTTTTGCAATTTTAAGATGGTAACTTTCCTTTTTCTTGACATGGGTTTTTTTTAACTGAATTTTTATTAACAAATAATGAGGCATTGGTTTGTGCAAAACTAATATGTAGACAGAGCCATAATAATGACCTGACTGAGGAGATCACAAGAAAGGTACATTTCAGTCTGGCCTAATAAAGGGACTCGTTCATTCAGAACTGAAAACAGGAAATAAGTATAGATGTGAGGGATATTTCTTTGTAGTGGCATTCGGTATTAATCATTCACATTCTATAGATACATAGGAGTTTCCCACTGTTCTAGCTACTGTACAAATAGTGAACAACAGGTGGTTTACTAGCTAATATTTTAAGGTGTGTGAACTGAAGTGCCTGATTTAAGCTGAAAAAGCTTCGCTCCTCCTCACACCTGAGTAAGATAATAGGCTGGGTTGTGTGGGGAGCATTCAGTGCTCCCAGTGTGCTGGAGAGCCGGAGCGTGGCAGAGAGCTGCCGCTGTCCTCTGCCTTCCAGGAGCCACCAGCGCTTGGTAAACGGTCGCCCCTCAGTCTCCGCCGAGCCACGTGCACAGCACTAGGGCTGCCACGCAGGAGCAGATTGGCAGTTTTCAGGGGGGCTATTGCTTGTCGTGAGAACATTTCAGGAGCTCACTGAACTTGGAGACTGGGTGGCAGCTGAAGGCAGCTGAGGCTTATGGAGCACTTCCCAAATGACTCTCCCCCTCCCTGTATCTCCCAAGGGAGCCTCTTTCTCCAAGATGAAATCAGACATTCTGGCGTTCGGGCAACACCTCCTGCCTCTCCAAACACACACCTGCTTGGCTGCTGGCCGCTGGGGTTCCAACTGTGAGTTGCGGAGGAAGTGCTCAGCCCCGGGGAGTGCAACCCTCACAGGGGCTGCCAGCAATGCTTTGATGCCTTTTTTTTTTTTTTTTTTAAAAAAAAAAACAAAAAACTACTTTGTCTGGAAAAACAATTTACTGCTCACCTAATGTGTATTGCCTTGGGGTGTGTGGTTTAGACCTTAGCAGTGGGCAGACAAGAGATCACCGAAATGACAGCGGGGGCAAGGAGCCGAGCGCCCCGCTCGGCGGTGGGTAGCGCGCAGTGAGCTGAGGGGCCACACGGAAGCAGCTTTGGCACCGCAGCGGTGGGGGACGTGGGGGGGGGGAGCTGTTTGGCGGGCCTGCCATTGAACGCTTCATCGCGAGCAGCTTGGCCTTCCCAGAGCTGGCAGCAGCTCGCGGTGTCCTCAGTTGCCACCTCTCTGTTACTCATCCTCTCAAACCGCTTTTCTGAGAGCGTGTTGTGCAACTCCCGGTGCTGCTCCTTATGTCATAGTCTGAGCATCTCCTGTATCCCGTACCTTCTGGTTTTATTCCCCTGCCATACCTTACAGCAGGACCTGGTCTCAGAGGCTGCGAGAAGCTGTGCTAATAAAATCCAGGATGACTCATAGAAGATAACTTAGGTTCCATTCCCGGGAGAATTATAACTAGTGGTTCCCAGGCCAAGTCCCCAGTAGCAAAAATAACTTTCAATCCTGTTTCTCCTTTGTTGTTGTAAGGGAAGTACCGCCGGGAACACAGCTTTCTTAGGGATCAGTAGAAACTCCAATAAATAGGCAATTCTACCTTGTTTTTGGCTGCTTATCTGAAATTGAGTCCCATTTTGTTTCATTTAAATTGAGAACTGGAAATGATTATATAGTGCTCTGTCAGTGTATTTACGGATGTTGTTAACTTCAACATTTTGAGGGGTTTTAGATGAGTCTCTATGGGAAACAAGACTCTGACTTCCTCCTAAGATACTTACACGCATGCTGAATTTCTTGAATTGTGCAAATTATAAACATTTCTTCAGTGCTTTGCTTTTTCTTGCATTTGTTAAGACAAAGGGTAGATATTTTCTTTGTGTGCTAATTTATGCTTCAGTGTTTATGTAAACCTACCATGAAAATTATTTTGGAATCTGTTTTTAGAAACCTTATGTTGATACTACTTACATATTTGTGTGTGTGTATGTATATATGTTATTTTATATATGTGTGTATGTGCATAAAAATATAAAAATCTGGTACTGGTGTGTGTGTATTCATGTACTACCACAATTATGTATATTATATGTATATGCAAATGCATTTGGAAATAAAAGAGTAGCAGAGAAGCAAAATGAAAGAACAAAGAAATAGCATATTTTTAGTCAAAGTAGAAATGCAATTTTAAAATTAAACCCAACTGATAAAATAATGCTTTTTACCCCTCAGAGCATAGGCTTCTCTTAAAGCCTGAACAGTTCTCAATCTTTTTGTAAAAAAAAACTCACACTGATGTCATCCTGAACAAGAATTAAACCCATAATATTTAAGCTTTTTATAGAAAAGATAAGGAATAAAATACATATAAGTATATTTGACTCCCTTTTTCCTGATAAAATATCTAGGCTCTTAGTGTTGCAAGAGTGACATCCAGTGACTAAGCCACTTCTAGACTGCATTTGAAGTGGATTGTCATTGATGGAAAATGAGGCTCACTTACTAAAGTCTTTAGTGAAGTAATAGACTATCCGAGAGGATAAATAGTCCGTGTCAGAGAATGTAAAACATTCCCCTGCTATCTGAAAGGGCCATTGTCTCTTCATTCTAATTTCAGTCTTTGGACAGCGTTCAAGATATCCATGTACAAGAACAAGAAGTTACAAGAAAAAATAAGAGAATAGTAGTATGTTATACAGACAGGTTTTCAAGAGCCAGCTGCAGGGTTCTGATCATCTTCTTGCTGAGTATCTCGGACCCTCATATTTTTTTGGGTGATTTTTAAATATTAAATGCTTTAAAGACCACAATGCAAGTAATACATTAGATAAGATATAAAATAATAATAGACATTTGCAAAAGGCATTTAAAGGTGTCTCTCCTGTCTTAGAACCTACAGGGGGTCTTGAAGTTGCTTGTCATGCACGTGCAGATGACCTCAACGAGAGAGGCTGAGGTGGAAAAGACTCTTTGGAGCTTTTGCCTTGTGCGTTGACAAGGGACTGCCAGCTCATAGTCTTGCTTTTAAGCTTAGCAGGGCCCTGCTGACAGGGTTGGTTGTATTTTTCCTCTAAGGTTGCTACTTAGCTCCCCCTTTGAATGCCCCCTTAGCTCCCTTTGAATGCTTGTGAGCATTTAAAAATACTCAGAATTTTTTGATCTGTTTAAGCACTGAGTGTTAAGTTGTGATTTAGTTTGCTGAATTGAGGAGACAGGAAGTTCTTGCCTCTAGGAAGGTTTTAAGAACCAAGCAGTGGAAAAAACAAAGTGGCATCACTAGGTGGCAACAAAACATCACAAACTCTGCTGTTAAAGGACAACGCAGCCTCTGTTGCTGCTTCTGAGGTGTGACTGTAATGATCTTAAGGAGAGCCTGGGTGAGCTTTTGTGTTTTTTCCCAGTTACACAGTAAATCTTATCTCAGAGATAATGGAGTTCCAAAATTATATGTAATGTATATACGAGCCCTTCTCTCCTGTCCCCTTCCTCCCCACCCCTCCCAAAAAATAAAACAAAACCAAAAACTTTGCTTGTATTTCTGAGCTGGCTCATCCCCATTTTGGGACATCTGAATGTGATTTTCTTTCTTCAGCTTTATGCATGTGGCACTGAGGTTGAATAGAGCAGGTGTCCTGTTAAAGCTTTTGCTATTAAGATTGTTACACTGACATCCTATCGGCAAACTCAGTAGCCACGCCGGTGCTCCGGCTTATTGCTGATGGAAAAAGTGGATGTATCATCAGAAAGAGCTCCCCAATGAGAGCTGCCTTTTAAGAATCTGGAACTGAAGCATCTTTCTTGTTGTCAGACATCAGCTGCTATGTCTTGCCAAACAGTGTCTGTTCATTCATCAAGCTTTTAATGATGCTGATCTCTCTCATGAAGCTCCCCACCATTTGTTTCATTCACTGGTCTCCCAGCTTGTAGTGTGGTATCAGAAGGTGAAACATGAATTATTCCAACTTTGAGCTCTCCACAGCCAAAACTCTTTTGAGTAGGATTTTCTGGGATTTGTACAAGACCTTTTATTATTAGTCTTATTATTACATCTGTTTTATCTTTCTTTATTTCTGTTTGCATCTGTTTACTGAGTTACAGAGGTCATAAAACACATAGAGCTGCAAATCAAATATATTTTGATAGAAATGCAGTGTAAGCTGCCTTTTATACTAATGAATCATATAAATGCCCTCCAGATTTTCATTTAACTGTTAAACTCAAGCTATTTCAAAATAGGCCAGCAGGGTGCAGCTGGCAAAGCAGACCAGAATATTAGGTTTGTACGGTATGTTCCTCATGTCAATGTCATCTGTAGAAACCCGGCAGGGGCAAAACAAACAAAACCCCCAAAACAAGCAAACAACAACAACAACACAACAACAACAAAAAACCCCACAAAAACAGGTAGCTAGCCTGTTGTTTGTAGCTGCCGTAAATGGTCTTTTCTGACGCCCATTCAATGGAGTGTGCAGTTTCTACTCTTGCTTATCCAATCTCCTGTTCCATCTATGGATGGAGTCCATTCATAGGTGAGTTGGATTGTCTGCTCCTACTAAACGCCCCGAACAGTTTTGTTGCCACCTTCAGTCTGCTTCCAGTCTGTTGGGTTATAGTGATGATGCAAACGAATCCAGCGATAGTCTTTTCTGTTACTAAGGAGGACTCAGACTGTGAAGTTAGGAGGACTGAATGTGGAAACAAGAGAGACGTTAGCAGAAAAGAAAGCAATACCCTCATGTAGTTGTTTCTGAGCTGAGGCTACTTATTCTTAACTGGGTCAGTAGGCAAATGGATTTAACTACCCTTAAGGGGACTAAGTTAAATCTCTTTGCCTACTTGCCCCAGCTGATCACTGATTTGTTCTGAAATGTGTTACAGTCGGATTGTACTCATGCAATCAGGAGCAGCAGAGAGGAGGTCACAGAAGCTGCCAGCAGCACGTGGGAGGCCTTGCTGAAAGTTAACCTGGTACGTGCTTATGCGAAGCTTTCAATCTGTTTGAGTATGACAACAAGCAGATGACTTTCCATCTTCCCTGAAGGTGATTTAGTTTACTCATTTAATTGCCCAGAAATGACTACTTGAGGGATCCTTGTGATTACTAATAGCTACTAGCTGCATGTAAGGAACTGATGTTCACCTGCTCCTTCTGTCGCTCTTGTTACTGCCCTGAACCTGATTACAAATTCCCATCTTGTAGTGTCTAGGAATAAGATCTGATCTACTACCTGGACATGCCAAGATAATGGGTAGCGACTCAGGGTCCTCATTCATTTTTTCAGTCATGGGACTGTGTGATGCTTTAGTTGAGTACATAGACTAGTGTGTTTCACGAATAGATGGTATGGTCTAGCTCAAGGCAGAGTTGTCTTTGGGGAAAAAAAAAAAAAAATCCCTAGGAAACGAGCTGAATGAAGCAAAGACTTAGACTGAATAGGTCGTGAACATGTTTGTTTTAGGAAAAAAAAAAAAAGCCTCTATTAAATAGCAAAGTTGGCAGTGTGTGTAAAACAGGGGGGCTGTAACACTGTCTCCCCTGCTTTCGAATTTAAAATCTCATTTATGGCTAATGCTATTTAGAGAGAGTTACACTAAACTGCAGGCAGATGTGAAAACTTTGGACAGGAAGCTTCCCTGCTGAAGCAGATCCCTGACTCTCACCCAGGGCGAGCGCGCAGTGCAAAGCGAGAGCAGCGAGCGGCCGCTCGCTGTGCGGGCTGCAGGAAGATCAGGTTGCAGTCCTGCCCCGCAGCCCTGCACTGCACCCCGCGCCTTATCTGCAGCGGGGCCGGGCGCAGGAGAATCCTGCTCAGTGCTGCTGCAGGAATTCTCCTCTTCTTTTCCCAAGGACAGTTTCTAGGAGCGTGGTGAGTACTTCGTAACAGACCTCCAATTTTACGTGAGTAGTATTTATTTCTTTAGCAGTCAGAAAGGGATTTCTACTGCTATGTTTTCTTTGCCATGTTAGGTGCAGTAGGCAGATGCTTGAATTCAAAACGCAGCACTAAATGCTGCAAAAAGAGTTTTTTGTTGTTGTTTTTTTTTCCCCTCCCCCCGTAAACTATGAAACGATAGTGAAATGCATGAAACTTTACTGTTAGTAATAGAGTTGCTGTTTGGCTCTGAGGTAGCTTAAGCAGTTTGAAAGAAAACCACCCAAAAAGTGAGCCTGCTGATTTGGGTCAGTCAGCTGGAGCTGGCAAAAGCTCTCATTTTTCAAAACACCATGTCCATGGCAGTATCGTGGAGAGAAGCCTGGTTCAGGTAGAATCTTCTGCCAGGATTTGCAAATCTAAAGCATATACCGCTTGAAGTGATTGATATTTTGAGAAGTACCACAACATTTTAGGTGAACCAGGTTAATCTGATGCTAGCACAAAGCAGATTCACTCAGGATGTTTACTAAAGTTTTGAGGAAGCTGAGAATATGTGAAGAGGTAGTGAGTGAGACTTACAGAACTTGGTGCCAATGTGAAATGAAGAAATAAGCAGAAAATCAACTGTGTGGCTTGTTTGTTTGGTTGTTTTATGTAATATTTTACTTGTAAGAATCAGCCTTAGTTTCATATTTTGCTTGTAAGAATCAGCCTTAGTTTCAATTTTAGTAACTGTGATACTGTAAACAGTGATACTAGTCTGCACTTAAAACCTGTAGCTGAAAATCAGATGACTGAAGTACAGCTTAAATAAGGAGCAAGAGGTACAAAGCAATGGGAAAAGTGGGGAATAGGGAGAACAATAACAATGGGACAGAGGGAGTATGTGAAAGGTCGATGTGACTCAGTGCTCTTAGAAATTAGTCATCAAAATGCTTCATGGAAAACATGTAAAGATATAAACCTTCCTTCCTGAATCTCATATGGACAGATGTAAAGACAGGAAGCCCAGCTGCCGGTTGCTTTTCTCTTTGTAATCCTCATTTCTTTAACTGAGAGAGCCTGCAGTTCTCTGTGAAAGTAGAAAATTATATACATGTCCACCGTAAATTAAATTGAGTTATGGTCTAAATTAAACTTAAGAGCTGCAGTCATTAAGCAGTTTACTTTGTGCATAATGCTTGCAGTTGGAGCAGTGGTGAGGAGCTGAAGATGACTAGAACAGTCTGCTCTGGCCTCGCTTCCTGTGCAATATGTCCCCTGTGAAACGGGACATAGGAGGTTATGGCAAATCCATAATTTAGGCTAGATCATCCCCTGCTTTAAATTGAAATTAACTAACCTCTATGTGTATCGCTACACTGTGTATTCTTGTAATCTGAACTGATTTTATATCTCAGTTGTCAGTGTAGTTTATGACCTCTGAAGTCCATCAGTGTATTAGTGCAGTCCTCACTTACTGAGTTGCTTGTGGAAACTCACTTGTAACTCATCTAGCTAATCCTCTAAATGCAAAATAACATACTGGCAACTACAGTTTTATGATCTTAACTGAGGACACTTTGAAGAATTTATTTTACTGAATTTATCCTTAATCTCATCTGGGAGTTAATATCAAAAGCCTGCTGGTCAAAACTTGTTAATGTTTTCATGGTTGAGTGTCAGGCTGAGAGGGGGATGAGACATGTGCAGAAAGGAGGCAGAATTTTTGACAGAAAGGAAATTTTAAGAGATCAAGGAAAAGGTGGTTCAAATGTACAGTAGTGCAGCCAGTGGTTGCAAAGATATAAAGGAACAAGGTTCTGAACAGGCTGCCAGAGAGGATACCTGAGGCATTTAGATAATTTAAAACCTTACCTCAAGGTTGACCGGAGTAAAGTCAGTGTAGGAGAATTCCTGGATTCAAGATTTAGCTTTGAGGGCTGTTTATGTGATTTGTTTGTTTGTTTGTTTGTTTTTCAATACCTGTTTTGTGTTAAATGGGGAAACTCTTGGAACAAGCACTAGCCTGCAATTTGATGGGTGCCTATTTTTTCCGCTACTTTTATGCTGCTTTCTTGTCTCTGTGGATCTTGAATTTCTTTCAGCACAGAGAGAACACAAGCTGCTCTTAGTAATACTTGTTCGCAGACATGGAGTGAGGATAGTTTCTGGAAATACGAATAATGAAACCTTTCAGGCCAAAATAGAAATTAGCTTGTGTCTCATTCTGGGAAGCTGTTCTCATACTCTCTTTTATCAATGATGCTAACAGCACGTCCTCCTTTTCTGCGTTTCAAAATGAAGTAGTAGCTGAAGTGGTTTTTGCTGGTGTGCGTTCAGTGTGTTCTGAGAACATCGCCCAAGCGAGTCAGGGCGGGTGCAAGAAATGAGGCAGGAAATTGTAGCGTAAGAAAGCATAACACTGGGAGAGCTTAGGGGTTTCAAGAATTAGATGACCCTTAGGTATTGTAGTTACTGTCCTGAAGTCTTAAAGGAAAAGTTCTAAGGAAATCGGAACCGGATAGGTGTTCTATGAACAGGGATCTGGATATCTAAGGCTCTTCCTTACGCTTAAACCAGGAAAACAGTAAAGAGGCAGCATTGCTCTCCTAATAAAAGCACAAATTACCCACTGCCATGTGTTTCCTATGAAATTCTGTGTACTTCTCAATAGATGATGGAACAGAGTATGCCTGGGGACTGCATGAAGCAAAACCATATGGAGAGTTGTGTGATTCCTTTCCTGACAGTTATTTCACAGAAAAAGAAGTACTATTTTTAGTTGTCTTAATTTTCTCTTGTGCCTTCTTTTTCCTTAACTATTTCCTGTTGCTGTCAATACAGTTCATTTTTCATTTTTAATGCTACTGCCACCTTCCCTGATGTGTGCCATATATGACTGACTATACCCCTGAAGTTACCTGGTTAACTTTATTTGCTATCAAATAAAACAGAACAAAACTAGGCATTTGAACATGCTTGTGATATGATCTGGAGCCAAGAAAGTTGAAGGATCTTGTTCCAGAAAACAAATTGTCCCAGAAGAACTAATTTTCATATAATTATATTGAGAATAGCAATCACAGCAAATAGATTAGAAATACAAACATTATGTCAAGGAAATACTTAGCTGATAAGTTTGTATGAACTTAACAAAAAGGCCTGCAGAAGTTTATTAGCATTTTCTGTAAACATTTGTACTTCCTCTTTGGCTGAAAAACAATCTTTTCCCTCTGTAGTTGGCAGCCTCTAGCATAATGAAGTTCTGGCCCGTAACTTGAACTTTCATCTATCAGAGAAACATCATTTGGAAAACAGCAAGAGACAGAAAGGTGGAGGGGAAAGATGAGGCTGAGGTTCTCTATGCTCTCGGTGTCCCAAGAAGCTGGCCCTGCCATGAGAATAGGCTGCACTCTGCCCCCCGGCCACCCGTGCGGCACACTGTCCCATTCCTCGTCCTGTTCCTTCATCCTCTCCTGCCTCCTCCTCTGTGCTGAAAGCAAAGCAAGGAAACATTTGGATGTTTGGTGAGTTTGAAAATGCAGTCTGTTTGATCATGAGCTTACCTAAAGTTAATAGTCATATATGGTCAAAATCAGTCAAAGGGGCATCAAGCAGTATAAGTAATTTCCTCCTATGCCTGTCCATTCTATTTTCAATAAGTGGCAGCTTTAGTGTATACAATGTGAAACTGCACTCATGATAACAAATATCCTCTATGACTCGACGACAGCTGAGACTTCTAATTATGCAGTATACTTTGCCAGTCAATACTGCTGACACGAATGCAGCTTGCAGAGTTGATAGTACGAACATTTGCTATTGGAACTGCTGTGCTCTGTTTCTAGAAGTATAACTAGTATTTCTGCTTGCCTGTATTATTTCTTGCTTTTGTGTTCTGAGGGTAGCTGTTGCTAGGATGCTGAAGGCATTCCATTTAAATATAGGATTATATGACCTATGACCCTACCACCACCATATAGTTTTTGTCCTTTGCCTAAACCCTGTGCCACATTCCACGGTGTCTGTACATGTCCTTCTGCGTTTAGTTTTCCAAGTCTGTTGAGTGCAAAGAGCTCGTGGGCTGGATTTTGCCTGAAATGTAGAATTTTCTTAATTTTAGTTTATCAGTTTGGATGCATCTTATCTTGCTGTTGAAGAGAATCAGTACAGTTTCTCTTATGCTGCAGATATATGGTGAAAAGAATGTGGGAATCATATTACCAAGAACAGAAGTAATTTTAATTGCAGTCATCAGCCTCATGCACATAGTTCTGGGGCTGAGCTATTGTTTTCAGCTGTAGGATGCAGATGCAGGAAAGGTTTGTCCTGACATTGAGGAGATCCTGTCTACAGGATCTACTGGTTCTTAGGTCCATCAGCTTCTTCACTGGCGATGCCAATTGCTTGAGGTTGAAAACACAGGTCCAAATATTGTTTGGTTTCCCACACGAGTGTGATATTCCAGATGTGGTTTGGATGTAGAGCAAAGCATAGTATGGTTACATGAAATAGTACTTAAGCTTATTCCAGGGGTGCCACAGGTGGATAGGCAAGTGTGGCCTTTGGCTGAGTGCCGGCAGTAAGAGCTGTGACATGGTACATGTCACATCCAGTGATGTCACCACCAAAGATGGTACCTCTCAACCTCAATACCTCTTGTATTTTTATAAATATGTAACAACAGCAATGTATTTTTCTCTTACGCCTTCAAAGGTGATTAAGTAAATACACACCACAATTATTTTCCAAGGAATTTTGCAACCTATAGATCTTGTTTCAGCTGCAATGAAGAGTTGGCTAACAAAGTCTTTGACAGTTTAAGGCTTACCAGGAATTCTCATTCCTCATCTTCCTTCAGTCTTTAGAGAACTTTCCTTACTTGCTGTTGTTTAGCTGATTTCCTTCCTGCCACATGCCAAGGATAAGGTTGATTATAAAATACCCATAGCACACACAGTACAGTCAGCAGAAGCTGTCTTACAAACAGGCACTGCTCAGTTCTGAAGGGAACATATATATATATATATATATATATGTATGTATGTATACAAACAAGTTTGGCATATTTTTCCAGGATAAATTGATCAGCATCTTTATTTTTATAAGGAATAAAGCTGGAAAGTACAGGCTTTTTGTTATTCCTGGTAATAGTTCCTGTTCTGGTTCCTTTTTGTTTGTTTGTTTGCTTGTCGTGATGTGCTTCACATTATGCTGAGGAAGGGAAATTTTATTAACTCCTTGTAGGGGGTGGGCTTGAGGAATGTGTTGAGGATGCAGGATTTCAATAGCCTGACACTAATCAGCTGTTCCTAACTTGAGTGAGTCAAACTGAGAAAATATTTTGCCCAAGCTGTGATAACCATTTTAATTTAAAAGGACACAGTTTTGTAGAAATGATAAACGATAGGATTCTTTTCCTTACATTCTACTACAGTAAATGAGAAAAGATGATGCTTTGAACATCTGTAAGACAGAATCTGTATTAAAATACTGTATTTCTCTAAGCAGCCTGCTGACTTGGCCAGCTGTGTGGCAGTGTTAGAGGTACAGGCCAGTGAATTCCCTGCCATGTGAGTCCTTGTAGATGGTACAAGACATCCTAGGGCAAATATAATACATTCCTTTAGCTTGGTGTAAGAACTAACTAAGCAACAGAAGTATTTAAGCATTTCAGTACCAAAATCTTCACCACCACCCCACTCTTCATCCCACATCGCCTTATACCCGACACAATCTTTGGGAATGTATGACCCTGAGGGATGGTTTGTAAGAAGATAAAGGAGATTATGTGTTCTGTCATTAGACTTTGTAAGAGGGCAGATGTGCCATTACACAGCTTATGTTTTTCCTCTTGGGAGATTTCCTGTTACTTTCAACAAAATGCTGTTTTCAGGGAAATGAAGCAGGGATAAGAGCAGACATACTGAAATGTAGTAAGATTTTCATTTAGTATACAAATTCAGTTATTTATCCCTAGACTCATAGGCTGATGATTATCAAAGGTAACTAATGAGGTACAAAATTTTGTTTTAAAGAGTCATCTCCAAATAATATAGAGAAATTTACTGAGGGTTTCCTTTTTTGGCTGATTGATTCCTGTATTGTATTGTCGTGCTTTGTTTTGTTTTTCTTGACTTGGGAACAGGCTTTGGGGAATTTAGAATGGTTGAGTAAAAATGGATTGGCAAGTTTTGCAATGCAGAAGCTGTATATTGCAGTTGCCTAGGAGGAAGGATCAAGGCCTAATTTTGAATGATACAAACCAAAATCAAAAGGAATTTTCCCAAGCTAGTGAAAACTTTGCCATCATGTTTGGAAAAGCACAGGCATAGAGAATGAGAGCTGACTGTCCAACTTGGAATTAATCCAAGGGCAACTGAGGTTGTGGGTAGCTTCTAAGTTCTTTTGAGAAAAGGCTCATAACTGTGCCAATGATTGCAAGTTAAGGCTTCTAGGGAAATGAAAGTGCTTATAAAATTCAGCTTTCCCACGTCCAAAAGAAATGCTCAGAATCTGCTGAAGAGAGCACATGCTACTGCGACCGTCATGAAGAAAAACTCCAAAGAAGTACCTGGTGGGTAGCGGGGAGGGGCAGAGTGGCCAGATAACACTTGGCCAACAGTTCTTGGGAGGGGGGCAGCCTGTTAGTCTGTGTTCCCAGCCAGAGTGGGCTGCAATAGGAAAATAATTAGCACATATAATCGTCAGATATTACTAAGTGACTTTCAGGTAGAGTGACAAAAAAGCAAGGCAAATGACTGAGCGGGTTACACAAGTTAAAGGCGCTCAGTAGCATCAAGAAATGTCATTAAATCTAGATGTCTGGCATGGTAGAGTGAACTGATAATGATGATTAAGTTAGCAGATGGAAGATAGCCCAATGACATGGTTTTGCTCTTTGTTTTTTAGAGATCTTGAAGAGATATCCTGTGGCTGGAATGTAGCATTCAGTTGTAAGAATTGTAGTTCTAGTCTAGAAAAACAAATGCAGGCGTATTGCTTTTTCTTCAGAAAAAAAAAAAAAAAAAAATTCCCCAAAAAGGAGTGACTGTGGCTGTTGAATGTTTTCTGGCTGTGTGTGTTTCAAAATTTGAATGATTTTTTTTATGTAAAGAGTTCTTATTACAGTCCAACTAGAAAGCAACTTCTCTTTGTTTTTAAGAAATAAAAAATAAACATAGAGAAAGTTTGTTCAAAAATCATGAGTTCTAGCACAACATGGGATCTGCATTATTGAAGTTTGCCAAAAAGTAGGTGGATGGAAGATTTTATATATCACTATGTGACTTAAAGATATGAAAGATGTGTTCTTTTGCTTAGTTTGGCAGGAAAGCATTCTGATGAAAAACTCAGCATGCTCATATTTTCCTGTTAAAATAGCTATTCCCTCGATCTCTAAACTCAGTTTCTTGGCTTCTGTTCAGTTTCTTGGGACATCTTTCTCTCTTTTCACCACAAGAAATAGTAAAGGTTTTTAAAGGGAATTGTTCATAAATAATTGTCCAAGTAATTACTGCTACTTATGATGTACAGGAGGGGAAAATTTTCAGGAGAGCCTGAAAGATTCTGGTTAAGGCTCTGCTTTGGGGCTGAAGATACAGCTGTGACTTGTGGCTCTGCACGGTTTCTGAGTGGCCGTGACAAATTTGTTAATCTTTACTGTGTCTGTTCAACCTTTCTGGGGCATCATTTTTTCCTAGACTTTTGCTAGTGCGTGCATGTTTTCTTGGATACCACAGCTGTGATTTACCTCTAAATTCATAGCCAAAGATGTTATCGCTCAGAAAAGTTTGATCTGTCAAAGACGCTTATTTGTGTTGCCTGCCACTACAGCACCTTCTCCCGGCCTGTTCCTGTAACACAGCATCGCCAGCTCAGGGACTTGTCACCTCTTCTCTGCGACCACCCCTGCTGCCCTCCCTGCTTTAACGAGTCTGTGTAGCCTGATTCCTAAGGGCACACGGACAAAATCATTAGGGAGAAAACAATGCCTGGAGACCAGAAGCATCCTAATCCTTAGATCCTTAACCTCTATTTTGTTAACTAATACAACGTTCAGCTTAATACTTTAAAAAGGGCATATGCAGTAGGAGTTTGCGTATGTACTTGCAGGAAATATTGATGTTACCCTCTAATTAGAATTTGGAGATTATTAAGGGACCTTAAGGTAGTTTGAAAACATGTGTTTTGACAAATAAAGCAAAAAATTTTAACACTTGTTCTTATATGTGCATACACAATTTAATCTTTGGCAACTTGTGAGCGCTGCTTGTCGTGAAATGAAAGTATCTCGTTGTGTGATCCCATCTGATAAATGTGTCTCCGCACTTATCAAATGGTGTATTCAATATTAAGGGGATCTGCAAGATACAAAACAATTCCTAAAATGGTAAAGCTCATGCTGCTAAAAGTTCACTGGTTCTTGTGAAATATAAGTTACAGGAAAGTTCAGGAACTCAATAAATGCTAATTGATAAAATAATTCTTCAAAATAAAATCATACTTTTGATGATGAATCCAGAGTACATGCAGACAGAGTAATATTTGTTGGGAAGGATTAGAAGTGCCAATCAATTAGTATAAAGTAATTGCTGGGGAGATAAAAAATTATTTGAAAAAGAAAAGTTTACACTTTATGCTGATAAAACTGATTTAAAGAAATTGTAGTAGCAATGCCTTTAATCTATCCCAAAGATGAGATTGTAGTTAGGTGAACACAACTAAAAATCTCATCCTGTTTTCCATTGTACTTGTGATAGAATTATACTGATGTAACTCCAATTATTTCTAAAGCTCACAATTTATATATTCACCTTTGTAGCAGTGCACTTCATCGCTAATAATTTTGCATGGCACTCGAGGAATATAACTGTACATTGTCATTTATGTGTTATTCAGGAAAGATGAAAGAAAGAAAGAGAGGATGTTCCTTATCTTTAGCCTTTATCTTCCTGTTCATCGGGATCGTTGGGCATGCAGCTGCTGACTTGGATGACGACAAAGAGGAGGATGTTCCAGGTACGAATTTACAAAACATGACATGGAAAGCTCTCTCAAACAAACCAAAACACACTGTGTTGAAATGCACTCCAGATAGAATTCTCTTCTTGAGAATTTTGGGGACAACTTCCTCAAAGTGGAATTAAGCAAGCAACAGTGGTAAAAGAGCTCTGGGTCATTGTCTTAATGGGGATATGCTTGGAATTTGACAGTATGAGTCACTGTCAGGTCTGGGGAGGTTCTCAGGGCCTGACGGCTAGAGAGCCCTAGTTTATTTTCACTTCATCAAAAGTAAGTTGAGTCAAATTTCTATACCAGATGTCATTGTGAAAGATATTTTGATTTCATCCTAAACAATTTTGAGAAAGTAGTTGAGAGGAAAATGCACGTTTGGGACATTATTAACATTTTCTTCTTTCCTTTGAGAAAATTCTTTGAAATGGTAGTGTATTCCTCAAGCTGCAGAGAACTATCAGTAGATGCTTCTCCCATTTAGAAGCTTAGCTAGGAATGGAACTTAAGGGAAGCTTTTCATATTGGCGCTCTTATTTATCTGCCCATATCTTGTCCAATTTCCAGACAGATTGTTTCTGTCTACCAGTCCTTTGTAGGAGTTCATCGAGACAAAAATATTAATTCTGCCCAATCATGGCTGTACTACAAATGAAGCCAGGGCTTTAGGACTCAGTCATCACAGTTTAAAAAATATGAGTCATTCTTCATTAAGCATATGCCTAATATCCTTGTGTAATTGGATTGTTTCATCAAGAAGAAATTTGCTTCTCTTCATACTGAAACACGTAAATTCTCTTTTCCTGAAGGTAATATCACATTTGTCTCTGTTCTACTTACGCAATTCTCTTTGAAAAAAGACCTCAGCCCCAGCTGCAGTTCATAAAAGTCAGGTTTTCTTGTTTGTTACCATAACACTCTTGAGTAAAGCAAGTTGGGATTCCAGTTTAATTATTGCAATCTGCTGGATTAATTTTCCCTTTTTGTCCCCCTATGCTTTTATTTTGTTTATCAATAAAATAACACATTTCAATGTCTTTTAAGGTAGTTCTTTTCTCTATTAAAAT
Source organism: Nothocercus nigrocapillus (assembly GCA_013398345.1). Classification (NCBI taxonomy): domain Eukaryota; kingdom Metazoa; phylum Chordata; class Aves; order Tinamiformes; family Tinamidae; genus Nothocercus; species Nothocercus nigrocapillus. The sequence goes on along the minus strand of WBNA01000156.1, from coordinate 626,436 downwards.
ATTTCACAACCAATCATTTAAGATTATACAATCAGAAGCTCATTGAGTATGAGGAGCAGTTCTGAACATTTGGGTCCAAACTAAGAAAACAGTCAAATGTGATGCTGAGAATTTAGATGAAGGCTGCTTTTCTGACTACCAATGGTTCACTAGAAGTGTTTACAAAAATGCATTTTTGAGTGTTCTGGTAATATTTCTGTATAATAATTAGGTTGCTGCTACTTAAAATTCTTCCTGTAGTTCCTCAGGAGTAAAATTTTGTTACCAGCAAATCTAACTGCAAAAATCTCATTGGCTGCAATTTCACTGATAGCATTTTTCTGACCTAAACAGTTGTATAGTATTAAAACATTTCACCACAGAAATAGATACATTAAAACATATATATATATATATAAAAAAAAACAAGAACTGTGTGCAACCGCTATAGATAATGTCATACTTTATGATCGCATTACGTACAAGTGCTATATATGAATCTTTGATGTATTTTTGTTGGTATTTAAATTTTAGTAGTAGTTAAGGTTACAAGCTAAGTCCAACGGGGTAAAAAGTATTCTCAGTGTGTTCTCTCTTCTGGCAATAACACTGTCATTTCTCCAGGAATCAATTACAATAATAATAAAAATAAAATATACATTGAATAGTTGATTTTATATGATATTCAGTGATACCACTTGTGGTTGGGAGCCCTGTAGTTAATGTTCCATCGCCTAAAGAAAATGACTCATAATGAGCTAAATGTGCTTTTTATTCTAATGTGAAAGTTTATCAAAAATTAATGTGACTGCTTAAAGAAAGGGTAGGAAACACGTGGGTAGGAAGAGCACTTGCTGTACAATGAGTGTGTGGGTGGGAAGCTGTCAAATTAAGCTGACAAAGATGGAAAAAGAAAAAACAGTTATTCTTTAGTGACAAGGTGCTTAGTTTTGATATCTGTTATCAAAGACAGACATTTACAAGGAAGCCTGGAAAGATGACAGCCAATCTTTAAAATTAAGGATAGCCACAGAAGCTTATATAAGGGTGAGACCCTGTAACCTAAGCAAACATAACAGAAAATGTTCTATTTAAAACTCAGTATCCCAGTTTCAGTTCTATACAGTGTAGAAGAAGCTTAATTCTATTTTAACTTATATCGCTTGTTCTGAAAATAATGCTGTTGTCTTTCATATTTATTGTGCCATAGGTATAATGCAGAAATCAATTCCATTTCTAATTGAAAGGATATGTCTTTAACCTGCAGCCCTGCAGATTATCGTTAGGTTCTTAAAGTCATTAAACTCATTGATTATGTCTAAGGAAGATAAATGTACTGTTTTTACTTATACGGAGGTAAGAGAACTGGGGGAAAAAAAACAACCGACGTTCCTGTGAGATGTTATCCACCATTTATAGTTATAGTATGATATTGCTTACTGGTAAGGTAGTGCTGATTAGTATTGTTTTTTAGCAAACTTTGCATTTATCCTCTAAGTTTCGTGTGCCAAGGGTTGCTGTGTGACTCGTGTCATGCTGGTTTCTCTGGAGGTTCCGTGCTGCCGTTACTGCCTGTCAATGAAGAGGCAGTAACTCTGTCTCGGCACCTATGCCTTCAGCCGCAGAAATTGCAACGTGAATAACATAAATGCAAGCGGGCTGTGCTGTGTTTGAGCCGTCTTAGCTATCCTGTGCTTGAGCTATCGTGTTTCTGGCAGTTGCCAAAAGCAGGAAGGCTGAAGGAATGGAGGAAGAAGGTGGTGACGTAAAAAGTGTGCACTGCACAGCACTGCTTTGCACTTAGACAAACTGTGGGCTCTTTAGAGAGTTACGGCGGAGAATCTGACACTCCGTGTCTTCTGTCATGTCAGCTTACTGTGTATTTCTACTAAAACGTGCTGCATGCTTGTGGTTCAGGGTAGCGCAGTCCTCTAATTTTATAGCCTTTTAAAAAGTTTTCTCGGATTGGCTGACTAATATAAATCCAACTGAGCAAGATCTGGTGTAGAGGCCTAAATACGTTTTCTTTTCAAAGAGATAAATTTAAGTACTACTCAAAAATACGAAATGGAAAATATCAGCTCAGCACCTGTATAACAAGGCTATACTTGCTGAAAAGCAAGTGGAGGTTATAGAGCATTACAAAGAAGTTGTGATGTAACAAAGGTATGTAATTAATTGATGTGTTAAGAATTGTTACTCAACTCTAACTGTCACTAATTAGGCCTTAGATGTAGTATTACATTAGGGCAGCACACTGGGGGGGGAAAAAAAAAGTCTAGACCAACTGGAAAAGATTCAGAGGGCAGCAGGGCCAATGGAAAAAAAGAGTTGAATAAGGAAGTTTATTTAGCACGGAGATATTTGAGAGGAGACAAGATTCTTTCAAAAGCAGAGACTGGATGATATTATATTCTTCTTCCTATGTTGTGAAGGAATGCTGAAATTAATTTGCAGTGAAGTAATATGCAGGCTGTATATTTTGAGGGAGAAGAAAAAAAAAAGCCTGTTTTGTTAGAAAGATAATGAAATATTGGAACCTGCCACCTCGGGTTGTTGGGAATTTTACTCAACTGGAGGCTTTTGGACATCTATCAGAAAAAGTCTCAGTGTATTTACCCCTTAGAAGAATGCGGAGCTTCGATGAGATATTTTATTAAAATTCCTTCCAGGTTTAGATTATCATCTTCTATTGAAAAAGATTGGCTGACCTTCCTAGTAGTCAGCTTCTCTAAATGTCATATATTATGCACATCACGTAGGACCTAAAATGGAGTAGGGACCATTTGTCCAGGAGAGGAGATCTTGTACTAAGTGGTAGTTTTTTCAAGATAAATTCCAGGTGTAAAATAGAGATATGAAGATTTGTGTGTATGCAGATCTAGCCACGCATGCTTTCCTTCTCATCTCCTTTTCTAGCCTGAGAAACAAAGCTAATTATAGATCCATCTGTGTGAGTTAAATGTTCCCAGGTATAAAATAATGGGGAAGAGTTCCATCACTGTTCCAAGGCGCAGGAATGACTCAGTTCCCTCGAATCCCTTAGAGATGGCTATCTTTACCGTCCTTTGGTTATTATTCAGAGGGAGAGGGTCTGGTCCCTCTGGATTTCACAGGGTAGAGATTTAGTCAACATACGGTGATCTACGATCACTCCTGAAAAAATAACTGTCTCTGCCATTTCATAGATTGCCAAAAGTGGGACCCACACACTCATTACATTTGCAGCAGAAGTCAGTAGATTTCTCAGTAGTTTGAGTGTCGTTTACTCTGACTCCGAAGGAAAGGCCTTGGGAGGTAAGGAAAACAATGATTTGGTTTTTGGTTCTGTGGGTTTGATGGGAGTTAGGCAAGGAGCTGAGACCAGAAAATTTCCAAGACAAACTCTCCCAAGCTATTACTTCCTCTTTGTTTCACAACTATGCGTGCGCGCTGTTTCTGTTTTGATAGCTTGCAACACCGGTGTAGCATGATGTAGAAAGCAAAATGGGCTAAGATTGTCTGAAATTCCAGGAATTAGGAAACCTAGGAAGTTTTCACAGCCTCTTTCGTCTAGATTGAACTGAGTCAGTGACACAGGGCATTTTGCAGATGTTTTCTCAATGGATTTTCTCAATGTACATGTTGTTCAGAATTGTCCCCTGGCTCATGTGCATAAGCAACTATTTGTGGCTTCTTGTGGAGAGTGTGATGAGGACTTGAAGCTTATAGTATGAGCTGTTTTGGTTGAAAAATGCAGTTTGGAAATTGCAGTTCTATTTTAGTGAATGGATCCTGTATTCCAGTGGGGCTTGAAAATATTCTCTTTGCATCAATATTTCAGGTGTTCAGAACTTCACAGGCTGTAGGACGTGCTGTGCCTCTCAAACAGGCAGGCGCACAGCCTGATTTTGGAGTTAGACTGTGCAATGCAGCAAACTAATTTCATAGTAATTATGGTGCTTCTCTTTATCGCAGGTGCTGCGTTACCACCGCTGAAACTCGGGCATTCGATTTGTGCCCTGAAAGCAGATGAAGGTCCATGCAAAGCAATCCACATGCGCTATTATTTCAACTTGCAAAGCCGTGAGTGTGAAATATTTGAATATGGTGGATGCTACGGCAACGAGAACAACTTCCTAACTCTGGAAGAATGTCAGGAGACATGTGTGGTAACAGGTCAGGACCCATTCCCCTATTAGCTTTTCATTTATGTCTGCTAGTTGTCATACTCGAGCCCTAGGGATTTTGGAAGGCCTCTTTAGTTCCTATCGTTTCTGTAGTGTGTTGCCTCTAATTATGCTCCCAGTCATTATGTTTTGATACCTGAATTCCTCTATGCAGGTGGTTGGTATGGCTATTCTTTATTGCTTTTAGAATATCTATTTAAGATATTCTAATAAATAGATTCTAATGTCTATCTGGTATTTCAGAATATTCCACATCCCAGATGAATCCTTCACAGGGAAGTATATGCAAATTGTTCAAAATCTTGGACACCTACTATGATTCAACAAAATTAGAACTATGGTAGTAAATAATTTTCATGAAAAATGTCAGTCTTAGCAGTTCTTTGGGAAATAGCTTTCATGACAACTTTATAGAAGCTTCATCAAATTTTCATAAAAAAGAAGACAATGACACCCAAAGTAAGATGGTTAGCAAAATATGACCAAAGTGCCTTATGAGTGCTGGTTTTGCTATCAGAAATGATCCTCATAATTACCTAAGGCCTTTGGCTTTGTGAAAGTAGAGAAGTGGTCCCTCACAAAACTGTATGGAAGTGAGAGGATTCTTAAAATTTAAGTTAATATCAGTGGAGCTAGAAATGTGGCAAGCTCATATTTTTAGAGAATTAAAAGTTCAAGTCTTATTGACAGGCTCCTTTTGATTACCTAAAATGGATCTTGCTTTTATGGGACTCTTCCTGTGCCAAGAGGGAAGTGATGATGAGAGAGAGACCAAGGGACACAACAATAGGAGGAAGACAGTTCCAGAATAGCCAGCTCCTTGAAGCTGAGTGGTAACACTCAGGTGATTCACCAACCAAGTATTTTTTTTCCCTCAAGTCAGTTCATACACTGTTTATTACTGATGATGGTGATTTACAGAGTAAAGCAGGGGTAATTTCTTCAGTGGGGCTAAGTATAAATAGTATCATAGTCTAACGAGGCACATTGTATGTGAGCGTAAAGTTTCACTGATGAAAAAGCATCGGAAGAACTAACAAAACCCATCCTTGCTAACAGATTTTAACTGCTAATGATCACTTTATATTTCCAAATAGGAGTCTGCATGGTTTTATTCACTCGCTAAATATCAAGTCTGATTATTTAACCACTTAGACCTATTTTCTGATCTGCTGGCACCCCCGTGTGGCTTGTTGTTGAACTTGGTGCTACAGAGAATGCTCCCAAGAAATAGCCATCCTCACCCTAGTACTGCTGCTTCACAAACCCAAGCCTTAAATTTTTGAGCAAAAGCAGATTTCAGATTTTTTTTTAAACTATTCTGTCAAAAAATAATACTACCTGAGTAGTAGTCTTTCAGTACTCTAAGGATTGGTTTGATGCTGGCTTTTAATGACTTCTGGTAGGATCCACTAATGATCCTGAGAGCGGAGGTGCTCCAAAGAAGTGGCAAGAATCAGTCAGTATCTCACTGTTTTCAGGAACCGTGTATAGGTAAATGTAATGTTTAGGGTATTTAAATAAGATGTATGTTGACATAACACATCAAGGAATAATGAAATGGTATTTTATTTCCTTAGTTGCTAAAATAACACCATTTATTATTTCAAGTCACAAAGGGGACAGTGTAAAGAAAAGCATCCTTCTGAACATAAACATCTTGTGCTAAATGCAAGCAAACAAAGTCAATGAAACTCAGTCCATCTACTTGGATCTAAAGCGGGTCTTAAACCAGTTCTTACTGAATTGGCCAAGAAGGGAAAGAACCTTTAGCTCAGTGATTTAATTTCTTTCCATGTTGAAGACTCAGATACTGCTAGAGGTGCAGATTAGTATTTTGGTATTAGCTCAGGTATGTGTGTATGTTTCTTTCAAAATTTATTATTGCAAAACTGTTTTCAGTATTTGTTATTCTCTCTGGAGGACATTATTTATGTCTGTTTTTTTTCAGACCTGAGTAAAACAGTTATGTAATAACAGAATTCAGGTGAATGTTCTTAAATCTTTGTAAGAAACTACTGGATAGAAGATGATCACAGGTCTTAGAAAATCAAACAGAACAGAAAATTAGTGCAGAAAAAATGAAAGATATGGGATGTGCTTATTTGGTATATAAAACTAACATGAGAGTGACATTTCAGTCCTTTCTTACCTCAGATATTTTGTTTTTACATTGCTGCAGATTGTCCTATCAACAGTTCTGTTTGTCCTATTCAGAACTGAATTATGCAATATTTAAAGACAGCAAACAGCCTTGTGCTGCTTATAGTGCAGTTTAGAATCAGTAACATGGCCTTTAGATTTGTCTCTGTTTTCTTGTATTTTTGGTGTTTCTGTTATCTCTATATTTGGGTCCTTTTCTCCGATTTTAACGGATGGTAGTAATGTAGGTAGGAATGTGCTGCTTAAAAGGCACCTCTTGCTTCAGACTTGGGCTGAAAGCAGCCACCCACTAAACCAGAAGTAAAAGACTGCTTGATCATTTAACATTTGCTCTTGATCACCTCCTCAGAGCTTTACAGCTACAGAAACTGATATCCTACCTGTATTTAACCCGGCCTAAGTGGATTTTTGAGTAGGAATTAATATTACTTATTATATGTGTTTGTCTAGAAGATGTCACTCCAGCCAAACCAAATTATGTTATTTTTATGAGCACAGAGAAGAATTAATATAATTTGAAATAATTTAAAATCGTTACTCAAGTTGTGTCATTAGTATTTGTCACAGTAATTGTGTGTTTACCTGACAGTGGCCTTTCTGTACTAAAATTCTTCCTTTGTCATGAAATTAAACAGTTTCCATGAGTCATATGTTTATATCAGGAACTTAACTGATGTTTCCGTGAACAATGAGCTCAAAAGGTTCTTTCCATATTTATTAAACTTTCCATATTTATTAAACTTTCATAACAGAAATTAACAAAGCTTGCAAATGAAATCCACAGTTCATATATACATCTATGCAAGTTTAAAAAAAGGATGTCAGCAAGATCGTTCAAAAGAAAAACTTGCCTTTAAAGGCTTTTTTCTCACTGCTATAGTGCTATTCCACATTTTGTTTAGACAGTTGTGATTAATCTGTTTCTAGCTATGGTCCCACACATTCAACAAATACAGTTCTTAAAGACAAAGACTAGAAAGCTCTTTTTCTTGGTTAGCATCCAGTGTCAGAAAGACACCAGATCGACTTCTGGCACGTTACTTCTCGTATCTCGTTTTGGGTTTCAGATGAATTCACAGAATTTTTGCCATCCTTAAAGCAGGGTGGTCTGCAAACTGCAGCTGCATCCAGCCACACAACTTCCTGGAGATTTGCAGTGCTTGCCCTAAATTGACGGATGCAGAATTTGTAATGCAGAATGTACAGAAGTCATGATCAGGTGCCATGGACCAATTTCTATGAAATTATTTCCTCAGTCTAATGGCATTGTTTTGACTTTAATATGCATGTTGGATTGAAATCTGAAACAGATCTTCTGGACTAGATTTTATACGGGTATATAAGTGGCTCAACTCCATAGAATGAAACTGCAAGTTTATTTAAATGATCCTTGGCTTTGTGACTGCATGTTAGTGTCATCCTGAGGTACAGTATTTGATGATCTGGGATCTGAGAACAGCTAGGAACTGAAGCAACGGGGACCCATCTTGTGTGTATTCTCTGAACAGATAACATCAGGTAAAACGGTTTGGTGGCACACAAAGCACATTGTAGACTCAGCCATAGACCTATAAATTTAATCTTCCCCTGGCAACATAATTCAGTAAAACTAAGTCCTGTTCATTAAATCTGGCTCTGTGCAGGCTCATAGTATATGGCTTTATTCGTTTTACCTCAGTGTTTTCAATATTTATTAATGAGGAAAGATCTCTTAGTAAATTTGTAGAAATCAAACTGAGAAGAAGATGTAAGCGATGGGAAAATGCCTAAAAAATGAAGACATATCTAAGATACTCAGAGAATTCTCTCTGCTGACCAGTTTCTCGATTCTCAGGATAGAATCTAGATACAAGAGGTCTTGATCATGCATAGACTAAATAAAGGTCAAGTCTGGTTTTAAAAAAAATAAAAGGAGGGGGAAGTTGTGAAATTTACAAAGTCAGAAAAATAGCTGAAGTAGCCCAAATGTCTGATTTTCCATTAGTAAGCACAATGACAAGAAGTGAGCTGACATGAGTGAATTGCTAGGGTTCTTAAATCGGAGTGACTTTTTAAAAGATTTTACATGAATAACCCTTCAATGAAAGAAACAATCAAGTCCCAAAATTAATTAAAGTCACCATGAGAGATCTCCAAATGTGTTTTCTCTCCGCACTGGACAGTGTTCTGATTCATGATGCAGTCTCTTAGAAATCAGCAGTAGGGTTCCCCCACCCCCCTTTTTTTTTTTCTTGTGCCCAGAAGTCACCACTTCAGAGAGACAAAAATTTCTTTTAAAAGAAGTTTTCCTGTATCTCCAAGTGTTTACTGTATATGAATACAATCACAAATGCCAGCACTAGCACAAAGTTCCTGATTGTCAAGGCAGTGAATATATATCCTAATAAGACTACGGCACCTTTCACACATGGCAAAATATCTACTGGTAAAAGGTTCTGGATGTGACAACAGTGTTCGTGTCTATTCTTCATTCAGCAGAACTGCTCAGAAATATAGTGTGTTTGCAGAGAAAAATTTAACTCAGCTGTGGATTTGGCTTTCTGGATGAAACCAGGAGCAAAAGACACCACTGAAATTTTGGTGAGATTAAAAAAAATCTAGGCCTGTGTAAACTCACAATAAATTCTTCCTGCTTTGTGCCAGAAGAGTAGAGATCACATGCCAAAGCATGATTGCTGATTTGGGTCAGAAGGAGACAGCTGTGTGAAATTAGTGAAATTGCCTGATGTGAGTGTCCAAAAAATAAATAAATAAATAAATAAAAAGAAAAAGAAAAAAAGGTCATGGGTTTAATGCTGAAGGCACAGCCTGCTACTAACAGGAAGGACTGGAAATATGTTCAAACAAATGCTGTGTTAGCCCAAAGTGCATGTCATGTCTATGAATAATATTTTTTTAAGGATGCCAGCTGCATTGTCCCAGAGAAGGAAGGAAAATGTATCATGAAAGAATTTCTACCACATAGACTTGCTTTGAAAATATAATACAAGCCATGTTTCCAGAAGAAAAAAGAAAAAAAACATCTAGCAAAATAAGCTGTGGTAGGATTATGACACACAAGAGGAGTACAGCTAAAACTAAATATTTCTTCGTCATTGGGAACATCTCTTAAAATAGGTGCCATGGCACCATGGCAGATATAACACTGTATAAATGATGGTTACAAACACTTGCAAGAGACTGTTATAGTTTTTTTTTTTTTTTTTTTTTTTTCAACCTTCGTTGTACATTAGCCAAGCTATCCCTTGTAACTTCATGATTAGACAGTCTCCTAGAAGGGAAGAGGTGTATGGTTTCAGTTCCTGAAAAGGAGTGTGAGCTTAAATTCAAATAATTGAGCAAATACAAAAAAACTCAGGCTGTCAGGCTGTACATTAAAGATGTCAATAGAAACTTCATCCCCACTGATGGTGCATTGAAAAAAAACAGTGTAAACAAGTTTCTGTCTATACTACCCTCTGGACAATTGCAAGTGCCTGACAATGTGTTTTAATATCATGAACAACATTATGAACACTTTGACACTAACCTAACATAGCAAAGGAAAATAGATAGCACAGGTTCTCACGAGGCTTATCTTCCTCACTAACTACATCAACTCTAAAGCTGTTAGCAATATCAGTAGCTACAAGAGGTAGCAGTTGGTTAAATAAGGCTGCAGATTAAACCTATTTTGAGGAGTAAGATTACATACCATTAGCATTCTGCTTTTAATAAGTTGGAGAAGAATTTCCCTGTACAATTCAATAATGGCATCATTTCATTCCAATACCTTCGGAATCCTCAAGTCTTCTAATATCAGAGAACCAATATTTGAGTCCTCCCATGGAAGAAACTTTTGAGCTCCTTTAATAGAGAGAAAAGAGGGGAGGAAAGTGAGGTATTTCTCTTCCTGAGCATTCATAGTCACTGCTAGGTACCTTGGTATCACATGCAGGTGAAAATTCATCTTTCTGTTAAATATTCTTCTTTTTATTTATATTACAGAATTTCCGGTGAAGAGGACGTTGGGAAAATTTAAGAAAGGTAATTATGCTTACTCTCCTATTCACTGATAAGGGCATTAACCTTTTTGGTAGATCCTTTATATGTTGCTTCGGCTGTCTCCTGATAAAAACAACAATGTCCGACTGAAGTTAAATTTTGCTCCTGATCTTCCTATTTTGTGGACAGTTGTAGTTACCGAAGATGATAGCTGCAATTTCTTCCCTCAAAGGTAAGCACAGGTTGTTTCATCCTCTTTCTTTGGAAATGAGGAAAAGAATTCTTCAGGGATGCAAGTCTTATGTGACTAACCATGATACACATGGTTAGTGTTTATAATGTGTTTGAAGAATAATCTAGTTAGTTCATTCAGAGTTAGGATGAGTTTCCCTGTTCCTGCTGCAGACCTGCTTTAGCATTGCCTCCGCAGAGGCTGCAGTTCTCCCCTGTTGGAACTCCTGATGGGACAGGCTGTTCACACTAATTTAAATGCCACATGCTCAGGCTTCCTAAGTATCCGGTGGAAAGTGGTCAGCTCCTAATTTAAGCTCTGAGAAGGGTTTGTGTGAAACACTGTGATCTTTTGAGGGAACTGTTGTGGCTGTTGTGGATTTTTAAGTTTGTTAGTTAATCTCGTGATGACTTATCCCACCCTGCCTCCTGCTGCTGTGTTTGGGACTCATCCACACTGGATCCTGTGCTGGTAGTCAAGAGTTCCCCTCTCAGGGACATTGCTCATGTCTCAATATTCTACAAAGCTTCATTTGCAAAGGTTGCCTGTGTGTCATGTCTGATATCGTTGTCTTACATGATAGCGGAATACACTTTTTTTCTGCAAGGCAGCTCAGTCAAGAATCATTTTTCAAAGTTTATACCAGCAAGCATTTCAGAATACCTACAGATGCATTTCATTATTTTTGCATATTTCTCTTCTGAAAATATAATTCAGAGAAAAAAAATAAATACAATGAAAAAAGCAACATTTGGGGATTATATTTTATCTGTGTATTTTTCTTTACTATCAGAATCCATGATATCCTATCTTGATGTTTAGTCAAATTACGTTATAGTAATTTACTAGCTTTTTATTGCTTGATAGAGTAATTACAGATTGCAGACTAAGAGTTGGAACTGAAAAATGATTCTTAGAATAGCTGCTCTGCCTCCTAGTTTCCTGCATCTATTTATAGTAGTGGTCTGTCGCAGACAAAATGCATTGTTAGATTTTTTTTATGTTCCTTTTTTTTAAAAAAAAAAAAAAAAAAACTATTTCCCTTTTCCTTCTATTTTAAAAGTTCTTTCTGTATAACTCATACTAGCATTAACTAAAATAAGTGCATAAATAGGAAGAATTAAAAAAAAAAATAGAGTAAAAACTAGTTTTCATCTTCCTAGAGCTTTGGAGTAGGAGGACACTTAAAGATGTCATCAGTCCTCATTTTTTAAGATATAATTTACTGGATTCTGTCTATTTGAAAAGAGAAGAAAAAGCAATAAAAATGTCCCTATAATGTTCCAACGCAATTTTGCAATATTATAGCTAGAACAAAGGCAGTGCAACAAAGCAGCTGTCTTTAGTTCAAGGTTACAGGTTGATTTTATACACTTACTTCAGTTCAACAGTTACCTTAATATGTGTTGGGTTTTTTTTTTTCTCTCCCCCCAATCTTATTCATCCTTTGCTGTTGTTTGTAGAAAAGCCCAACTTTTGCTTTCATGAGAAAGACCCTGGAATTTGCCGAGGCTATTTCTCCAGGTACTTCTATAACAAAGAGAAAAAGATATGTGAAGTATTCAAGTATGGTGGGTGCCTAGGAAACCAGAACAACTTTAAGAACTTGGAAGAATGCCAGGCTACCTGCCAAAGCAGCTGTAAGTTGTTGTTGTTGTTATTCTTAGCTTTATTATTGTCTAAAAGAAGGCTGTGTTTTTAAGGTATTTTACAGGGATTAAAAAAAAAGGCAACTCAGTGGACCTAGAAAGTGCACTAATTCATACCTGAAGCTAATACATTTGTATATTAATAAAAATACATAAGAAAGAAAAAAAATAAGTAAAAAGGAAAATTTTTATAAAACTAACACACACTATTAATTTTAGTGGATATCACAGAACTACTTTTTTTAACCTTTTTTCACATCAAATAATTAACTACATATATTTTAATTTTACAAATCCCTGCAAAATATGTAACCTGCATATGAAGGCACACAGTATTAATTTTCATAAATTTTCATATCACTGTATATATTTAAATTGAAATAAGAAGCATCTGGTATATAATTGGAAAGGTAATGTTAGAATACAGGCAGAAGGAGAAATTGAAGTGACATCATTTTTGGCTAGAGAAGGGTTGAGTTCCACCATGAGTTTCCTTATACATTTCTCCATTAAATGTGTAATGAGGGGATAAATATTATAAAGTCAACTCCCTAACATGAAAATTCCATGAAATTTTTTGAATGTGTTCTGAAAATATGGGTACCTACACTGCAGAAGGCAGGGACTTTACAGCAGTACAGAGTATAATAACAGGGAATGAAGAAAAGGACCTATCGTGGTCCTCTGTCAGCCACAGAAGGCTTCATAATTTACCTAAGATATGCCAGCTACTTGGCTTCATAATGTTTAAAAATGTAAATATATTTTTATTTACCCATACATGTGATTACATTTTTTTCAAACCAGTTCTCACTATTAAAAGAAATTCCAAAATAGCAACTTCTGTTTTCACTGTTTTTCTCTTTTGCTGTTTTCTTACTCTGTGCTGCTGGTTCCCACCAAAGAATCATAACCTGGGGGATGAGAAATGTTCCCTTCCTTCTGTTGGAGTTTGAAAGCCGGGGTGGGAAGGAGCTATCAAATACTGTGGTAGCTCTGCGCCCGACTCTGGCAGTATCGGATTCACGAACAGTCTGCCGACCATAGGTCCGATCGCCTTCCTAGGAGCGAATGGAGTTCCCAAATAGTGTGATCAACTATAAGCTCGACTCTGGCAGTGTCGGATTCACGAACGGTCTGCCCGCTGTAGGTCC